>JANAVB010009995.1:9555092-9646546 GCA_029216955.1 Iris pallida | reverse complement strand
CTCTGCCTACCAGTTCGCCTGAGTTCTGCGCCTCACCAGACCACCGCGACCCCGGCCTGTCCCGGCCAACCACCATAAGCATCACAAACGACTGTTGCCCGGTTTCCATCCCCACCTCTCTACAGTGCCACCAGTCCGGCATCACCGCCTCAACATTCCACCTCCTCCACACCATATTGCCTTGCCCGGCACGAAACCACCATCACCGCCTTGGCATAGGCTTTGCCACCGAGAACCGCCTCACCCTAGACATAATTCCAATACTGCCATAGTTCACCATAACTCCGGTCAAGCTCCGACGACAGCTCCGCCGCCGCCCAACTCTCATTCTTCTCCTTCCTAGCTCTGTCTTCCCCAACCCACTGCTCAACCATCGATCAACCGCCCTACTGTTCCGATCAATTCCACCCCCACCATTCCACCTACCCTGGCGACTCGAAACCACCATTCTGTCTATACTCGCCACCAAGCTCACGCTCCCATCTCCATTTGTCATAAACTCCACCATCGGCTAGCAGTACACAACCCCTCTTCCAACCACATCACCAGCCCGACTCCACCAACCACCGCCTACCTCGATCTCGTTGTCGACTTCGATAGGCTCAGATCTATGGTGGCGACTGCTTCTTCGGTCAGATCTGGTGCCAATCTGGTGCCAATCTGTTCTATCCGAGCTCCGTCATCGCCTCAAGCTCCGAGACTCGAGAGCCGCCCTCCACGGTGGTCGTCTACACCGCTGCCATCTGATCCCAACTCCAGTAAGCGTTCTCCCTTCTCCGCCTCTCTTTGTGTCTCTCTCGTGTCCTCTTCTCTCGTGTCCCTCTCTCGCACTCTTCCGTTCCCTCTCTCTCAGTCTCTTTCTCTCCAAATCCCTTTCTTCACTCCTCGTTCTTTTTCTTTTCCTCTTCTTTCCATTTCTTTCTGTAGAATATTATTTCGGCAGTGAATGTTTCCTCTTTAGGGTTTAAAACCTAACTGTATTAAGTTATGTGCTAAAAGCCCAGTGATAGCTAAATGGTTTTAATGCTGGGTTTCAAGCCTACTAGAATTTTAAGGTATTTGTTGCTTAATTACTGAGTTTTAGGCTCGAGCCCAGTAGTAGTTGTTCAGATTAGTTGTTTAAATTCTGTAGAAATTTTTCTAAATATATGATTTATATGGTTATGGGTTTTGGGCTTCCAAGCCTTATTATTATTTTGTTATTTTATGTGGGTTGGGTTTAGGCTAGTCATGTTATACTATTTTTATATATTGGGCTGGATATTTAAGTAGTTAATATATGTATATATCTTTAGTGACTTAGTAATGCTAATAATTAGATAAAAATTGTATTTGTTTAGATAGAATATTTATTCTAAAATATCTTACTATTAAAACTATTGTACTAAGTTAAATAATTATTGTTATAATTTTAACTACTCTAAATATTTTTGCTACTTCTTACATATAAGCTATTTCGCTAGTGAATATGTATATTGGGCTAAGTAGTAGTATTATTGTTAATATTACTATTATTATTAATGCTATTGTCATTCTAATTATTATTGTTATTATTATCTTAATTACTATTATTGTTATTAGTATGATTAGTAATATTCTTAATAATAGTTAGTGAATGTTTTGCCAAAATATATCTATATTGCTATAAAAATTATTTTGCTAAATTATAATTTAAGGTATTTTACTAGTATATGCTTGACTAAAGTTAGGATATATGTATATTAAAATATTGTTACCTATTATATAGTACTAGTTTGAGAGTTAGAAATTTTTCTAGTGAGCTGTCATTATTAGATTATAACCTATTCTTGTCCTATTTTAGGTGGAGACATTGAGACATTGATTTGCAAGGACAAAGACAAGTACTTCTATAATTTGACTCATTTACTTCATGTCATGGTCTTTCATATTGGACACATTGTTACACGACTTGATCTATATTCTGCTTCAAGATCTTTACTTGTATCTGGGAAAAGGAGAAATACTACGGATATGTGACCAAAGTCCAACTTAGAATTCATGTTGATAGCTAAATCTCACACATGTGCACGTGGGATTTAAGATATACCATATACTTGTTCTTATTCATGATCTTGCCTAGTCGGTCACATATTTTAGTAGTTACTTCAAATTTATATGTCATGATCTTTTGATTATATGTTTCAATCTGGTAGATTATGCATTTACAGTTCATGTTCATATTATTTTGTTCCTTTACTTGTTCACATGTTGTACTTATTTTATTATTATAGATTGTAATTTGCTCCTTTTTCTGACTGGATTGTTGACATATTAGGCCAGGACATAAGAATTGGACTGGACGACTCCTAGAAGATTTTAGAAGACCAGATGCAAGTATTCTTCTTATGTATTAGATAGTTTTCATAAAATAGATGTTTAGTATCTCCTTTTAGTTTGGTTGTCAAATTTGTCTCCGGATTCTCTTGTTTAAGTTGTACTAAAGAATATAGTGGTATGAGATATTATTTTAGCACGTGATTAGATGTTGTGATGTAATTTTATGATATTACTTGAGTTCTTAGATACTTAGTACAACTCACTACGTTGAGTCTATCAACGTAGGCTGGACGTGTCCGACTTGTATTCGATTATTTGCGAGCGGGTCGTGACAACTTGACATCTTGATATTACCCATTATCTAGTTTTAATAGCCAATATCTTAGTATCTTGACCATTACCTTATCCTCCTAGATACTTATCCAACTAACTCTAATACTAATACTTGATACCAAATAGGATACCTTATTCAAGCCCCAATACTCACTTACCCTCACTCATAATACTTTAGTGTCATGATACCAATATCCTCATGGTACCCAAGTATCACACTAGTACCTTGTATATATATTATGTGTCATATATATATATATATATATATATATATATATATATATATATATATATATTACTTGACAACATACGATACCTTTACTTACTTGATATCCATACTACCTAGGCTCGTAGGATACACAAAATGCTTACACTACAACAAAAAATCCTTTTAATGACGGCTAAAAAGCGTCAATAATGACAAACCATGATACTTTTTTTTCAAAGCAAGCGTTATGAAAACGGGTGTTATAAATATTTTTAAAAGCATTATAAAAAATCGTCATGGATAGTTTCTATAAAAAGCGTTATGAACAGTTAATATATAGTGCACAATTCTGGACATTTTTAAAACGTTATGATTGGATAATATGTACATGCTCAATGCAGTACATTTATAACACTTTATACTATTCAAATTAGCATATTTATAACGCTCTATACTGCACATTACATATTATATTCCAAAAATATAACATTATATATCATCATCTTTATTACATTACTCAAAATAGAGTACATATCAACATCTTCATTACATTCTCAAAATAGAATATCCAAATACATATATATATTTACAACTACCCAAATTGTCCACATCAAAACTTGGCCACATCAAAACTGTCCACATAACATATAGAAAAACTCTGAAAAAGATAAAAACAAGGTTCAATATACTTTGTAATATAATATGAAAAAAAAATATTACATTGGTGTCCCATATAACAAGGTTCAACAACTTTCACTTCATTACATCTTATTATTTTTTTTCTATGCAAGAATGGAAAAAAAATATAAAGAAGGCCAAAAATGTATCTTTAGAATTTTATAGAAAAATTGAAATAGCTTCAGAATATTATATAAATAGACATAAATACAAGAGAATTTAGGTAGTTGTTTGGGGGGACCATCATCCAGGTTGAGCAGACTCCCATGATCGCATACTGTATGGGAAGAGTTATAAATTTCATATGCAGGATCAATTGGTCATTATAACAAATACTTGAAAGACAAAAAATTTTGATTAAAGGGAACATACAACCACTTACAGATAGAAAATGGTTAGTTTTGGCATAACAAGAACTATGTACGTGTATCCCAGATATTGAAGCAATTCCAAAAACATACTTTGCCAACTTGATCCAGTATGCTTGGCTGGGTACATCACTAATAGATATGCAATAAAGCTAGCTAGATGTGCTGTAAAATTAGATTTTGAATCTTCAACTGTGCAAAAATAGGATGAGTAATCTGGAGCTTTTCTATAGAGAAAATCTTGCCACCAAACTCTATTTGTTATATGGTTCCACTGCAAAATAAGCCAAAATCGAAATAAAAGGAAACCAGATTAAGAAGACTCGTTGGCATTGAACAGTAGATGCATGACCATGATAAGGTGTCGTCATGAACTATGGACATCTTTTAAATATAAGAAAAAGTTGCAAACATTGTAAACCAATAAAATTAGATGCAATAGGACACTACACTACACATGACCTGCTAAAAAAACTAATAAGGACAACATGCGCCGGTTAAGTGGTCACCTACTTTAAAACCAGATTTGCCGAGTATGTCCACTTTTAATACAGCAAGATAGGATTGCCTCTATTCCAACCCAAGTTAAAGCATTAATGGATCTACTTGATTAAAAAAATACACCACTATGTTGCCAAATATTACTCCTACAGCTCCAAAAAGGTAGGAAAGTAAATAGGTAATTATCCAAATAGTAATTAAGAGGAATGGAGGGGTCAGAAAGTACCTTTACAAATAAGGAGTTATTTCCTGATTTCAATTTTACAATATAACTCCCATTGACTTACAAATACGATCAAACTCTAGAGTCGCAATCCTTTGTGCAGTTTCATTCTACCATTGGCAGCACCCTGTAATTTAATAACGAAAATATAACACTTGCATTCTCATTGATCTATTGGTATTAGTACTCTAATAACTACAACAACTAATGAGTATAAGATATTTTAACTTACGCAATATTTGGCCAGATTCCAAAGATGAAGGTTTACACCCAACAGGAAGTCCCATTTTTTCAACCAAAACCTGATGGACAAAATTAAATGGAGAAAGCATTCTGCAAAAATATCAAATAAGGAAAAACACTTGTTTCAACAAAAGGATGAGAAACCTCGTTTGGTTTCTCATATATATCATTTCTCATATTTTAAATATTTTTTGGTGATAAGGAAAAATACTTGTTTCAAGAAAATGACCAATATGTCAAATGAGCTTTCTCATAAGTTCACTGAGAACTAGTTAGGAAAGAGAAATATGTAAATATGATAACTGTCAAAATACGAATTATATAAAGGGATTACAAATTAAGCAATATGAAGTTAAGATGGTGGCATTTACCCAAGTACTGGATATCCTCCAATATCTTGTTCATGTCGTACTTCTCATTCTTACTGTCCTCTTACTTTACAACAATTGTGGTTTTATATTTCCGTTCTCGATCTGTGTGATTTGAAGACTGCAAGAATAAACAATTTTACTATTAAAATTTCAAATTAATAAAATAACCCCATAGCCAGTCTATCAATTATGTCTCATGGCAAAAAAAGTACACAATTTTGTGGCAAAAAGCACATAATTAGTCCACCTGTATCAATAACATAACACCATTAGCCAGACAATCTGCACTACCATATTCAATACTGGTCATAGATCAATTTAATAAGATACTCAAGGATGGGCACTCAGCATTCTGGAGAATAGTATCGACAATAATGTGATATGTCTAAACATTTCCTAAAAGATACTAAAAATCGGTTTCTAATTTAGATTCCAATTTCATAGCTGATGTCTTTTTAATGTTTGATGTATAGCATATACAGGAAGATGGGAAAACATTGTCATCGCTTAAGCATAAAAAGCACACAACAATTTTTGTCAGTTAGATAAAAAAATTAGTAAAAAAAACTCAACGTTCACAACAAAATGTTGAAGGGGATTCAGAATATTCTTAGCTAGTGTCACTAGCTAACGAAGAAGCAAAGTAGTAACCAATAATATGAGGGCAACCAGGCACCCGGGTCTAGATCATTTACACAGCTACTCTGACTTTTAAATCCACTTTTCATTCAACAAAATAGATATTTCCTCAAACGAAAAAAGAAGGCCAGTAGAAAAAAATATGGCATGTAGAAAAAATAACCCCAAAGAAAAAAACACATGGCAGGGGCATTTTATTGAACACAAGAAGGATAATGCAGATTGAAGAAGAAGAAAAAAGAACCTTGAGGTACTAGAGCCAAGAAGTAGTGCTATGTCCACGATCCAACTTCCCTACCATCGCCACCACCAACACATCACTGAGCCATCGCATCCCTGAACTTCCTCTCTCTTGAATAAATAAGTAAATATAAGAATAAAAGATACAAGAGTTGGAAGATGAAGCTTGAATAAAAGATACAAGAGTTCTGAATCGACCCTCCGGTTGGTCTTGTTGACGACGGCGCTCTTTCCATGTGACAAAGTCGACGAATCCCTCGACAAGGCCGACCATGGTGGAGGCAAAGAGGGGATGGATCTTGTCGATTGTGGACTGGTCTCCTCTGTCGAAGATGGAAAGGGTTAGGCCTCCAGCTCCCTCCCCATCTCTTTCTCCCTTTTTAACTAGGTTTAGGGTTTTGGATCTAGGGTTAGGGTTTTGGAGTTGGGGGAAAGGAAGGAGAAGAAGAGGAAGAGAGGAGGGTGTTGCTGAGCTAGAGTTAGGGTTTTGGATCTATGGTTAGGATTTTGGAGTTGGGGGAGAGGAGGGAGAAGAAAGGAGGAGAAGGAGAAGACCAGAACGGTTTTGGGGGAAAGAAAATTTTTTGTTGAAGCGCAGGGTGTAGCAAAGATTTTGCCAAAAATTGAACTTAAAAAATATTACAAGTTTGTCACCGCTCTAAAATATTAATAACATTTTGTTTCATAAATGTTATAAAAAGTTCATAAATGTTATAAAAAATCCAGAATTAGCCCAAACCGTCATAGAAAAAAGGTATTTCGAACTTTGATAACGCTTAGGTATCAGGCGTTATCAATACATTTTGTCGAGCGTTATTAATAGGCCTTTTTGTTGTAGTGTTATGTCGTATAGTCAGTTCTCTACTTGTAACCAATATTGTACCTCAATAAATTATAGGGTTAAAGTATGTCATATCCCTTCTCATCAGCTTTCAAAACTTTAAACGGATCGCATTTTCGTATTCGGAAGCTCCCGGAATCGCAAAAACATTGAAACGTTTTCGTCTTTCAGACAACTGAAACTCAAATAGTTTTACAGAAAGTTCCAGAATGAAATTGGCCGATTAATTAATATGTTTAGAAAGCTAACTTCGATATGATTCTTTTCAAAAAAAGGAAAATTAATCGGAGTACTGAGTTAGGAGTTATGACCTTTCTAACTTGTTATGGTTCCTAAAAACGAGGATGAATACTATAACAAGTTTGAATTGTTTTGGACAAAAGAACACATGTATGCACCCAATTTATCAAATCCACATATACTTATCATGGCGTATCATGATACGGACTCTACGTGTCCAATTTTGGACACAAAAAACACGGTCAGACCATAAAATAAACATCAATAGTCCTCTTTAGGACACAATACACACTCAATGGACGTAATTTAGGTTTTTCCCAAATTGAGCCCAAATATCATGACACCAACTTACCAAATTGAGGGCTCCTAGTGCCTAGATCTACTTTTGGAAAGTCAAATCTAACCATGGGAGGATTCTTACATGACCAAGGGATGTTCCTAACCATGAATTTGATCAAATTGAGATAATTACCTAGTGTTTTGGTAGCCTCTTTAGAGAATTCCGAATTTGGGCACGGAAGGAATAAGTCGAAGATGATGTCCTAGCAAGCTCCTCGCATATGGATCTCCATGTGCTCTCCAATGCTCTAGGGCTTATGATGGTGCAGATGAGTGAAATTGAAAGTGGATTGAGTGGAATTGGTAAGAAATTGGGTTTGCTTGGAGAAGAAAAAGATTTGAGGGAAAATGAGGGTAATTAGTGAAATAGAATAAATGGATGAATCCCTAATTAGAAATTATCTCTTATAGTAAGGTTTTGGTCGTGCCAAAATATTTAGTTTTCCTATCTCCATTTGTCACAAATGGAATCTAATTAACTAAAGGAATGAATCTCTACAACTAAAAAGAATATCCCTTTCGTGACAAATAATTACTTAATTAATACTAATTGCTAAAATCATGACTAACAATAATTAGCACTAACACTTGTAAAATCTAATTGGCTAGCTACTAACTGACACTAATATAATTATAGGCAACCACTAGTATAAAATAACACATACACACACATACACACACACACA
Organism: Iris pallida; assembly: GCA_029216955.1. Classification (NCBI taxonomy): domain Eukaryota; kingdom Viridiplantae; phylum Streptophyta; class Magnoliopsida; order Asparagales; family Iridaceae; genus Iris; species Iris pallida. The sequence continues at coordinate 9,638,338 of JANAVB010009995.1, read as the reverse complement.
CACATATATATAAAATCAACATGAAGAATTACCAAAATACCCCTATGTTGGAAAGTGGTAGTTACAATAATTATTTGGTGTCATGCCCCGGTTCCGCAAAACTGATCATCCTCGCTAAGGCATGATGCCGCTCGAGCCTTGGTTCCACTCGTGCAAGGCGGATTACATAACGGTCGATTACAACAGCTTGCGACGAGATCGTCGCACAAAAGTCCCAAGCAGAGAAGTTGAATAACACAAAAATATTACAAAATGATACTCTTTATTGATATTAAAAATTAGATTACAAGGACGCGAAGCCAAGATTACAATCACTCAAGCTCACAATCTCTCTGCATACAATTACTCAGCTCCCTTTCATCTCTCAACACAAAGGTTCAAGGCTTGCCACTTGCGGATGTTTCAGAAAGCGATGTCCATACATTATGTTTCGTATATGTGAAGAGATCAACTCAGTCGCACACCTCAAAATGCCAAGGAACTCTATGTCTCAATGCATCCAAGCGAGCTCTAATTCGAACGAGCAAGTATCTGTTACCTGCGCATGAAAAGTGGTGGGTTGTCAGTACACAACCGTACTGGTGAATGAGCCCCTTGCCCACACATACAAAACCAGACGTTCATTTAGTGAGTGCAACATATTCTTTTATGGTCTTTCTAATCTTGTCTTAGGATCAATTCTAATACTTACACTCATGGCCTACTCATGTTGCAAAAAACGTGTTCGTGCTCCAAAATTCTTCTGACCGTGTTATAAAACTCATTTGTACAACATCATGTCATGCCTTGCAGCAATAACTTACTTATCCTTTGTGCTTCTAGACCATTTATGTGCCAACAACATTAACGTATCAATTCGTGTTGGCCTTTCGACCCATACTTGCCTCATGGTACATACTTGTTTGACTTGCATCGTAACCCAAAATGTGGGACTCTGATCAGTGACGTAGCCCAAAATATGGGAACTCAGTGCCAAACACTAGACCCATACACCATGCTTCGTGCCGAAGTACGTATCTCTACTATAGCCAAATCTTAGGCTCCATAATCGTGGTGCAGACCATGCATCCATTTTCTTGATCCATTCGTGTCGTGCATACACTTCTTGACTCAATCTAAGGCATGTACGTGGATCGTCGCTATTATGCCGACTCATCTATATGAAAGGTCACTAGCAAGTCTAGCTATACCTGGACTTTATAGCTTGGTTTAGACGGCAAATCATCTAGCCGGGATAGCGAGCCCCTGAAAGTTTTCAAATTACCCGAGCGTTTTTGTCACGCCCCAGAACCAGAATACTGGAGAGCGGGGGAAGACATAGCCAGCTACGTATAATAAAATGGAATCCATCTCACCATACGATCACGGCTGTCTAGATATATGAGGGTTTATCTACAAGCCAACAGTCTCCTAGGGTCAAGAACAAGCCTAGTGTCTCAATCACAAGTAAGCAGATAAATGTTACAGGATGTAAGATCACCAAATATACAATAGTAAGGCATCCCAAATATTACTTATTCAGCTGATCATGAAGCTAGTCGTTACAAAATGTGAGGACTAGCAAGAGTTTAGTCATACATGATCAACCCTAGGTTGCCAATCATGTTACAGCCCGTAGGCAGACAGTAAGTAAAATATACACGAGCTAACACTTGCTCGACGGCTAAATGCCTCAAAAGAATAATTTTACAATAGAGTGGGAGAGCAAAAATAAATCCATTCGTTGCCCTGGTTACGCCTGGTGTTCACCATCGGGCTGGAAAACCGGTAGATCCTCTGGAGCTGCTCTGGTATCTGGCCATACAAAACCAGCTGGGTCAGACCCCAGAAAGAGCAAGTGCCACAAAGGAGGCTTCACTTAGGAACTAAAACCAGCAAATTAGCACAAGAGTATAATTACATAATAAGAGACCGTAATTTAAGAAAAAGCATGACAGGTGAATATAAAAGACAATCTTGTACAGAATCAGTAAAAGATAGGACATATTGGAAAAGCATGACAGGATGATATACGATGAGATAACCATAGGACTATTCAGATAACCAGGTTACAACCCGTAAACCAAACAAGGACCGGGGTTGTAACCCTTCGTCTGAACAGAACTTGGTTTCTCCCAACATTTATCAGCAAGATAAAATGAGAAATTAGGACATGTAACAATCATGTACAGAATCAAGACAAGAATAGACTGGCAAACCCCATCCAACATTTCATGGCCAAGCAATAAGTACGGCTTGATACTTTAACTAACTAGGGTTATCACAGGCCTAGTTACTAGCAAGATACAGCGAGATTCTTCTAAGTCCAGTTACCCGCCTGCTGCTACCTGAGTGACCCCAGCAAAGAAAAGGAAAAAGATAGCATGATATAGCAGACACACTGTAGTAAGATACATGTGTCCTAAGGTACCACACTCGACGGCGGGCTGGAAGTGCGCTCATCTCGACGGATAGCAACAAATCCCATGTATATATATATAAGGCCGAGATCAAAGGGGCAACAGGTAACTGGGAAAGTCTCTCCATGAACTACTGGATTATTCTAGTAATTAGCCTTAGTCCATTTCAGTGGGTAACCCTGACCGTGGTACTCAGGGGTCTCCGTCCTAGACATGATACAAGACAAGACGGGTTCATTTGTACAAGCACAATCGTCCACGGTGTCCAGGTCATTCATACTTATCATGTCAGGCAGCCGGCGCAACGGCTTTACCAGAAGTATCATGTCAGGTTTATCATGTCAAGAGTGCGCCATGGCGGGCCACTATCAAGAATTATCATGCCAAGTTATCATGTCAAATTATCAGGTCAAGTCTATTTGTCTGGAGTACACTACGGCGGGTCACTATCAAGTCATGCCAGTTATCAAGGGAGAGAAAAACTTGCACAATTAAATAATATATATATTCTTGAAGCCAAGGAGAAACTCTACAACTTTCATGTTGGGAGTGGGAAGAGATTCTGACCCCAATTCCGGCAAATAAAACATTTAAACAATCAAAGTGGACCCCATGCGGGCCAAAAGTGGGAGAACATGCATGCGGCCAAAGAGAGTGGGAGTCCACCCATGCGGCCAACATAACAAAGAGGGCATGAAATCAAGTAAGACAAAAGATAGTGGGATACGCAATAATTACAAGCTTCCACTTCAGCAAGCAAGTCAGCTAAAAGAAGTTATGTGGGACCCCCACAATTAATGCAATAAGAAAAGGTTCACGTGAACCAATTAAATATTGGTTCATATGGCCAAGCAATTATTCATATAATATAATAAGCCATGTCAGTTTATATGGCCATACGACCAAAGAATTGGTGGGAGGCCATGCGGCTCCAAAATAAATGCAAGCTAGCAACTTTATGCTTCATGCGGCCAGCAACTGTGGTTGCATGCGGCCATGATTTTACATAGGCCTTGCGGGTCACTAAAATTGGCCAAAAGCAATGCAAAAAGGCATGCAACAGTTGCATGCATAAATAAGGCCATGCATTAATATAATGCATTATTTCTAATGTGGCATGCGGCTGAGCTTGGTATACTGCACAATGCATTAAATGCTTTCGACTCATGCGGCTGAGTCTCTCCAAAGAAAGGCATTAAGCATAAAATATTAATTATTAAGGACTTAAATGCTTAAATACATTTAAGCAATGCTTTAGGAATGTATGCATAAAATATTAAGGGCTAAGGACTTAAATGCATTAAATGCATTAAAGCACTTAAGAACAGCATTAGAATGGCAAGTATAAAATATTAAAGGCTAAGGGCTTAAATGCATTAAATACATTAAAGCACTTAAGCACAACATTAGGATATAAAGCCTTGTGCGGCTAGCTCAGGATTGCATTAATTACTCTCTCCCTCCCTTTGCCTATGCGGCTAGCTCAGGAGAACGTGGAAAAGTGCATGAAAAATATGCATAAAAATATGAATGCTTATGAATGCATTAGTAGCTCTCTCCCTTAGACTATGCGGCTAGCTCTGGACTCCTTAGGAAAAAATGCATGAAAAAAAATGTATTATAAGAAAAGTGCATTAAATGCTTCCTTTAAAAACCTATGCGGCTCACTATTATTCATATGCGGCTAACTACTGTGGATTGCATGCAGGCAAGGAAATATTAAAAGTAAGTAATATTTAAGAGCAAGCCATATGCGGCTCACTTGGCAGTTGTATGCGACCAAGTGCTGAAAAATGTCCATGCGGCTCAGAAATTTCTCGTAGGTCAAATTGGACCAAACAAAATTCTCTGCAATCATGGGATCATCAACTTAGCAAAATATGCAAGTTTGATGGATCAAAAATCCTGGAAACCAAAAATACCACAAAATTAGATCTACAAAAATTTAACCATGGAAATGAAAAATGCAAAGTACTAAAGTGGGTTAGAAACACATGAGGAAGACAATGGAACAATAAAAATGGACTTCCTCCATGAAGCAAGATGCACTTGCCTAAGCTCTCCACTCTCTCCTGGTAGGTGAAGAGTAAAGATGGAGAAGAAGAAATGAGTAATGAGTAATAATGGAAGAGAGAGTGGGATTGATATTTATGGTGGGAGTGGTGGTAGGTGGGAGTGGTTCTCCACATAAAACCAAACCAAGACAAACCCACTAAACCGAACCAAACCAAGCCAATGCAATCCCTTGATGAACCATGCTAATGCAACATGCAAAATAAAACCCAAGGCTAACTAATTATGACAAACCAAAAATACGTGCCCGAAATACGTACACGTATTCCCAATACGTAATACGAACCACAGGCATTACAACTCTACCCACCTTAAAAGAATTCCGTCCTCGAAATTTAATCAAGAGGCTAGAGTGGCAAGGATAAACTATATTAATCACATGCAAGCTATACTAAGCAATCAATCATGCAATCATGTATATAAGCAAGAAAATCGAAGGCACGAGAAAGAGGGAAGATATCCTGCTAGAAACCTCTCTGCCGGTTCTGAATCTGAGTCGGGATCAGGGCATACGGTTGGGGTCTCTGCTGGAATCCCCTCTGCCTATGCAGAAATTGTGCCTGGGCATACTGCTGAGGCCTTTGCTGCCGAAAAGCTTGGGCCTACGTCGGCAACGGCCTCGTGGATGAAAACTGCCGCTGGACTGGTACTGGGGCTGGTTCCCTAACCGATGAACTGATCATGGCTGGTGATGAGTCAGTCCTGAACGGGCAGGACTTTACCTTGTGGTCCGGCGCTCCATATAGCAAACACAATCCTCGAGCCTTGTGACATTCTGAAACAACATGTCCAGGCTTCCCACAATAAGAGCAGCCCATTGTAGAAGACTGCTTCTGCTGCTGAGAATACGTCGGGGTTGAATGTTGAACCGACGTAACCGAAGCTGTCCTTCTCGGAGCTCCAATGGTCAAAGCCCTAGCTGCCGGGGTTGGGGCTGACGACTGGTTCATCTGGCCGCGAGATCGCTTTCGACCTCCGGTCCTGTCACTGTTCGCTGCACTGTTTCCATGATGTCCACCTCTGCCCAGAGCATCTGCCATCGCCTGACGCAAAGCGTTTCCTCGAGGATCCTGCGATGCAAGTAAGTCTATGATAAGTCCCACCAGGGCTCCATCATCCTGTCCTGCAGGCTGGGCTGACTGTACCGGGAGTTCTGGATCTCCGAGAGGCATGACCCGGGAGGCTGCTACTGAGTGTTGGGCCTGATCCCCAGGTTGCTGCGGGTCCACGGAAGGTGCTCCGCCTTGCTGATCGGCAGGTCCAGGAACAATACCGCTGAAGAAGACGACATAGGGAACAATAAGAAAGGACCAGGATAGATCAAGGATTACAAGCATGTGATCAGGACAAGAATTTTAGGAATTCAGAGAGTACGAGCAGAGATCAAGGGCGAGTACTGATTGAGACATCTATTCGGTAAACCCTCACATATCTTGATTTACAAGACCTGCATGGGCCACCACTTAAACCATGTCACGCCCCAGAACCAGAATACTGGAGAGCGAGGGCAGACATAGCCAGCTACGTATAATAAAATGGAATCCATCTCACCATACGGTCATGACTGTCTAGATATATGAGGGTTTATCTACAAGCCAATAGTCTCCTAGGGTCAAGAACAAGCCTAGTGTCTCAATCACAAGTAAGCAGATAAATGTTACAAGATACAAGATCACCAAATATACAATAGTAAGGCGTCCCAAACATTACATATTCAGCTGATCATGAAGCTAGTCATTACAAAATGTGAGGACTAGCAAGAGTTTAGTCATACATGATCAACCCTAGGTTGCCAATCATGTTACAGCCCGTAGGCAGACAGTAAGTAAAATGTACACGAGCTAACACTTGCTCGGCGGCTAAACGCCTCAAAAGAATAATTTTACAATAGAGTGGGAGAGCAAAAATAAACCCACTCGTTGCCCTGGTTACGCCTGGTGTTCACCATCGGGCTGGAAAACCGGTAGATCCTCTGGAGCTGCTCTGGTATATGGCCATACAAAACCAGCTGGATCAGACCCCAGAAAGAGCAAGTGCCACAAAGGAGGCTTCACTTAGGAACTAAAACCAGCAAATTAGCACAAGAGTATAATTACATAATAAGAGACCATAATTTAAGAAAAAGCATGACAGGTGAATATAAAAGACAATCTTGTACATAATCAATAAAAGACATGACATATTGGAAAAGCATGACAGGATGATATACGATGAGATAACCATGGGACTATTCAGATAACCAGGTTACAACCTGTAAACCAAACAAGGACCGGGGTTGTAACCCTTCGTCTGAACAGAACTTGGTTTCTCCCACCATTTATCAACAAGATAAAATGAGAAATCAGGACATGTAACAATCATGTACAGAATCAAGACAAGAATAGACTGACAAATCCCATCCAATATTTTACGGCCAAGCAATAAGTATGGCTTGATACTTTAACTAACTAGGGTTATCACAGGCCTAGTTACTAGCAAGATGCAGCGAGATTCTTCCAAGTCCAGTTACCCGCCTGCTGCTACCTGAGTGACCCCAGCAAAGAAAAGGAAAAAGATAGCATGATATAGCAGACACACTGTAGTAAGATACATGTGTCCTAAAGTACCACACTCGACGGCGGGCTGGAAGTGCGCTCATCTCGACGGATAGCAACAAATCCCATGTATATATATAAGGCCGGGATTAAAGGGGCAACAGGTAACTGGAAAAGTCTCTCCATGAACTACTGGATTATTCTAGTAATTAGCCTTAGTCCATTTCAGTGGGTAACCCTGACCGTGGTACTCAGGGGTCCCCGTCCTAGACATGATGCAAGACAAGACTGGTTCATTTGTACAAGCACAATCGTCCACGGTGTCCAGGTCATTCATACTTATCATGTCAGGCAGCCGGCGCAACGGCTTTACCAGAAGTATCATGTCAGGTTTATCATGTCAAGAGTGCGCCACGGCGGGCCACTATCAAGAATTATCATGCCAAGTTATCATGTCAAATTATCAGGTCAAGTCTATTTGTCAGGAGTGCACCACGGCGGGTCACTATCAAGTCATGTCAGTTATCAAGGGGGAGAAAAACTTGCACAATTAAATAATATATATATAATATATATATTCTTGAAGCCAAGGAGAAACTCTACAACTTTCATGTTGGGAGTGGGAAGAGATTCTGACCCCAATTCAGGCAAATAAAACATTTAAACAATCAAAGTGGACCCCATGCGGGCCAAAAGTGGAAGAACATGCATGCGGCCAAAGAGAGTGGGAGTCCACCCATGCGGCCAACATAACAAAGAGGGCATGAAATCAAGTAAGACAAAAGATAGTGGGATCCGCAATAATTGCAAGCTCCCACTTCAGCAAGCAAGTCAACTAAAAGAAGTTATGTGGGACCCCCACAATTAATGCAATAAGAAAAGGTTCACGTGAACCAATTAAATATTAGTTCATGTGGCCAAGCAATTATTCATATAATATAATAAGCCATGTCAGTTCATATGGCCATACGACCAAAGAATTGGTAGGAGGCCATGCGGCTCCAAAATAAATGCAAGCTAGCAACTTTATGCTTCATGCGGCCAGCAACTGTGGTTGCATGCGGCCATGATTTTACATAGGCCTTGCGGCTCACTAAAATTGGCCAAAAGCAATGCAAAAAGGCATGCAACTGTTGCATGCATAAATAAGGCCATGCATTAATATAATGCATTAATTCTAATGTGGCATGCGGCTGAGCTTGGTATACTGCACAATGCATTAAATGCTTTCGACTCATGCGGCTGAGTCTCTCCAAAGAAAGGCATTAAGCATAAAATATTAATTATTAAGGACTTAAATGCTTAAATGCATTTAAGCAATGCTTTAGGATGTATGCATAAAATATTAAGGGCTAAGGACTTAAATGCATTAAATGCATTGAAGCACTTAAGCACAGCATTAGAATGGCAAGTATAAAATATTAAAGGCTAAGGGCTTAAATGCATTAAATACATTAAAGCACTTAAGCACAACATTAGGATATAAAGCCTTATGCGGCTAGCTCAGGATTGCATTAATTGCTCTCTCCCTCCCTTAGCCTATGCGGCTAGCTCAGGAGAACGTGGAAAAGTGCATGAAAAATATGCATGAAAAATATGCATAAAAATATGAATGCTTATGAATGCATTAGTAGCTCTCTCCCTTAGCCTATGCGGCTAGCTCTGGACTCCTTAGGAAAAAATGCATGAAAAAAATGCATTATAAGAAAAGTGCATTAAATGCTTCCTTTAAAAACCTATGCGGCTCACTATTATTCATATGCGGCTAGCTACTATGGATTGCATGCAGGCAAGGAAATATTAAAAGTAAGTAATATTTAAGAGCAAGCCATATGCGGCTCACTTGGCAGTTGCATGCGGCCAAGTGCTGAAAAATGTCCATGCGGGTCAAAAATTTTTCGTAGGTCAAATTGGACCAAACGAAATTCTCTGCAATCATGGGATCATCAACTTAGCAAAATATGCAAGTTTGATGGATCAAAAATCCTGAAAACCAAAAATACCACAAAACTAGATCTAAAAAATTTTAACCATGGAAATGAAAAATGCCAAGTACTAAAGTGGGTTAGAAACACATGAGGAAGACAATGGAACAATAAAAATAGACTTCCTCCATGATGCAAGATGCACTTGCCTAAGCTCTCCACTCTCTCCTGGTAGGTGAAGAGTAAAGATGGAGAAGAAGAAATGAATAATAAGTAATAATAGAAGAGAGAGAGTGGGATTGATATTTATGGTGGGAGTGGTGGTAGGTGGGAGTGGTTCTCCACATAAAACCAAACCTAGCCAAACCCACTAAACCGAACCAAACCAAGCCAATGCAATCCCATGATGAACCATGCTAATGCAACATGCAAAATAAAACCCAAGGCTAACTAATTATGACAAACCAAAAATATGCGCCCGAAATACGTACACGTATTCCCAATACGTAATACGAACCACGGGCATTACAGTTTCTGCTAAGCGATCTAGCGTTCCCTTAGGATCAAATCTGTCCCAGGTTATCGTTCGAGGAACCCTCGTCCTTGTGCACAACTTTTCCAATGACCATGCAGGACTCAACTCAACTTACCATCCTATACAGTCATTACCGTTGTCAGTGTTTCTATACTTATCTTTCCTTTCCTTAGTGCCCTTTTGAAACCCAGGAACGACTATGCACAACCTTCCTTATAAAACCCAAGAACGGCTAGTGCATAGCCTTCCTACTTACCGTTAAACTGACCGTGTTTCATCCCTTAACCAAATGTCTTCTATGCGACACTACCGTCCAAGTCATACTCTATATGATGGACCTTGAAATCGTGAGAACGTGTTTGCTAAGATTAGCATTGACACCGTAAGAACGCGCCTTCAAGCAGTGGGACCTATAGACTTATGAAAACAAGTCAATAGTCTCTGTGCCAACATATAACTTCTCACTTGACCCAAACCGTGGGATCGAAAGATCGGCTTCCAACTTTGAAAATCCAACGTGAAGTGCAATCTAAGCATCAAGTTGACTACTTTCATGTTCTACACAATTTGACTCAGAGCGAAATTATTCTCTTTAGCTATGTGGGTTCATCTCTTTTGTTAGTAAACCTACTTAGTGCAATTGAAAACATCCAATTATTAAGTGTGAAGTCAAAGCTGAGCCAAGTTCATCGAAGTCACCCACCTAAACGAGGAGTTGTCTCGACCGAACGGAACTTCGAGCAAGCTGTTGCATTGCCAACTCTAAACGTCGTTGGGTTTCAATTCCTCCGGTTGACTTAGCGACGGAGGGGGGGGGGGGGACTACATTTGGTGTCTATAACTATGTCTTTTGGTTATCTATAACATATGTCTCTTGCATTATTCATTTTAATTATCATCATAATATTAACCTCTATTGTAAGCCTATATAAGGGTGTGTTTGGTAGGAGGGAAAAGTGGGAGGAAGGAAAATAGAGGAGGGAAAAGTGAAGGGAAAGATTCATTTTCTCTTGTTTGGTATGGAAGAAAAATAGGAAGGAAGGAAAAGTGGAGGGATTACTTTTCCCTCATAACCTAAGAAATCTAATCCCCCCAAAAGTGGGGAAAAAGTGGAAGGAAAAGTGGAGGCTTGTATTAATTAACAATTATACCCCCATATGAATGTATTATTTAAAAATTATTTATGAAGTCAAATGGTAAATAAGTGTTTTTAGTTGAGGGTAGAATTGGTAAACCCTATATTTTTTACTTTTTTTCTTTCCACTTTTTCTTTCATACCAAACAAAGGAAAATGCATCTCTTATCATTTCCATCCTTGCTACCAAACACAAAGGAAGGAAATGATCTTTCCTTTCCATATGGAAGGAAAATGAATCCTTATCTTTTTTCTTCCTTCCACTTTTCTATCATTCCTACCAATCACAGCCTAAGAGACTCTTATCAAGATTATTGGTACAAGTGAATGAACAATTTCTTTCATTTTTCTATCTCTATTTCTTTATTTTACAATAGTTTCTATATATTCTACATTGTTGTTGTTTAGCTCGTTTCTAGCTAGCCGCATTATTTTCTATTAAATTCTATATATATGAAGCTCCTCTTAAATTTAATGCTAACCTCTCCGCCACCCCAACCCCCACGCCCAAATAAAAAGAAAGTAATTCTATTGTTGCCCAAACAACACCACTAGTTGCCTCATTTATTGCCCTCTTCTCAACTAAATCACCCCCCAATAGTTAAGGTTTAAATGTAACGAAATTTATTTTGAGAATAATAAAACAATGTATAATTTGCTGTTAAACTATCCTTTTTCTAGCGCTAGTCGCTGTAAAAGTAAATACTCTGTAGTTGTTGTAAAAGTAAATACTGACATCCAACTCCAAAATGAAATCAAAACATATTTATTTATTCTTTTAAATCACAAAACTGAAAAAAGCAAGATCAACTTTCATAAGAAGACCTTGTCAAGCATTGTCTACTTCCCCTAGAGGAAGAGAATCCTTACTTAGAGGGTCCAACAATAAGATGTCCCTTCCTTGTCCCACAGCCCCCATGTTCATATCTGAATCTCCCTAAAGTCCTCCCATTCTTCCTCAATATGTGATACAAGACAACCAAGAAGTTTAGGACCCTTTTGTATGCATGCACTCCATTCCTCTACTCAAACAGACCTCCATTTGTTCCAATATAACGCTACTCAAATCTCAACTTATAAATACATATATTGCTATTTGTCCCTCCAAAATATTCTTCCAAAGCATTTCTACTTATGTGACAGCTTACGTGTCTTCTAACATGACCAGGGCCGGCCCTGAGTTAATGGGGACCCTAGGCAAATTTTTAAAATAGGGCCCATATATAATATAAAAAAATTGAACTAAAAAATGAAATAGCCAAGGCTAGAACCTAGGACCTCTTGTGTACAAGTATAACAAATTACCACTACACCACAAATGTTTTGTGATAAAGGAGGATCATATTATATATTAGTTCTAATTTCAATATAAGATTACTAATATATATATATTTAAATTAATTTTTTTGGGCCTCCAAATTTTATGGGGCCCTGGGCGGTCGCCCTGGCCGCCCTGGGCCAGGGCCGGCCCTGAACATGACAGCTGATAGGATAAATTTATAAATTAAAATTAACATTAAAATTAATATTAATATTAATATTAACAGTAAAATTAATATTAATATTAATATTAATATTAATATTAATACTAATAGGAATATTAATATTAACATTAAAAATTAACATTAACATTAGTATTAAATTTAAATTATAACTAAAATTAATATTAATATTAATATAATTGACATTAACAAAATAGAATAATTAATTTTTTGTGTTAAAATTTGCCATTTCAGCTAACATGTCAGATACCATGTCAGCTGCCACATAAGGAGAGATAGTTTGGAAGAACATTTTGTGTGTGTGTGTGGGGGGGGGGGGGGGGGGGGGGGGGGGGAGGTGAAGCCTCCCTCCCCCTCTTCTACCATCGGATCAGGAGGGGGCTGCTCAATCCAACGGTCGAGGAGCGGACGTGCTCTCTCCCAGATATTACAAATTCGAACAACGAAAGAAGTGTGTATATATATATATATATAGAGAGAGAGAGAGAGAGAGAGAGGAAGGATAGGCATCCCCACAATTTTTGTATCATCATGCATTCCCATGTTCACATCTGTTGGATGTGCTTTAAGTCATCTAATCTTAACCATTGGTAAATCAATGGTTAAGATTAGATAACTTAAAGCACCATCGAACGATGCAAATAGGAGGAATGCATGGAGATACAAAAAGTGTGGGTATCTTGATCCTTCCTTTTATATATATATATATATATATATATATATATATATATATGTGTGTGTGTGTGTGTGTGTGTGTGTGTCAAAAGGTCCCCCGAAGCCTCCCTCCCCCTCTCCTACCATCGGATCAGGAGAGGGCTGCTCAATCCAACGGTCGAGGAGCGGACGAGCACTCTCCCAGATGTTATAGGTTCGAGCAACGAATATATATATATATATTTTTTTCTTTTACAACGAATATATATATATATATATATATATATATATATATATATATATATATATATATAAAGACACACTAAACAAGTAGTCCTACATTCTGTTGTAATAATTGGTGAAAAAAAATCAATTTTTCTCCATATTATTATCCCCTTTATTCACATTAAAGTCCTATCATGAATCATTTCTTTAACCCCTAAAACGGTCACATTAGTACCCATTATCACACCTTTATTCCTATTGAATCCTATTGAAAGACCATTGATATATTATTTTGTGACATGATTCCTATATATACATGTCTCCTTTATGTTGTTGAAGAGGAGAAAAAAAAAAAAAAAAAAAGGTTTCCACCCTCCAAAAATTATGTCTATTCCTCCTTCAAAATTCATTCCATTTTCAATCATCCACTTTCATTCTAATTCTTTCTATCTTCTGGGCAAAAGCTAAGTTTGGGTCAATCTCCCCGAGTCGTGTGCGATGACGGGATACCGGTAGAGCGGGGGTTTTACCACTAGGAGCATTCGGACAAAGTCTGCACATAGACCCGAATCAACTCTTAGGGCAGTGCTTCGTGCGCGACTTCCCCGGAGGCCGGTAACTTTAATTTTGTTTATTTTTGTTTACAGAATTTTGAAGATAAAGGCAAATATTTCCAACAATCTAAGAGTTGAGAATCATTTTATATATGTTAGTTTAACCATTTACAATTTTTATTTCCTGTCTTACAAGACATTACGTTTAAATATTGTTCTAAGTGAAAGAATTGATACATGTTGTTCTAACGTCCGTAAAGAGATGAATAGTAATTCTCTTATCTTTTGTTTCATTAGTAAATCAAAAGTTTCTATACTCTTGGGACGGATGAAGTTTTCCATTTTTTTTTTCATGGAACAAATGTGGTGGGATATTAGATACCATTATTAAAGCCATGGGTTGAAAGTATTATGTGTTTTGTTACTTTATAATTATTTTTTAATATTATTAATTCTTTCTAAAGATTAGTCTATTATGTTGATGTAATTCTTTAACATAATGTTTTTAACAAGTTGATTCAATCTTATCACATCTGTTCGTTGACTTTTTTCTAAGAACGTTCCTTATTGCTAATCAAACAACTGAACAAGCCATGTTGACTTGAGACGAGAGTAGAAAAAGAAATACTTAACAGAATAGTTTTGGCCCATTTGAAAATAATAATTTATGTTGTTTTTCACTTTTCGTTCTTCATTTTTGCATTATGGATATGTGGTTAAGAGAGCATGTTGTTTAGTTTCAAGTATTAACATTATTGAAGGTGCAGGATTTCTACTGCTCTTCCATAGTAACCATTAGAAGTTCTATTTGTTTTTCCAAGAATAAATTGCTCCTCCTATGTAATGCACTTTCATGGTTCTCCACATGCATAAAGCAAACTATGCATGTCTTACTTTTATTATGCATAAGCAAAAGTTTGTGGAAGAAGAAGATGTGATTGTCACTCCCAACCGGTTTTGTTTTCGGATAGAATAGAGTCCGGATACAGTGTTACATATGATTCATAATTTTTTTTTATGATACAACTTGTGAGTAAAACACTAAATTCAATTCATATACGATTATCAAACTATATGGTAGTTTGACATTGATATGATAGAAAATCTTATACATGTTCAATATATTTGTGATCATCAATAATGGGTGTCCTTACATGTCCTATATGTTGCATGGAAGATGTTTCATTTTGAATTAATGCAATGACATCACACTAATTGGATTATATTTTTAATTAGTGCAATTTTATCACTTAGATGTTGTTATTTTTCACATTAATTATACAACTTTATGAATCCAATAATTATACTTGCTTATGGCAAATATACGATTTCTTTCATTTTATTATTTCTGGTAAGGCTGACTATTGTACCAGTTTGTACACCCTGAGTTCAATAGAAGATTGGGTTCAGTTGGATTCATAGAACTTAGTTGGTTTATTTTGGTCAAATTATGAGTAGTCATGATTTTATCTAGGTTATGGTTTATAACTTTCAAGTTTGATTAATAGGATTTTTCATGTCTCTTGATATATGAATATTATGAATGATTTTAAGAATATTTATGCCTTGACAATAACTCAAGCTTTTTACTCCTTTAGTCCGTAGTGGTTTGAGTTATAACTAATCCCTAGTGAATTTTCGTTTTCGTTCATAATATTTGTAAATAGATGTTGGAAATTATGTTCCACATCATCTATAATAGTTCTTCATTTTGTTCATTATGATAGCACAAAATATTCCAATCATCCTTATACTTGTTAGCACAGAACGAATTTGTTGTTCTATTCCAATTAGAAATAATATACAACATGTATGGATGAATAAAATTCACTTTCAAATTTATTGCAATAACTTGAGCCAATAGTAACATCTTGAGAATATTGTCAATTTCAACTCAGTAGCAATTAGCCTTTCCACTATTTCAAATTGATTGGTAACAATATGTAGTATGCATCAATGAATTATTTTTGATGATAAGCTACTTTGTTCAAAATTGCTATTTGTAATTACAAAAAATAGAATTTTTTATCTCTATAAATAGTATATGCGTTTGCAAATGCATTTGACAGAACAAAGATTTTTATCTCTATAAATAGTATATTGTTTAACCATTTTATTTAGATTATTATATGTGCACAATTTTGGTTGCTAATAATTATGCTAACATATAGAGCAAATTATTTATTAGCACATGCTTTAACATATGTAATTTTTTATCACGTAACATATAATAAGGCACGTGGAGTGATAAACTCATGTTGCTTTATTTTATTTTTGTTGCTTTTGCATATCATTGGTAAAGTGCAAGGTTCATAACACCTATTCTAATTCCATGTTTTCTATTCCTGATGCATCACGAGAAATCCTTTCATTTAATATTATTAATAACTATTTAGTAGCCCGATGTTATGGATGATGACATAGAATTTTGTCAGGCCATGTTAATTATGACTTTACATACAAAACTAGGTATTGCTACGCATCAATAATAAAATTTTACATCATTCAATATTAATTATGGAGTTTTACATCTAGAATATAATTTTGTAAAGTCATCCAAGTATAAATATATTGTTATGTGGTTATTGTATATGTAATATTTAATTTACAGATTTTTTTTTGATACATGCTACTATATAGTATTATCAAATATTTTCTTTCACTGTATTATGTAACTAAAATATATGTCAGACTTGGGCATACTGATAGCATTTTTATAATTCTTGTTTTCATATTTACCATAAAAATATTGTTAAATTATTTTAATTGTAAACAATATACATTGATGTGTCAGAATGAACAAGTTGTGCATTGGTTCAAATTATATTTTTGAAGACCGAAATGTTAGAGATGTTTATCTTTTCTTTTCCTTTTTTCGATATGATCTTTGTAATGTTATCTCTTCAAGTCAGAACCATTAGAAGTTATGACATGTTAGAAAAGGATCAAACATGCTAAGATATAAGGTAAGTAGTACAAAGTTTTTTGCTTTATTATTCTAACTTGATGGTTATAAATTTTTTTTTTTCATTTCCAAATTCTTGGACAAAATTGGATGTGAGATTATAGAACTATCTCAAATAATGTACTAAATGATATTTCTTCTGAAGTACTATTACTAAGCAGAATTCAAGAAGTACAAAATTGCTCCAATCACGTGGAAATGTATTTTTTTAAAATTTACAATTCACATATTCTATTCATTTTGTCTACTAAATTTAGTTGGACAAATATATGAAGTATGTGAGGCATCATTCTAGGTTTCTGTATGTAGAATATGGTGATATTCTTTCCTTGGTCGGTTTACATGTTTGAACCTTAAATAACTATATTATCACAATATTAGACTTTCTAGTCGGGAAAAGAAAAATTATTACAATATTGTTCAGTCACAATATTGAGAAAAACTTTGTTTTGCTTATATTTCGTGACATTACAATTCTTTGATTCATTCAGACAATTTAGTTATAAGAAAATAGTTAGTGAAATTGCAAATTCCTTTAAATCTAAGTTTTTAAAGTTGAGATTATTTTGGGTACAAGCCGAAAGGGTCCTTCTGTCAACCGGGCGTAAATAGCCCTAAGCGACACGGTACTTAATCGTCCCCCTGTGGACCTCCGCTAGCTGGGAACCGGCCCCTACAGCTAACCCAAATTAATCAACACTTGATAAACTAAAGATTTTTTAAGGTTGATTAGCAAAATCTCTTAAACTATTATTCTAATACTTTATATTGTCATTTTTTGCAATCATGGCTAGTAAAGATAAATCTTTAGAGCCAAGACTGAAAGTTACTGTGTCTTACTTTAAGAGTTAATAGACTCAGATGCGTTTTGGCTCATTATCTTAAGGCTTATCTAGCAATTAGTGGAATTATACACCTTGATTCTGATGACTCATAATATATATGATTCAAGGGTAACACAAATATCCGGCTTAGTCAAACCAAAGATTCCTAAAGAAATGGATTATTATTGGTTTCATAAAATTTTTAAGTGTTTTTCTAAGTCATTGTATGACATTTTCTTCGAATATAAAGACACTAAAGATCACTAAGATCCAGTGCAAGATTTTATCTGTGGAACAACTTTGATACTCAGAACATGATAGGTCCATGTGACAAACTATCATAAGTAGGAGTATCAAAGAACTTGAAATTGTATATTTAACCATAGCTTGTATAAAGCTGAATGGATCAGATATCTTACAGACCCAAGCCTAAATTTTACTCTTGCTATGACTTCATGAAGTATTGAATAGATTAAGCTTCTTATTATGCAAATACATGATATACATATTCTGTACCTGTCATTATTATCAATTATGCTAAAGAACTGCTAAAGCATGATCTTGTGGATTCTAAGATGAACAGGTACTTGCAGCTGCATTTCAAGACATTAAAAGAGCCTAAAAGGCAAAATTGTGGTTCTTGACTATAAAAGTCATAAAGAACTTTACAGATCTCTTGACGAAGAGTCTGTTTACTCTTGACGAAGAGTTTTTTTTAGGAAATTAATCCTAGAATCATCGAGGGGGATGGGGTTAAGCCCATAGTATAGTCACCAGCAGTGGCAACCCAACCGAGTCTGACTGGAGATTCCAAGAAGCCGGTTCAATGGGTAGGAACAAGCTGGACTAGGTGACTATTATGGAACACTGACCTGAGATTAAATTCTCTTTAAATAAAAGCCCAGGAGGCTGTACATGTGTACATTCATACCCCATCCCTATGGTGACAGTGTTCCTTTTGTGATATGGATAGGGTGAGTTTAAACTCTTAATAAGTCCAAGCATGATATGCAGGGTTGATTCCTATCACCAACCTTTGAGGACTTACCTATGTGAGAGGTCGTGAAGGCCGCGACTATAGGATGGGACGATCCTAGACAACTCTCATGAATATAAAAAAGTGTGTATGGCCAATCAAACGCGCCACCCGATAGACCCAAGAACCTCTAGCGTACTATGTGTGTTATTTTCTGAATCTGGTTCAAGAAGTCTGATTCAAGGCGTAGTCCATCAAGCACTTCTTCAGATAAAGACAATAGTCACTAAGTGAGATTCAAGGCTGTAGTCCATCTCATCTATGCATAGTATATAATTGCCCAGAAATTCTTCTATCCTTTCTCCTTTTGAGCATTGTTATCTTTGGTTTCAAAAATTGATTTTTTTGGGGGGATTGTTGTAATAATTGGTGAAAAAAAATCAATTTTTCTCCATATTATTATCCCCTTTATTCACATTAAAGTCCTATCATGAATCATTTCTTTAACCCCTAAAACGGTCACATTAGTACCCATTATCACACCTTTATTCCTATTGAATCCTATTGAAAGACCATTGATATATTATTTTGTGACATGATTCCTATATATACATGTCTCCTTTATGTTGTTGAAGAGGAGAAAAAAAAAAAAAAAAAAAGGTTTCCACCCTCCAAAAATTATGTCTATTCCTCCTTCAAATTCATTCCATTTTCAATCATCCACTTCCATTCTAATTCTTTCTATCTTCTGGGCAAAAGCTAAATTTGGGTCAATCTCCCCGAGTCGTGTGCGATGACGGGATACCGGTAGAGCGGGAATTTTACCACTAGGAGCATTCGGACAAAGTCTGCACATAGATCCGAATCAACTCTTAGGGCAGTGCTTCGTGCGCGACTTCCCCGGAGGCCGGTAACTTTAATTTTGTTTATTTTTGTTTACAGAATTTTGAAGATAAAGGCAAATATTTCCAACACATTCTTCTCAATTATTCCTTGATAATCATGTCATTACTAAGAACATGCTGCATATTCACTCTTTGGACACCTTCAATGATTCAAGTGCCTGCTGGAAGAACTTTGCCTTGACATCCCTGTACTCGGGCCAGCTCACCGCGCGGTAGCACGGCCCCCGGTTCGGGTCCACCAGCTTTGCGGCGGGCTTGACCGTGACACGACGAGGCGGGCCGATGAAGTGCGCGGCCGACGTGTGGCAGTCGATGCGGTCGACGACGACCCGATGCAGAGCGCTCTTGAACCGTCCGTTGGTCAGTATAGGGGAAAGGTCCCCGAGTATGATGATCAGGCTCCGGGCCGGCACCGGAGACATCGCGACCCACCGGCGGGCCTGCCCGGGCGGCTGCTGCTGCAGGCCTGATCCGTCCTGCAGCACTTGAAGCCCGCTCGGGACGCTGCGGTACAGCAGGGTGATGAGGCTGGAGTCGGTGTGCGCGGCCATGCCCATCGCGCGGTCCGGGTCGGGGCAGGCAGGGTACGAGTTGAGCCGCAACGCTCCCGTGAAGTCGTTGTCCTCCTTCTCCTCCTCCTCCACCGGCCCATCCCACACCATCTCCTCCTCGTCGAGGCCTAGCGACAACTGCATCATCCTGATCAGCCGCCTCCCTAGCCGCCTCATCTCCTTGTTGAATTCTTCGATCACATCACTGCATATATAACAATTCTCCATCAAAATCATCACCAGCAAGAAATGAACTTAGAAGAGTCATGTGTGTATATTAACTTCAAGGATACTCCAAGCGTAAAATGTGTTAAAGCTTTATGACAATTAATATATAATCGTATAGAACCCTGCTATTTGGCACGCGCATGTGGTTCACGTGTGCGGCAGAGGAGGGTGGAGCAGTATAGGGGTGAGGGGAGGGCGAAGCGGTAGGGAGAGGAGTGGGAAGGCTTCGACGGAGGAGGAGTCGACGGCGGTGCAGGAGTGGGAGATGATGACAGCTAGCGGCAGAGTAGGAGGGGGAGAGGTGACGGTGGCTCCGCGCTGTCGGCGGTACGCGTGCACCTCGCTGTATAGACGCGCCTGCCAGATCGAATTTTTGAATTGTATATACAATATGTATGCATTTATTGTAGTTAAATTAATAGTAAAATAAATATGTATGCAACATTTACAATTGTACTACAATTAAGAACTGGAAAAGGAAGAGAAATAGGCAGCAGCTAGCAGTGCATGCAAAACCTGTGTTGTGCTCAAACTACCTGAACTGGTGGGGGTCGTCCGGCCACATCTTCCGGGCTTGCTCCGCGGGCGAGCCGACGATGGTGAATCCCTCGGTCCACATTTCCTTGGAGAAGAAGGACGCGATGGGGATGCGGCCGAAGCCCGACAGGCCGTCGGAGCAACGTTCCTGTGCGGCCAGCTCCTTCCGCTCCGCGGGGAGTGAGAAGAGGCGGTCGAGCTGGGCCTGGAACCTGTCGAGCAGGACGTCTGGTATGCCGTGGCCGACGATCTGGAATGCCCCCCACTTCTCGCAGGCCTCCATCAGCTGGGCCATCGCTGTTGGGCCGGAGAGATCAATCACGGGGACCGACTCGTGCTTGGATGTGGGGTGGTCGTCGACCGTCCATAGGTGGGAGTCCGGGACTTCCCGGACGGACTCGAAGAAGTTCAAGTGGGTGGATGTTGGCATATTGGTGTAGTAGTACTTGGAAGAATTGAACTTTGGTATATATATATATATAGGGAGAGTTTGAGTCCTTTACTAGGAAAAATTAATGGCAATTTTGAAGCATCGAGATTTTGTGAAGGGTTCACTGAATTTAATTTTTGGATAAGAAGAATATTAATACAAAATATATGAAGAAAAATCCAGTGAACTTGAAATACATATACAACAAATAAACAGAGAAAGAAACAATGTATCCTTTGTTTTTTTTTTCTTTTGAAATAAATTTCTACCTAACAGTTGTTTTGGATTCTAGAGAGAATTTGTAGCCAACTTTAATTTGCTGTTGACACATCGAAGACTTGGCATCATTGGAATGGAATGGAATGGAATGGAATGAAATGAAGAGGATTTCTCACCATTAATTCACACTTTTGTGATGGATCCATGTACCATTTGTATCATCAAATGCATGAATTTACTTTTGTATATCTATTATACTATATAATAGGAAAATTTGGTGGCAAAGTATTTTATAAATATTAATAATAACAAATAATCCATGACATCGTCCTAACTTCCTCTTGCAATCCTTCTTAATATATCTCATTTTTGGTCCCATGAAGTTTTAATGTCTAGAAGAAGTTAGGACATTATGTAATGTTATATTATTATATGTTTAATTTCTATGACAAAATTTCATAAGGTGGGTAGGTTGTAAGTCCCTTCATTTTAAAGAGTTAATCTTTTTAATTTTTTTTTATTTTGTTTATATATATATATATATATATATATATATATATATATATATATATATATATATATATATATATATATATATATATATATATATTGTTTTTTTTTTGTTTATATATATATATATATATATATATATATATATATATATATATATATATATATATATATATATATATATATATATATATATTCTCCCACTTTTATTCATGATCATAAAATGTACTCTTCCGTAGCTTTAATTTTTGGAGCACAAGAAATGTCAAACCCTAGAAACTTCCTTCATGGATTTTGACCAGACAAGTTTATCTTCGATTTGGTATATCATGTCCCACTCAAATATGTCTTCTTTTATTCTATTTATTTCGCACAACTTCGGGGTCAATTTAGGCCAAGAAGTTATCTACCGTGAGACTTGTCGTAACTTTCAACTTAAATTCTGGACTCAACATCGATCCAATTTAAATGATTCAATATATGATTTCATTTTTTAGCCTACCGCACATATGCCTAGGGTGTCCCACTCAACGAGACCCCATGTGCTATTTAAATTCAAATGGCACATAAGACCCTTATGTGCCTTTTTAAGCCTATTTTTCAATCGGATAAATTTTCTTGAGCCTAAACTTATCTAACAAGTTTTAGATGACTTGTTAGGGTCATCCCCACATAGATACTAGATTTTTATTTCAGATTTTTGGAAACTTTAATTGGGTCAAACCTAATAGAAAAATCCAATCAATGCAATGTTCTATATTTGGAAACTTATATATCTTTGTGCTAATCCCTCTTGCATTTGTTTCCAAAACCTATCAAAACCCACTCATATCGCACAAGAACAGCCCATGACCGTCTCCCATCAATACCCTATATAAATACCATCTCACCCTACCCGAAAATACCCCAAACAAAACCCTAACCTAATCTCCACTGCTACCGCTGTTGTCCCCTTCTTGCGCAGCTGTTTGGCGCACTTATCGACCATCTCCAGCCCAACCACCTCATCCCCTAAGTGTCCAAGACCCACCTCCACCTTCCCAAGGTCGTCCATCATCGAAAACCACCCTTAGAGGTCGCAACAGCAGCACAAGACACCCTAAATTTGATGTCCAAAAACACAACATGTATGCCCATCTTGCGAATGTGTTTTCTCCACTTCTAGACATTAAAACTTCATGGGAACAAAATTGATGGGTTTCTCTGTGTGTCTACTACCTTCATATAAAATTTTACATCAAAATTCTTTCTAGATTTTTCGGGGCACACGTTTTACCAAAATATGTCCAGAATTGACACTGTTCAGTGCAGGACAGTTTTGAACTGTATAACTTTACTTTTACCATTGATACCATATATGAAAATGACCGTATTTCGATTACCTAAAAAATTTGTTCAATGTATTTTTCATAATTTTACTGTTTTAATGCTTGAATCATTCGATCTTTGAAGGACAAAATTTTGCCGTAAAATAAACTATCAACATTACCATCTTGTGAGTCCCAAATAATTTTGTGTGCATCCAATGCTCCATATTATCGATCATCGACTCATGATCATGAATATTTGATAATTTAAATAATTGTTTAACATTTACTTCAGATTATTAAAGCTATTTTATTTGTGGTTAAATAATTTCTAATATCGTTGATTTTTCAATGGGGATATTAGTTTGATCATGAATTGATTTCTAAATGGGTTTTTATGCAATAAGTATATAACACATATTTCCAGAATTATAGAAATTTATTAAAGAACAAATACTGAATATTTTATATTTATATTTTATGGAATTTTATTAGGCCTAGAAGGGGTATTTCGACTATTATGTATTATGACTAGTTGTGACTAGTATATAGATAGTTAAACCTATGAACTATAAAATATAGAATATATATATATATATATATATATATATATATATATATATATATATATATATATATATATATATATATATATATAACAAAACAAAATAATTTTATTTGATGAAAGCAGACAGGTTATGTCATGCCCCGATTCCGTAGAATCGATAGTCGTCCCCCGGGCGTGATGCCGTACGAATCTAAGTTGCGATCGCACAAAGCATAGTCATAAGGTTATCCGAAACACAACATCAAGTTAGAGTACGCAAAAAAATTGAATGACACATTTGAAATAGAAATATACTTTTTCATTGATGATAATAAAACTTTACATAGACTCCTTTACAATCATTGCCGCGCGGGCTACAACATGACTCGACTTACAAAATGAACGCCGATGAGATAGTCGTTCCATACATTACATCCCTTTTTACAAGCAAAAACCATTACACATTTCTACATGCTATCGAGGCGAGTCGAGTCGTCATCTTCTTTTGGACTGAGTACGGGTCTTCTTTAAAAGGAATCCAGAAACAAGCCTTTACACGCGGACGAGGCTTCAAAAGGGTTCACGTCGCCTTGAGCTTTTAGATGGCACGCCCTTCGTGGTTCGGGGTACCTGTGTGAAGAGCGAGGATCGGTACATTACACTTTGTACTGGTGCATGGCTATTTAAGTTCCAAGCTCTCATTTGGTTGAAGAGTCTATATGACTTAAAGTATGAATGTTTCTAACCATCCTAATGAATTTCAAACAAGCATATGACAAGCATAATAAAATTTATGTTGAAACTTACCAACGGCGGCCCGCGCCACGCCTTATAAAACTTACCATGTTCTTCCCTGTCAATTGTTATTATTTCCATACCAAGTGCAATATTTCGTGTGTTGGTCACTGGCTCCCAGAGCCATCGTGGACTCCTCTAGCTTTTGTTAGACGGGGTCCTTTCAGCGTGAGTAGCGAGCCCCGCTGCAAGTCCTCGCCTAACCCGTGTCCAGCATAGCTAATTATTTGTTTCCCTTTGTGCCCGCAACGGTCCTGTGGCCTCGGGTTGCCGTACGGGGAAACGCTCACCTTTTCAACAAGTTGTCCATGACCGTGCAAAGACCATTTTTCGATTTGTAGTTATTAAGACAGCCTACATTCTCTTTAAAAACTCAATCATTTTACCGTGCCCGTGCCCTTGCATTCAATCTTTAATCCGCAACAACCCTATCGATTTACTAAAGAAGGGGTCAAGAAGAGAAGGGTCAGCCACTCACCTTGAGTTTACTTCGACAAGAGGACTTGTTGGTCGCGCTAGACGTCGCCTACGTGATTACCTGAAATCGCACAAGCAACCGATTAGAACACTGTATTATTCAAGGAGTTCGATAGGAAATGCGAGTTCGAAATACAAGCCATGAAAATCATCGAAAACATTCACGAAAGCGCATTCAGAAAATAAAGCCAAAACCAACGCAAGTGGCGTGAAAAGCAGAGCAACGGGAGGTCTCTCCCGACTCAGCCGCAGAGTCAATCCTCGAGGCTCAACCCGCTGAATATGGGACTTGGTTCCGAAGAAGATATTCCATAATGAGGAATGGATCTTAATTCAACCGTTTCCGTTCGATCGACTCGGTCGATCCCGACCTATCGGTCCCGACCGAATCGATAGCGACAATGTTCCTTTCTCGCGCACCCCATGGACAGAGTACGGGGCACGATGTAGGGACGGGACACTACACCATAACAAACTAAGAAAAAGTTTCATCCTCGAAACTTAAAATAGAACCTACCTCTACGAGAACAACGAAGGGAACTTCTCCTTCATTTCTGACTCAAGCTCCCACGTCGACTCCTCGACTGAATGGTTTCTCCAGAGGACGCGGACGAGGGGAATAGCACGGTTGCAGAGAAGTTTATCCTTGCGCTCCAAGATTTGTACCGGCTCTTCGACATATGACAAGTCCGCCTTCAGGTCCAACTTACCCAAATCCACAACATGGCTCGGATCATGCACGTACTTCCTCAATTGCGATACGTGGAAGACGTCATGTACCTCTGACAACGCAGGCGGCAAGGTAATTTGGTAAGCTACCGGGGCGACTCGCTTCAATATTTCGAACGGACCAACAAATCTTGGGCTCAATTTTTCTTTCGTACCGAACCGGGAAACTCCACGCATAGGCATCACCTTCAGGAATACATGGTCGCCTTCCGAGAACTCGAGGGGGCGTCGGTGCGTGTCGGCATAGCTTTTCTGTCGGCTTCGTGCTATCTTCAATCTTTATCGTATTAGCTTGACCTTCTGCACGGTCTGCTCCACCAGCTCCGGACCAAGTATCTGTCGTTCCCCGACTTCATTCTAGCAAATGGGCGATCTACACTTCTGGTCGTATAAAGCTTCATACGGCGCCATTTGGATGCTGGACTGATAGCCATTGTTGTATACAAACTCGGCCAGCGGTAGATGGACATCCCAACTTAACTTTAAGTCGATCGTACAGAGTCGTAACATGTCTTCGAGAATTTGGTTCACCCGCTCTGTTTGGCCGTCAGTCTGAGGATGATAAACTGAGCTGAACTTCAACTTGGTCCCCAGTGCTGAATGAAGACTACTCCAGAAGCGCGCTACGAACCGTCTATCCCGATCAGAGACGATAGAAACTGGGACCCCGTGCAGCCGAACTATTTCATCAAGGTATATCTGAGCAAGGCGGTCGACGCTCCAAGTAACTTTGATGGCGATAAAGTGCGCTGACTTGGTTAGTCGATCGACAATGACCCAGACGGCGTCGTTTCCCCGCGGCGTCCTCGACAAGCCAACAACGAAGTCCATAGTGATGTGATCCCACTTCCACTCTGGAATGGCGAGGTTCTGCAACTTCCCGCCTGGTCGCTGGTGCTCGGCTTTGACTTGCTGACAGGCCATACATTTTGACACAAAGAGCACTACGTCCCTCTTCATGCCGTGCCACCAAAAGACAACGCAGAGGTCCTTATACATCTTGGTGCTGCCAGGATGCAAGGAATATTTTGCATAATGCGCCTCCGACATTGTCTCCTTTCTAAGTTCTGTATCGTCCGGTACGCATAGCCATCCCTTCACGTGCAACACTCCCGACTCGTCTTCTGCAAAGTCAGACGCTTTTCCTGTCGATATCAGCTTTCGCATCTTCTCCAGGTAGGGGTCGTCCTTCTGTACAGACTTGATCCTCTCCAGTAGGCTCGGTTCCACCCGTAGTTGCGCTAGTTTCACGTCTCTGAAACGAACTCGGAGTTCAATGCCCATTCCTTCCAAGTCATGCAGCAGTAGGTCGTTGATACATAACGAAGCTAAGTACTTCTGTCTTAGCGCATCCGCTACCATATTTTCCTTGCCCGGCATGTAGTCGATTGATAAGTCATAGTCTTTGATCATCTCGAGCAATCGTCTCTGCCGTAAATTCAATTCTTTCTGGGTGAAGAGATACTTGAGGCTTTTGTGGTCCGTATAAATCCTGCACGCCACGCCATAGAGATAGTGACGCCACAGCTTCAACGCAAACACAATCGCCGCTAATTCTAGGTCACGCGTGGGGTAGTTCTTCTCATGCGGCTTCAACTGCCGGAAAGCAAAAGATATCACCTTATCCCGCTGCATGAGCACACACCCCAAGCCCTGGCCAGAAGCATCGCTGAAGATCTGAAATCCCTCCGTCCCTTCAGGAAAAGCAAGTATCGGGGCCGAAACAAGCCGTTGTTTGAGCTCCTGGAAAGAAGCTTCACAGTCGTCTGACCACTTGAATGCGACTCCTTTCTGGGTGAGACGAGTCAACGGCGATGCAATCTTCGTGAAGTCCTTCACGAAGCGTAGGTAGTATCTCGTCAAGCCTAGGAAGCTTCGAATTTCGCTAACTGATACGGGCCGTTTCCAATCAGCAACTGCCTCGACTTTCTTCGGATCGACTGCGATGCCCGCGGCGGAGATGATGTACCCAAGAAATGAGACGTTATTCAGCCAGAACTCGCACTTTCTCATCTTTGCGTACAACTGATTCTCTCGAAGGGTTTGGAGTACCGTCCGTAGATGCTCTGCATGTTGTGCTCGATCCTTCGAGTAGACGAGGATGTCGTCGACGAAGACTACTACGAACTTGTCAACGAACGGACGAAACACCCGATTCATTAGATCCATGAAGACGGTAGGGGCATTTGTCAGACCGAACGACATTACCAAGAACTCGTAGTGGCCATAACGAGTGCGAAAGGCAGACTTCAGTACGTCATCTGGCTTGACTTTGAGTTGGTGATAACCCGATCGTAGATCAATCTTCGAAAACACCGTTGTACCTTGGAGCTGGTCGAACAAGTCGTCGATGTGGGGCAGGGGTATTTGTTTCGGACGGTGCCTTTGTTCAATTCCCGATAGTCGATGCAGAGCCGCATCGATCCATCCTTCTTCTTCACGAATAGCACGGGCGCACCCCAAGACGAGACACTCGGACGGATAAACCCTCTATCGAGCAATTCCTGAATTTGTGCCTTCAATTCTTTCAATTCTGCAGGAGCCATTCTGTACGGAGCCTTCGAGATCGGCCAGGTGTCGGGGAATGTGTCGATGGTGAACTCTATTTTATGTCACGCCCCGATTCCGTAGAATCGATAGTCGTTTCCCGGGCGTGATGTCGTGCGAACCTAAGTTGCGATCGCACAAGGCATAGTCATAAGGTTATCCGAAACACAACATCAAGTTAGAGTACGCAGAGAAATTGAATGACACATTTGAAATAGAAATAGACTTTTTCATTGATGATAATAAAACTTTACATAGACTCCTTTACAATCATTGTCGCGCGGGCTACAACATGACTCGACTTACAAAATGAACGCCGATGAGATAATCGTTCCATATATTACATTCCTTTTTACAAGCAAAAACAATTACACATTTCTACCTGCTATCGAGGCGAGTCGAGTCGTCATCTTCTTTTGGACTGAATGCGGGTCTTCTTCAAAAGGAATCCAGAAACAAGCCTTTACACGCAGACGAGGCTTCAAAAGGGTTCACGTCGCCTTGAGCTTTTAGGTGGCACGCCCTTCGTGGTTCGGGGTAACTGCGTGGAGAGCGAGGATCAGTACATTGCACTTTGTACTGGTGCATGGCTATTTAAGTTCCAAGCTCTCATTTGGTTGAAGAGTTTATATGACTTAAAGTATGAATATTTCTAACCATCCTAATGAATTTCAAACAAGCATATGACAAGCATAATGAAAATTACGTTGAAACTTACCAATGGCGGCCCGCGCCACGCCTTATGAAACTTACCATGTTCTTTCCTGTCAATTATTATAATTTTCATACCAAGTGCAATATTTCGTGTGTTGGTCACTGCCTCCCAGAGCCATCGTGGACTCCTCTAGCTTTTGTTAGACAGGGTCCTTTCAGCGTGAGTAGCGAGCCCCGCTGCAAGTCCTCGCCTAACCCGTGTCCAGCATAGCTAATTATTTGTTTCCCTTTGTGCCCGCAACAGTCCCGTGGCCTCGGGTTGCCGTGCGGGGAAACGCTCATCTTGTCGACAAGTTGTCCATGACCGTGCAAAGACCATTTTTCGATTTTTAGTTATTAAGACATAGCCTACATTCTCTTTAAAAACTCAATCATTTTACCGTGCCCATACCCTTGCATTCAATCTTTAATCCGTAACAACACTATCGATTTACCAAAGAAGGGATCAAGAAGAGAAGGGTCAGCCACTCACCTTGAGTTTACTTCGGTAAGAGGACTTGTTGGTCGCGCTAGACGTCGCCTACGCGATTACCTAAAATCGCACAAGCAACCGATTAGAATACTGCATTATTCAAGGAGTTTGATAGGAAATGCGAGTTCGAAATGCAAGCCATGAAAACCATCGAAAACATTCACGAAAGCGTATTCAGAAAACAAAGCCAAAACCAACACAAGCGGCGTGAAAAGCAGAGCAACGGAAGGTATCTCCCGACTCAGCCGCAGAGTCAATCCTCGAGGCGCAACCCACTGAATATGGGACTTGGTTCCGAAGAAGACATTCCATAACGAGGAATGGATCTTAATTCAACCATTTTCGTTCGATCGACTCGGTCGATCCCGACCTATCGGTCCCGACCAAATCGATAGCGACAGTGTTCCTTTCTCGCGCACCCCATGGACAGAGTACGGGGCACGATATAGGGACGGGGCACTACAGGTTACAAGATACTAATGTGAAAGGCGTACTAGTACGACCACCAACAGTAAAATGAAACAAGCAAAAGACCTGTATCCTAGGACCTTAGTTTGATTGATTTAGATCGAAAAAAGGAAGGCCGAAGAGTCATGAGTAACTGAGGAACAACTCTGCGAGAGTTTTTAGTCCTCCTAGACTTTGCGACATCCACTTCCTGCTTCTCGGACAACTACGGATCATTCTGCTTGCTTGTAGGGGGCACCTGGTCCGTGATCCGCCAATAAGTAGGATCTGATGATAGCTCGGGAGGAAGGGGTCAGGGACTCCACTCCATATCGAAGATACTGAGGACAACTTGGGTGGCAGGATCCATCCCCTCAAATCTGATCTGAAGCTACTGACCTGCGGAATAACACTACCCTCCTCACCATCCCTCGATTCGAAAGAGACTGAACCGCCCTTGGAAGACCTTGCACCCAAGTCCACAACTACGTCCACCTCATCCGTCCAATAGAGGCGGCCACCAAAACCAGACATGGAAAAAACCGTACCGATCTCAGATGGAAGTTGAACGACCACAGCGGAGTCAGCTTCCTGCTGTAGTATCATCGGGCCAATCGTAGAGGGAGGAACTCTTCCTCCTTTAAAAATTCTACGACGACATTCAGTGTTGGTGCCGGAGGGGTCCTCTTTGGACTCAGGGAGGGGATGGGGTCGAGGCGACCCGAAGAGGCGGAGGCGCCGTATCTGCCAACGGATCCGAAGGGTGAACGAGCACTCTGCTAGCGTCCAGAGGCATCACTTCAGCACCTATCCCCACCTGGGACCCGCCCCCATCCAAAGCTCGCGACACCAGAACCGCCCGCACCGGTATGATGGCATTATGAACCACCCAACGCGATGCCACGGCCACGTCCGTTGCGCAACCCCAGGAACCAACCCCGAGCTAGGGCATGCGAGCGAGGGAGGTTCATGCCCGTCGCTGGTGCCGATGGAGGAATTCCCTTCTGATGCTTTGTCCAATAATAACTTGTAGTTTGAAGCAAAATGACTTTGATGTAAGCAGACGTTGCAGTATGCAGGGTATTGCTCGTACTCGACGGCTTGGCAATAGTTATGTGCTCCTGGAAGCTTGACTCGAATGTGATCTACCATGGGTTTGCTTATGTCGATATCGACCAGGACACGATCTCTACTCGGTCGGGACAACAATTCGGTGGCCTTATCCAGCTTGAGGGACATGCCCAAATCCATAGCAAGCATGAATACCGCATCTTTCGTAAAGATGAGGCAAGGGAGGTATGGAAAGAAGACCCAACTGGAGCCATCGGAGATTCGAGATGAGTCAAAAACTTTGGCGTCCATTTGAAGATCCTCATAGGCGCTTTCACCACAAACCAGAGCTGCTTCGGCCTCAAGCGCATCCATTTCAAGGCGAGGGCGGATCATGATGTGTCTGGCGTCAATGAGCCCGACCGACACAAGTCCTTCGAATCTGAAGGGTGCGAATGCCCGGCGAATTACCTCCATCGGGGGTCACGAGTGTGACATCTTCCTGATAAGGACAAATTTGAATAGGACGGAGAGTGCAGCAACATCCGTCTTGTCGAAGGTTACCTCTGGGGTACCTTGGACGAAAATAGAAAATCGTTGGGGGAGTACAGGTACCACCGCAGCCTTGGGGACTGCCTCCACTAATTAGGAACCACCTGCCGCCTCAAGGTAAGAGCGGACAGATTGGGCAGGATCAGCCACCACCGCGGAGGGACCAACCACTACTACAGAAGTAAGGCCAGATAGGGCTGTAAAGTCCGTTGGAGCCACAGTGCAGGGGATCGAAGTCGTGGGAGCCACCTGCACGAGCGAAGCAGCATTGGAAATCTTGAGAGGGGAGCCCCTCAGCCGAGGGTGGAAGAAACCTCGCTGTCGAACCTCGGAGTAGGCGGCCAAGAATGGCAGAGTCGTCTTTGTCGCGCCTGCGGAAGGCACCGACCATGGGGAGAGCCCAGAGCCATGGAGGGATAGAACGCGATGGTCTGTAGGACGATGGGAGGGTAGAGGGGGAGGAAGAGGGAGGGGAGCCTCCGGCTCTAGAGACGGAGATGGAGAAGAAGGAGGGGAGTTTTACGCCTCCGTTCCGACCCTTCCAACCGCAACCGGCTCACCCAAGGGGCGAGCAAACGACCCCGAGGAGAGGAAAGAGGGGGGGGAGGGGGTCCCGCAGGATGCCGCCAGAGGAGGACCCGTCGCCATCAGGCCGGCCAAAGGCCAAGCCCTATAGCGGCGGGCGGGGGGGGCAATAGTTTTTTAGGGCAGGTTTCATATATATATATATATATATATATATATATATATATATATATATATATATATATATATATATATATATGATAGTAATAATATTAGTAGGATTATTAATGTTAGTTATATATATTTATAGGAGTTCGTGAGACCGAAACTACAGAAGTTGGAGCCGGATCCATAATCTACACTCTCGCGGCAATTCCAGGCAAGATATTGTGCCACTGTGATCTTTTTATTTTATGCTATATATGGACATATTGTTGTGTGTTAGAATTAGATGTATTAGAAGAGCGTCCAAGTGTGACTTAGCTGCCATCGATGATGTCGTCGATGACATATAATGGGTGTGCGTGTGACCTAACGTGTTAGTAGACTTCTTCGTATTGAAGTTGTTCTTCAATGACTTCTATGACTGGTCACGTATCATTGCACGATACTATGATTGAGATAAATTGTGTTGGCACGAGCTTACGCATTCGGCTAGCTACCAGTGCGAGCGGTTCGTGTGTCGGTTCGTATAGAGTTAGTGTGAGTCTAGCTAGTTACTTGCATTGAGATATGTATTGTTCGAGTCATGGATATGACCGGTGCAAGACATAGGCGGGGAAGACGATTAGTAGGCGTATGAGATAGCCACCTTTAGCCTCATAGTTGCCTAGTTATGGGTTCATAGTTTCCTGATTATTGGTGTATTGCTAGATTATATATCTGGCAGCAGCCACTGACTGTAGTGCCCTGTCCCTACATCATGTCCATTTTTCGTCCACGGGGTACGCGATAAAGGAACATTGTCGCTATCGATTTGGTCGGAACCGATTGATCGGGATCGATTAAATCGATTGAATGGGAACGATTGAATTAAGATCATTTTTTCGTTATGGAATGGCTTCTTCGGAATTAAGTCTCATATTCAGCAGATTGCGCCTCGAGCATGGACAATGCGGCTGAGTCGGAAGAGACCTCCCGTTGCTCTGTTTTTTATGTCGCACTTGCTCCTTTCGCTTTGGTTTTCTGAATGCATTTTTATGAATATTTTTGATGGTTTTTATGGCTTGCGTTCTTCGAACTTCGTATTTCATATCGAACTCATTGAATGGGACAGTATTCTGACTAGTTGCTTATGCGATTTTAGGTGATCACGTAGGCGTTGTCTAGTGCAAACCAACCGGTCTCTCGCCTCAAGCAAAATTAAGGTGAGTGGCCGACCCTTCTCCCCTTGACCCTCTTACTTCTTCAATAAATCGATAACATCGTTGCGAATGAAATGTTAGATGCAATTACACGAACACAAATGCTTATTCTATAGAACAGCTGCATTCTTGCTATGTTATTCATGATATAAAACCGTGTTAAACAAAAGATTAGACTCATTGATTAATTGATGCCACAAAAGGGCGGGACATGATGAAAATGGTTAAGTTCTCATAATATAGACCATGCTTGAGTAACTACTTTAGTCTAGCACGATCATGGACAACTTGTACACAAGATAAAGTTTTCTCGAACGGTACCCGGGGCCACGTGACCGATTCGGCCTAGGGAGAAACATCTGTGCTGAATGTTAGCACTGGTTATTCAGGGACATTCAGTGTGGCTCACTACTTGCGTTGAAAAGGTCATGTCTAACAAAGCTATAAATCCATAATGGCTTGTGGTGTCAGTGACCATCACATATGAAATTGCATACAATATGCTAGTAGCTGATAACAATTGAATGGAAAGAAAATGGTAAGTCTCACATTGCATGGCACACTCTGCCGTAGGTAAGTTCTAGCATAGTTTACATTACGCCTATCATATTCTTGCCTGAAATTTATTAGTATGGCTAGAAAGATCACAAATTAAGTCATATAATTTTTTCAACTAAATAAGAGCATGGTACGAATGAGCCACGCATCTGTACATGTGAACGTATTGATCCTCTCTCTCCACGGATACCCCCGAACTAGGAAGCGTATGCCAACTAAACTCAAGGCGACGCAAGTTTACTTGAAGCCTCGTTCGTGTATTGAAGGCTTGTTTTGATCCTTTTGAAGACTCAACATTCAGTCCAGATGAAAGATGTCTCGACTCCACACGATAGCAGGTCTTTTGAATGATTTACATGTAAATAGGAATGTAATGTATGGAACGACTATCTCATTAGCGTTCATTTCTAATCAAGTCATGTTGTAAGCCCATGCGGCAGTGATTGTAATAGAGTCTTATAAATGATGTCTATTATCAATGAAAATGAAAGTTCCTTCTATCTCAAATGTGTTGTTCAATTTCTTTGCATACTCTATTAGATGTTGTATTTCGGATAACCTTATGACTATGTCTTGTACGATCACAACATAGGTTCGTACGACATCACGTCCGGAAGACAACTATTGACTCTGCTGAATCGGGGCATGACATAATGGTATTAGAGCACGGCTTACATCCTTTGGCTTCCCGTCTAGAGTCTTAAACCCTTGACCTCATATCGATAAAAAAGTTGTTCCATATAGTGAGTCTGTAATAATTTGCGACTAATTTGTGTTGTCTTCGTATTTTAGAAGTTGCGAAACCCGAAGTCGAGGACGAACAAAGTGCTTCGAGTGGCTAGAGCATCTCGCGGGCCGGACCTTCTAACAATGCTATCGAGAGAATGATGTGCATGATGGAGGTGCAACAGAAACAATCATAAGACCGGCATCGACAAACAGTGGCGCGATTGGCCCAATTTGAAGCTCGCTTCGACGTGCAATCTAAGATGCAACAAAATCAACTTGATATTCTGTAACAGATTGTCCAAACGATTGTGGAAAATGGAAACTCTGCAACCAAGCATGCTGTCATAGAGCCTACGGTCTGACCCATCGAAGTCTACCCAGAGGAGTCCGTGCGTCAACCTGCAGCATTGAGAAGTTATAACTTTTAAGTGTTAAAGTTCAAGAAAGCATGCCGCACTTCCTTCAGTGGTACTGAAGGCCCTTCTATGGCGATCGACTGGTTGGAAGAGCTAGAAGAGAGCTCCTCGGCATTGAATAATCCAAGCAAGTCGTCTGCGCACAACTTCAACTATGTTTGAATGCGTACGACTGGTGGGTCGTACACAAATGAGAGATCCGACGCAACAACTTTACGCTGATCTCTTAGGCCATGTTCCACAAAGCTTTCGAAGTCGAGTACCTTCCGTCAGCTGTTCGTCAAGTGAAGGAGAATGAATTCATGCAGTTGATAGAAGGGAACAAAACGGTGCAACAGTATACGACGAAATTCAATAAATTATCCAAATTTGTTGGTGCATTTCAACATACAGAGGAGTGTCGCGTGCGATGATTCAACGTGGGTCTGTGGCCCTCTATCGCTGCACATGTGACGGTGTCAGAATACAAGGTCACGGACGATGCTCTGAATCATGCTCTCCACCTTGAGAGCCAGTACCCTTTGGTAGCTACCGACGTTGTGCACCATTTAAATCATAAACGTCCTAGCTATACGAGAGGAAACAATAATGCTGCAAAGCGTCCAAACAATGGCGGCTATAAAGGGCAGAACTTATTACCTTGTTGCACCAAGTGCAACCACCTTGGACACCATGCCACCAACTGCTATTTCTTTGACGGGAGATGCTTCTTTTGTGGAAAAAGGGGGGCACTAATCTCAAGACTGTATGACCCGTATACAGAATTAGAATATCCCGCCACAGCAATATCGTCCAGATAACCGTGGCCTGATACCTCGGGCACCCCAGCCCGTACATCAAAATTGCCAAGACTACCGCCCCAATGCCCAGGGACGCGTATACGCTACGAATCGAGATGGGGCATTCGCCTCAGACACAGTTGTGATAGGTATATTACTTTTTAATAATGTGCCTGCTCATGTACTATTTGATTCTGGTGCTACACATACTTTCATATCGGTGTACTTCACCGTCGAGCACAAATTTTCTGTGACACCTCTATGACTTAACCTTCGCGTTAACATCCCGTCGGGCATGCAACTACCAGGCTGCAGAGACGGAATCATCTGTATTAGAGGCAAAATGGTGTATCTTGATGCAATAGTTCTAGATATTAAAGACTATGATATTATAATGGAAATGGATTGGCTCGGCGCTTGTAATGCCACCATCGACTGCGCAAGAAAGAAGGTCACTTTTCACATAACTGGAGTGGCCGAATTTTGTTACTCGTGTGGTGAAGCATCGTCGACCTGCATGATAATTTCGATAATGTCTGCTCGGAGGACGCTGTATTCCGAATGTGAAAGCTACTTGACGTTCGTCTGGTCAAACCGACATTGTGGCATAATTTTTCGACGTGTTTTCGGACGAGCTTTCCGACATGCCACCCGTCCGAGAAAACGAGTTCAGCATCGACACATTCCCCGATACCCGACCAATTTCCAAAGCTCCATACAGAATGGCCCCTACAGAACTGAACAAACTCAAAGTATAGTTACAAGAGTTGCTTGACAAAGGATTAATCTGGCCTAGTATTTCACTATGGAGAGCGCATGTCTTGTTCGTGAATAAAAAGGATGGGTCAAAGCATCTGTGCATCGACTTACGAGAGCTGAACAAAGCCACCATCCGGAACAAGTATCTAATGCCCGTATAGACAACTTATTTGATCAGCTACAAGGCACTTCGGTATTTTCGAAGATTAATCTACGCTTGGGCTATCATCAACTCAAGATCAAGCCAGACTATGTGCTGAAGTCAGCCTTCCACACTAGATATGGCTATTATGAGTTCCTGGTAATGTGATACGTTCTAAAAAAATGCCTCTGCTGCCTTCATGGATCTTATGAATCGGATGTTTCGACCCTTTCCCAAAAAAATCGTCATAGCCTTCATTGACGATATTCTCATCTATTTGAAGGACATAATGCAGCATGCACAATATTTACGGACCGTGCTTCAGACTCTTCGAGAAAATTAGTTGTATACAAAGCAGAGCAAGTACAAATTTTGGCTGAACAACGTGTCATTCCTTGGGCACATTATTTCCACCGAAGGCATTGTAGTCGACCCGAAGAAAGTTGAATTCATTGCCGATTGGAAGCAGCCTACGTCAGCTAGTGAGATTCAAAGTTTTTTTGCCTTGGCGGGATACTACATACGCTTCGTGAAAGATTTTGCAAAGATTGCAACACCTTTGACTTGTCCCATTCAAAAGGGAATTGTGTATGAGTCGTCGGACAATTGTGAAGCTTCCTTCCAGGAGCTGAAACAGCGGCTCATTTCGGTCCTATACTTCTCTTCCAGATGGGACTGACGGATTTCAAATATTCAGCGATGCTTCAGGCCAGGGTTTGGGACGTGTGCTCATGCAGCGAGACAATGTGATCTACTTTGCCTCCAAACAGTTAAAACCGCACGAGAAGAACTATCATACGCGTGACTTGGAGTTAGTGACGATTGTGTTCGTGTTGAAATTGTGGCCTTACTATCTTTATAGTGTGTCGTGCATAATCTATACCGATCATAAGAGTCTCAAGTATCTTCACTCAAAAGGAGCTGAACTTACAATAGAGGCATTGGCTATAACTGATCAAAGACTATGACTTGACGATCGACTACACGCCGAGTAAGAAAAATGTTGTGGAAAATGCTCTATGCCGAAAATACATTACCTCGCTATCCATCAAGAACAGACTACTTCGGAAGATGGCCATCGACCTTCGGGTTCGATTCAGGAGATGACAGTTGGCATAACTATAGCTAGAGCCGAGCTTGCAGGAAAAGATCAAGATCGCTCAGAAGGATGATATGTACCTGAAGAAGATGCGAGAGCTGATTTCAACGGGGAAGATGACCGACTTTGCAAAATATGAGACCGGTATGCTACAATTTAAGGGCCGACTATGTGTTTCGAATGACTCAGAATTGCAAAAGAAGATATTGTCGGAGGCATACTATACAAAATATTTCTTACATCTAGGCAGCACCAAGATATACAAGGACCTTCGCACAATATTCTGGTGACACGAGATGAAGAGAGATGTGACACTCTTCGTATCATAATACATGGCTTGTCAGCAAGTAAAAGGTGAGTACTAGAGACCAGGCGAAGAAATGCAGAACCTTGCCATTCCAGAATGGAAGTGGGGGCATATCTGCATGGACTTTATTGTTTGGTTGTTGAAGATGCCATAGGGGAACGATGTCGTCTAGATTATTGTCGATCAACCAACCAAGTCAGTGCATTTTATTGCCATCAAAGTTACTTGGAGTGTCGATCACCTGGCTCAGATTTATCTTGACAAAAAAGTACGGCTGCACGAAGTTCCAGTATCCATCATCTCAGATCGGGATGGACGATTTCTGTAGTACTTCTGGAGTAGCCTTCAGTCGGCTATAGGGACTAAGTTAAACTTTAGCAGTACTTACAATTTTTAGACCGACGACCAAATGGAACGTGTGAATCAAATTCTCGAAGACATGTTACGGCTCTGCGCAATTGACTTGAAGTCAAGTTGGGACGTTCATCTACCACTAGCGGAATTTGCATAAAATAATAGCTACCAGTCCAGCATCCAGATGGTGTCGTATGAAGCCATATACAGGACTAAGTGTAGATCACCCATTTGCTAGGATGAAGAAAGGGAACGACAGATTCTTGGCCCAAAATTGGTGGAACAGACTGTACAGAAAGTTTGGCTCATTCGGGAAAGACTGAAGATTGCACAGAGTCAGCAGAAGAGCTACGTCAACACCACCGAAGATCCCTTGAGTTCCTGGAAGGCGACCATGTGTTTCTTAAGGTTACGCCTGTGCGAGGAGTCACCAGATTTGAAGCCAAAGACAAGCTTAGTCAAAGATTTGTAGGTCCTTTCAAAATTTTAAAACGAGTCGCCCTAGTAGCTTACCAGATTACATTGTCGCAAGCACTGTCGGATGTGCACGATGTCTTCCATGTCTTTCAGCTGCGAAAGTACGTGCATGATCCGAGTCATGTGGTTGACCTCGGCCAGCTAGATCAAAAGGCAGACTTATCATATGTGGAAGAACCGGTCTAAGTCTTAGAATGTAAGGATAAGCTGCTTCAAAATCGAGCGATCCATCTCGTCTGCATACTCTGGAGGAATCATTCGGTCGAGGAGTCAACCTGGAAACTCGAGTTAGAGATGAGAGAAAAATTTTCATCGTTGTTTTCTTAGAAATATGCCCTCTTCTTAAGTTTCAAGGATGAAACTTTTTCTTAGTTGGTTATGGTGTAATGCTTCGTTCCTACATCATGCTCCATTTTTCATCCACATGGTGCACGACAAAAGAACATTTTTGTTATCAATTTGGTTGAAACCGATTGATCGAGATCGATTGAATCGAATGAACGAGAACGATTGAATTAAGATTCATTCCTCGTTATGGAATGGATTCTTCAGAATCAAGTCCTATATTCAGCAGGTTGTGTCTTGAGAATGGACTCTGTGGCTGAGTCAAAAGAGATTTCATATTGCTCTACTTTTCATGCCGCACTTGCTTCTTTGTCTTTGGTTTTCTGAATGCATTTTCGTGAATATTTTCGATGGTTTTCATGGCTTGTGTTCTTTGAACTTTTTATTTTATATCAAACTCATTGAATGGGATAGTGTTCTGACAAGTTGCTTATGCGATTTCAGATGATCGCATAGGCGCTGTCTAGAGCAAACCAACCGGTCTCTCACCTCAAGCGAAATTAAGGCGAACGGCTGACCCTTCTCCTCATTGACCCATTTACTTCTTCAATAAATAGATAACATCGTTGTGAAGGAAATGTTAGATGCAATTACACAGACAAAAATGCTTATTCTATAGAACTGCTACATGCTTGTTATGTTATTCATGATATAGAACTGTGTTAGACAAAAGATAGACTCATCGATTAAATGATGCTACGATAAGGCGGGACACGATAAAAATGGTTAAGTTCTCATAATATAGACCATGCTTGAGTAACTAGTTTAGTCTAGCCCGATCATGGACAACTTGTGCACAAGGTAAAGTTTTCTTGAACGGTATCCCAGGGTCGTGGTACCGATTCGGCCTAGAGGGAAATACGGTATAGTTGTGCTGAATATTAGCACGGATTATTCAGGGAAATACGGCCTAGAAGGAAATACGGTATAAGACTCTAGTAAATGATAACAATTGACAAGAAAGAACATGGTAAGTCTCACATTGCACGGCATGCTCTGCCGTGCGTAAGTTCTAGTGTAGTATACATTATGCCTATCATGTGCTTGCTTGAAATTCATTAGGATGGCTAGAAAGATCACAAATTAAGTCATATAATTTTTCCAACCAAATGAGAGCATGATACTTAACTATCCACGCACCAGTACATGTGAACGTACTGATCATCGCTCTCCATAGATACACCGAACCAAGAAGGGCGTGCCAACTAAACTTAAGGCGACGCAAGTTTACCTGAAGCCTCGTCCGTGTATTGAAGGCTTGTTTTCATCCTTTTGAAGACTCCACATTCAGTCGAGAAGAAAGATATCTCGACTCCCCATGATAGCAGGTCTTTTAAATGTTTTGCATATAAATAGGGATGTAATGTATGGAACGACTATCTCATCAGCGTTCATTTGTAATCAAGTCATGTTGTAAGCCCGCGCATTGTAATAGAGTCTTATAAATGATGTATTATCAATGAAAATGAAAGTTCCTTCTGTCTCAAATGTATTGTTCAATTTCTCTGCGTACTCTATTAGATGTTGTATTTCAGATAACCTTATGACTATGCCTTGTGCGATCACAACTTAGGTTCGTACGACATCACGTCCGGAAGACGACTATCGAATCTTCTTAATCGGGACGTGACACTGATCGCGCGTTAGAATACGGTCTGGAGGTATGCCAGTATATACATAACCCTCTAGCAGATGCTATGATTTATTCCTTCACCTACTCATACGTACCAAAGTAGTCTTCAAGTGCATTACACTTAAATGGATAGTTTACCTTGTCAGTTATATTCATGTTCATTTATATTGCTTTTATTGTTAATACTATGGCTAGTTGTTGTATCTTGTTACATCCCTCTGAGGACCTAGTGATCTCTTCAGGAGTTAGTTGGACTTCCGACATGAAGTTATCGAGATGTGTTCTGCAAGATTCAGGTACTATTGGTAGTATTTTTTTGTTATCACTTTCGTGTTCTTTGTAATATATATTTCTGTCTTTGCTGTCATAGCCTAGATTTACTAGACCTCTATCATTCTTCGGGTCCATTCCAAACATATATGCTAATGGGCTGTAGACCATGACCTAGATCGTTCGTTCTTGATTTTGTTCATTATTTTCGATTGAGACATAGTTGAGATAGGTTAGTTGGCATATGTTGGTATACTATTCAGCGTACTACGATTAAGATAAGTACACTAAATTTGAAATACGTATTCTAATTATACAGCTGGCATGCTTATGTCCTGGATTCCTATATAATTTAGAACTGGAGCGTGACATATTTTTGTGGTGGCCCATGCAGGTCGAGTTAGCCGTTTCGGTTACGTTACTGTACCGAGTGGGCGTGCGATAGGATAATATAATAGGATCTCAATCCACAACTGCCTTTAAAACTCTTTTGAATTTATCCATCATCCTTGAAGCTCGAAATTAAAGTCGATCAACTTCCTTGATCTCCTTGTTTTGGATTCTTGTCACTCCCTCTTTCGAAAAGACGAATGCTCGTGCTTGGTGAACCATTTATTCCATCATTGGATAGAATGTAGTCG
This sequence comes from Iris pallida, assembly GCA_029216955.1. NCBI lineage: Eukaryota > Viridiplantae > Streptophyta > Magnoliopsida > Asparagales > Iridaceae > Iris > Iris pallida. The sequence goes on along the minus strand of JANAVB010009995.1, from coordinate 9,596,622 downwards.
ATAGAGTATTATAAAAGGGGATGGTTATTAAGAGAGGATTGGGTAGGTACCTCTATTAGGTAGATCGAGCAGATCAGATGGATAATATATAATTCTCATCGACAACTTAACTCTAGCGAGAGACTTTAGGATCAGTGGATTACAACCCTTCTACCCTTATATATGCTACAACGAGATGTTTTGGGAGGAACCGGAAGGAACTAACTCCATGGGGTAAATCAGGATGGAGTCTCGGGTCAGAAAATCGTACTAAGCAAATGAAGCACACGATGGTATGCCTGAGTGACACTAAGGTCCTGGGTGTAGTATGTCATGTCTAGGTCAGGTATGGAAGTCAGTTTCGAGAAACAACTAGTCTTGTGCTCCAATTTAAAAGTCACGGTAATGTACCTACGGTGATCGTAAATTAAAGTGGGAAAGGTCTATAGCCTAAAGTGAACCAAAATCATGATGAATAGTTGTACCAGGGGGACAGATTAAATGGAACAGTCTGTGGTCTCTTCTAGGTGCACTAGTCATTCTAGATCATACTGTCCTATGGTATCAAAACGTACAGGCAATCTAATGTCCTAATTGGAAAGGTAAGGGAACAACAATCAACAAGGCTATAGGGTCGTCTACCATCCTATATGAAAATGGGTCATTAACAAGTAAGTGAGAATCATTAAAAGTTACCATTCCATAAAATGGTAAAAGAAAATTGAAAAATTAGGCACACACAATCACAAATAGATTTTTGTCTTGACACGATCTAAGTTGATCAATTTCAGGATAAATCGAGATTTGGGCAGATGAAAAATTAATGAAATCGAGTATGAGCATGAGCATCCAATGATGAAGATCCAGGTCATGATAAATTTAATTCACTGGATACGAATACGAGGTTCATAGGCATAAATAATTCCAAGGAGAATTGTCAAGGCTGTTGTGAATAAGATTCTAGGATAAGTTTAACTGTCTCCATCCACGTAGATTAATATATGAAAAAGCGAACCAAAACGCAATAGGTTGATCAGACCATCATGCGCCGGTTCTGATTAGACATATGTTAGTGGGTGGCCACCCAATAAAATATGTCATGACCAAGCTCGAAAATAGATAAGCTTGCAAAACTAAGGCTAATTTAGCTGCACAAGATATAAGGATGGTAATGATGAAAGGAATTACATAGTCCAAGTTTTAGCCAACGGGTCAAGTAATCAGATAAGGTACAAGGTTAAGTATTCAAGGATTCAAGTAGAACACCATCACATGCCAGGTCGAAAGAATTGAACCAAGGTGGATTTCTAATTGAAATAAGAATAAATTTAGTATCATGGTAGAGGTTATGGTTTAGCCATTTGACCAGAAAATTATGTCAAAAATAGTGTACAAGAGACGGGTTTAGTGGGACATGGAATACCTACATGAAGGTAGGCTAGTCTAGGTCTTACATGTGAAGTTTGTTGGAAGGTAACAGCTAGTATTATACTCTGAATACCTAAGTCACGGTAAAGGACGTCCAATGATCTAGAATAGAAAGTGGGAGTTTAAGACGTGATATTGATGCAAAAATTGAAGAAGATCAAATTAACCATGAAATAAAATTAATCAGGAATCCAGTAAATAATTTAGGAACACAGTCCTAGGGATGGATAGGCTACTAGATGAATATAGTTTAGGGTTCGATCAAATCAAAGGTCAAGGTTAGAAGGTCTCAATAAAGTCTTGATTTGAGGAAATGTCGAGTAAGTCAGGTTTGGGATACAGTCACATAGATTGGTAGAAAGAGTTTAAGCAAGATGCAATAGATAGGACAGTTCATTTTTTTTTTAATGAAAGCATTAGCAAGAGGATTAGATGGCAAGAAACAAATAAGAGTTTTCTCATAATTGTGATTGAGTGCCCCAAAAATAAAATATTAATCTAACACTAAGAAATTAATCAACAACTACAAAAATTTCAAAATCATCAACTAATACCAGGATTCAAAGTTCTACAGTGAATCCTCCAAAATCAAATTCAATCAAGGGAAAAGGAGTTTAAATCGAAATTTCAAATGAGATTCTCAAGGGTCATCCCAGGAATCTCTCAAAGTATCCTAGCAGTGATTGAGTATCCATTCTCTCTAAGTCTATTCCTCTAATCCTATCGCAGGCTGTAGTGATACTCTAGTTCGAATACCACTACATAAACTCGACCTGCATGGGCCACCACTAAAAACGTTCACGACCCGCACCCACTGTTAGGGTACGAGAACGTAACAACGCCCAGCCTACGCCGCAGTGTCGGCGGTAGAACGCTGTCCTAGTCAATCATCTAACAATACCAAAGTACCTGTACAGTTTATACTCTCCGAATGGAGGTGACATAACAATATACATCTCAATCACATCTAGGGTAGAAGAACGAAAGACAAAGATAGATAGTAACTCAAAGAGAACCATAGCATAGATGAAATAAGACTAAGTGTCTAAGATACATAACATCCAGAATGTCAACTCATTACAAGACTAAGAGTCTATACATAACTCAACATCTCAAAATACAACTCAGATGTGAGACAAAAGTAAATTAGAAAAGACTGCCTAGGCTAAACTGTCTAGACTACTGGAACAACATCCTCAGCTGCAGGTGGATCCTGCTGAGGGTCCCAACATAAGTATCATCTAGTCCCTGCTCCATAATAGGTAGACACCAGGGCCTCCTCCTCATCCTCTGTAATATTTTCAACATCCAATCAGGACGGGAACGAGCCACAATACATCTCACGCAGTGCTATAATGATAGGAGATATAAAGCATGCAATAGATAAAAACCGGAACTGTGAAGAAGATACATGTAGCAAAAGAGATAGCTGTAAAGGAATATCTACTGTATATAGAGAACTAGCATGTCTAGTGAGTCAGAGTAAAATATAGACATGTGAAATGGCATAGGAATTCATGACTACAGCTAGAATGATTCATGACTACAGCTAGCTACTGGGGAATATCCACATGACTATTTCCACTCCCCCATCCCAATCAATACACAAGGATCCATTCAGGTTATGTTAAGATTCGTGATAAGCCCATAATTGTGATACGTGAGTGATTCATGAAGATTCATGGAGGCTCGGTGATCATGAGAGTACATGATCACTAGCTGATACAATGAAGATACATGAAAATAGAAGCATGAGATACATGATGTAAGTGAAACACACATGACAAAAACTACTATAGTAGGACTTTAGATATTAGTTGTAGTTCCCCACTAGAAGTGATAGTTACCCAGAGAAGACTAGTGGAAAGGGACCATCGTTATAAATAGAATGATTCGGCGAGCATCACCTAATATTAACTTCCACCCTTACTTAATAGAAAGGTGTATAGTGGGTAGGCATATTCGTGAGTGCTAGATGGTAGACTAGAAAGAGCAAATTGCAATCTATCATTTAAAGGTTAATAGGTGAACTATGGAAGTATGGATTAGGGTTTAAGAAATAGATTTAGTATTTATATCCTTTGAGATTAGACCTACCTAGAAATTCGACGATGAAATTGGAAACCTTATCTTGAGAAGACCAGTGGATCATACACATTGATATTGGATAGTAGGAATCCTAGAACACCTTGTAAATAGAACAGTAGGGTTGGACTAAGTTACATATAGTGGTTATGAAGAAGGAGGATCGTAGAAGTAGCACTGTGGATAGGCAATAGACATCAAAGAGGGTGAGGACCTAGCGGACTGCATGCTTAGGGTGTAATACCTTGTTAGTGAAGATAACATCCGATAAGACCCAGTCATAGAAGGGAAGAGATTGGAGATAAGAAATCCTAGGATGTCATAAGTTAGGTCATGATCTTAACGGATTAGTTAGCAATAGTCTCGAGCAGTGTTCTAAATGGCACTGTAGGCAGGCGCGAGGCGGCAAGCTGCAGGCGGACGCTCATCGCCCCGATTTTAGGGTTGGCGGTGGCTAAGGCATCAAGCGGCGCATGAGGTCGCAAGGTGGTGGTGAGGCGGTGGTGGGGCGATGAGGCGGCGTTGAGGCGTTCGTAGGCGGTCATGAGGCAGGCCATCCCATCTGCTCAACAATCGAGGCAGAGGTCAAATTACAAAAAAAAAAATTAAGGCTGGAGGGTTCAGACCTAGACGACGACATGAAGGTGAAGCACGGCTATAGTGGCATTCTCGGGCGTGTAAGTTTCTTCAGCCGACGGAGACAGCTTCTCCAGTGACAGGTACGATCATTAGAGTCAACTTTCTTTTGTTTTCTGTATTTTTTTATGACTCTAAGTCTCTAACTCTCTCTCTCTCTCTCTCTCTCTGAGTCTCTCTCTGTTGTAACTTTCCCTCTCTTTCTGATGGAAACTTGGGACATCTACCCTTTTTGTGTAGTCTTTCACTCTCTCCTCTGTTTTATAGACTGTGCGCCCATGTGTTTTTTTGTTTAAACGTTGTTGAAAACTTGGACTGCACGTCGGACCCTTCTTGAAATTAGGAAGCTTTGCACACTCCATATTGAAGTGGTATTGCTGCTACTGCATCATGTTTGCTTTTGAATTGGACTTGTTGTAAGAGAGATCATATAAACAAAAAAATTTCTATTCCTGGTTCTATTCCTGTGCAACCGCACAGTGAAGGTATGCATGGGAACACATGATACATTCCATTGTATGCAAAACTAACAAAACATTCCAAAATTTGTATTCTGCTGCAAAAAAAAGGTATGCACACACACCACATTGAAACTGACAGTACATGATACATCTCAAATTTATTGTACTGGGCACTATTACATACAAGTTACTTGACAGTATTAAAGTCAATTACATACAAGATACATCTGATATATATTTGTACTGGGCACCACTATCATTATGCCATAGACTAAAATGACACTATTAAATTCAATTAGATACAAGTTACTTATTATGCAAAATAAATTAAAAGGGATAAAAAAAGAGGCAAAATATTCCAACCGCCTAGATGGCCTAGGCGGTCCCTCACCGCCGCGCACCCGCCTACCGTCGTTTATAACCTTGGTCTCGAGAATCAAATGCTATCCTAGGAAACCTTGTTAGAAAAGCCAACATTCTAGTAGAAGTAGAGCTCGCCATCCTCCGTCTAACTGATCATCCGAAGCTGACGATGTCCTAAAACCTCAGGTAGGGTTCGTCCTTGATCATGCCACTACTCCTTCAATTACGAATACGTTCTGCAACTTTCTGTCTGAAGATTTTTGTCATAACTAGTCGTCTCATTTATGTGAAAGAGTATGGCCTATATTCCTAACCTAAGTCAAGCCACACTAAGGATAAACTTTTACTCCTCTGTACCCCCATAAATATAACATCTATTTTACGGTAGGTACCAGTCCTTACATACTCAAATTTTCTTAATCAAGTCACTATGACTTAATGCTCCTTACGTATAGTCATAATTGATTTCTTTCAAAATGATTTCCTCATCCTCTTATATAGTGCTACCGTTTGGTTCTGATAACCCAGGGTTCCATAATAGCTAGATTGTAGGGCCTCAAAAATTTTAGGGTTTCTCTATAATTATGAGTGATTGGGAGAATCGTTGTTCCAAATAAGCTAATAAGTCATTAGTTTGTGACACCCACTTTCTAATCAGACTATTTGGTGTCCTCTACTGTGACTTTGATATTTGGAACCCAAGACTAGTTATTACCTTCAAAGAAATTCCATATACATAACCTAGACGAGACCACCTTCAATTATGCCTATCATGTCACACTCAACGTGTCTTCTCGTGCACTATTTTTAAAGCACAACATTCGGGCCTAGGGCCTCAACCACAGCCACCCCCGTGATACCGTTGACCATTCCAACCTAAATTGGAGGCTCGACCTCGACCAACCCTTTCAACCAACCACACGATTTTAGTAGCCAGGCTATTTAACTTGGTGTTAGTTATAGCGCTTCAAGAAAACATGATTCCCTTGTGATAGATTCTAGGGAGTTCGTTAGGAATAGAATGGCTTGGTAAACCATTTATTTAAGGTTGGACCAAGACTGTGAAGAACCATTATTTATGGAATTTTTTAAGATATGATTCCAAGCTTCACAAGACCAGATATTTCCCTAGGAAGTTAGAATAGAGTACATTATAGGATGTGACACTAATGAGAGACCATAATATTACTAGACTAATCTATGCTACCTTTGCCTAAGATATAACCTTGGATAGAAGTACTAGTGGGATTTTTATCGAGTGTTAATATCATCATAGGTGACCTAGAAGTATTAAATAGAGTATGAAGGTTTGATTTAGGCTAGATGACTATCTCGATATATGGTAAGACTAGCCTTGAAACGATCTATAAAACACCATGACTAGAAGAATTGACCAATAGGCGTGTGTATCTATTCAGCTTAGTTTCGACCCTTATTTAGCAGATATATGCAAAATTTTAGGATTACTTTTAAAAATTGTATAGCCTGTTGATAGTCAGAAAGAGTAGAGTATTATTTTTCTTTTATTTTGTTGAAGACCTGGCCTATATAGGAATAGTATTGAATTAGTATTTTTTTTTCCTTTCTCATTGACCAATAGCACCATAATGGTACTAAGGACGTCTTAGAAAGTCTTGATTTCATTCTGCAATAGCCAAGTTTTGTATTCTTCTTGGAAATTTTATCGTACTAGCACATCTCACCAGTAGGATTATGATCTTGACCACGTTGCTTAAGTTAGTACGGATCTAGAACAAAGTTTACCTTATTTCTAGGTAGGTTAAGTGAACATAGAATCTTATTAGTAGTAGAGTCCTCTAGAAATCATGATTGACTAGTTTCTTTTACATCATATTTCATGTTTTGATTTTTAGGATAGCATGTAAGACCAATCAGACGGCCAAAAGTACATCTTCAGCAGAAGGTCGCCTTGTACCAGACAAAGGAGCTTCCGACTTGTCACTTTTGCGGCAAGAAGAGACGTTCTGAAGGATTGCAAGAAGAAGATAGGACGATGCCATGGATTATTTGTTATTATTAATATTATGTAATGTTATATTATTGTATGTTTAATTTCGATAACAAAATTTTATAAGGTGGGTAGTATATATATATATATATATATATATATATATATATATATATATATATATATATATATATATATATATATACAGCCCCCTTCTTATACGGGATGAGTTTACGAAAAAAGTTTACGGGATAGACCAATTTCTTACGGAGAGAAAAAAAACTAAAAAATATTCGGCCGAAATATGCTTTCTCTTCTGAATTTCTTTCTCCTTAAAAAGTTAAATCTCTCCTTTTAAAAAAACAAACATATCACTATCTTAAGAAACTAAGGCTTATCTATCTATTTATTTTTAAACTATGAGAAATTAACTTTTTTCAAAAAATAAAGACAGATAAATTATTTCATTTTTAAAATAGAGATTGATTTTTTTTAAACAGTCTATCTTTAAAAATAAATATATCTTTAAAAATTATATTTTAAATATTAATTTTAATATTAATCTTAATATTAATGCTGATATTAATTTCAATTTTTAATTTAACAGTAATTTTAATTTTAATTTTAAAGTTAATCTTAGTGTTAATGTTAATTTAAATCTTAATTTTAATTTAATTTAATTTTAATCTTATTTTTAATATAAGATTTTGAATGTTAATGTTAATGTTAAAATTAACATTAATGTTGAAATTATATCAACAATAATACTAACACCAAAAAATTAACATTGAAATAATATTAAAATTTAGATTAAGATTAATATTTTTAAATATAATTTTTAAATGTATATTTTAAAAAAATCTACCTATATTTTAAAATATATATAAAATTAACTTATCTATCTCTATTTTTTAACATAGATAAATAAGTCCCTCACTATTTAAAAATGAATAGACTTATCTTTAAGATAGAGATAGCTTTGTTTTTCAAAGGAGAGATTTAATTTTTTTTTAAGTGAAAGAGATTAGAAGAGAACCATACGTGTATTTTTTTCATCCCGTAAATTTGTCCCGTAAGTTGTTATATATATATATATATATATATATATATATATATATATATATATATATATATATATATATATATATATTCTTCCACTTTTATTCATGATCATAAAATGTACTCTTCCGAAGCTTTGATTTTTGGAGCACAAAAAATGCCAAAATCTAGAAACTTCTTTCATGAGTTTTGACATAGATAAGCTTATCTTCGATTTAGTATATCATGTCCCACTCAAATATGTCTTCCTTTATTCTATTTTTTTCGCACAACTTCGAGGTCAATTTAGGCCACTAAGTTATCTACCATGAAACTTGTCGTAACTTCCAACTTAAATTTTGGACTCGACATTTATCCAATCTAAACGATACAATATATGATTTCGACTATTTTTTAGCCTAGTACACATATGCCTAGGGTGTCCCACTCAACGAGACCCCATGTGCTATTTAAATTTCAAATGGCACATAAGACCCCTTATGTGACTTTTTAAGCCTATTTTCCAATCAGATAATTTTTCTTGAGCCTAAACTTATCTAACAAGTTGTAGATGACTTGTTAGGGTCGTCCTCACATAGATAGGATAATCCTAGATTTTTATTTCAGATTTTTGGAAACTTTAATTGGGTCAAACCTAATAGGAAAACGATCAATCAATGCAATGTTCTATATTTGGAAACTTGTATATCTTTGTGCCAATCCCTCTTGTATTTGGTTTCCAAACCCCATCAAAACCCACCCATACCGCACAGGAAAGCCCATGACCGACCCCCATCAATACCCTATATAAATACTGTAGGAACAATGGCACCTCTAGAGGGGGTGAATAGAGTGCAGCGGAGAATATTTAGCAATTAAAAAATTAACGCTAAGCAGGTGAAGCTATATATATATAAAATAATTGCAAGTAAGTCAGTAAAATCAGGGCGAGAAAGCAATACGCAGAGACAGCAGATTTATACTAGTTTTTCTCTGTGAAGACTAGTCCAGTCTCGAGTACTCAACCTGATGTTTGAATCTACTATTTGAAATAGAGATTACGCCACGTGTTTTGCTCCGAAGAACACGCCAACTTTACCACCGTCGTATTTTTATCCGAAGCACATGAACAAACTTTAATACCTTTCTGAAGAAAGCTTTTATACGCCAAGCTTGTACTACTCGAAAACCACCGACACTTAGAAGAATTGAGTTGACTTGGAGAGTTGAAGATTAAAGCTTTGGGAATAGAATAGGAAGCTTAGAAATGAATAGAGAAAATGAAGATTGAATGTATGTTTAGAAATGAAAATTTCTTCTCTATTTATAGGTTTTTGTAGGACAGTTCGGACAGAACTCGGTACCCTAAAGTTCAAAAATTTAAACGTTAGAGATCCACGAGAATAGGTAAAACTTCTGACCAGGAGTAATTTGGTCTAACCGAGTTCGGTCCGAGATCGGGCAGAACTCTGGCCGAGTTCGGTTAGCCTAGTTCCAGGGCAGTTTTGGTTTAAGAAATTGTTTGGTTTAGGAATTGGTTTAGGAATTGGTTTAGAAATAGATTTGGTTTGGTTTAGGATAGAATCAAGGATAGACTTCTAATTTCCAGTGATCCCGATTCATAGATATTCAAGACTCAATAAATAGAAAAATACAGAATAAATATAAAATCTTAGAGACGACGCAATCTGCATTCTTCGTTTCTTTTCATATCGAGATCGAAGTTTAAGACACTTATCAAAATCGGTTTGACTATGGCTAAATGTGCCAACAATCTCCCCCATTTTGATAATGTGACAAAACTTACGATTGATACTTAAAGAATGGTTCAACTTGAAGTAGAAGTAGACTTGATGAGTACGGAAGGTATGGTAGTAGCTTTTTTCCGTCAAACAGTTGGTACAATGCAATGTTCAATGCTCCCCCGTAGTGTACGATCAAGTCTTATTATTCCCCCGTAATAAAACATTCTGCTGAAACTATATCTGTAGAGTCTTAAACAAACATTCTTTCCAACCAAAATAGTAATACAGTGAATAAGCATCAGAAATCTTAAGTTATAGCCAAGATGAATTAAATCAATCTTATTAGCAATGAAATATCAATCTTATCAATTATCAATCTTACTCCCCCGTCTTGTTATATTACCAAAATGGTATATTAATATTATGAAACCACAAAAGATGACATGCAGGGAATAATGGAAATACTAGCATAAACTGAAAAGAGTTTTGCATACATCACCAAAAAATGAAAAAGTCATAACTGATAATGTTTGAAAGAAGAATTTATCACTAATACATGTATAAAGTCAAAACATAACAAAAATCACTAAACTATCACGAGGAAAAAACATATCCTCAACTATCATCCTCATCATCATCAGCAGCTGCAGCACCAGCAGCACTAGAAAGACCGGTCTCAGCACATCGGATGGGGTCATATCGAGCGGCAGCAGGATCAAAGTAACGCTGCACCTCACAGTCATCAATGCGATAGCCATGCCTGGATGGATCACTAACCATAGGAATGGGGACACTAGGGTTGTGAGCAAGGCTATATGATAAATCATGAACCGTATTCGAGATGGCCTGGAGCTGAAGGATAGTACGAAAATCTATAACTCGAAACTGATCCAGCATGAGAGTCTGAAGGGACTCAAGAATAACACCGGCAGAAGGATGAGTAGACTGGGAGTCAGTGGAAGTAGGAGCAACTGCAGGAGGTAGAACCTGTGCAGGCTGAGCTAGGCGACGATGCTCATGAAGATAGGTAGGAGCAGCATCCTCAGTACAGTCCTCAAGACTGACCTCAAAATACTGAAATATGATAGGAAGATACATCGCGTATAGAAGGCGTCGCGAGGAATTCTTGCGACAACGATCCATAGCAGAGATAATAGTCTTGGGTAGACTGAAGGGAACATGGAAGTGAAGATGATAAATTGTCGAGAGTTCCATGTAAGAAATCTCATCTGTTCCAGTGTTCTTAGGAAGGATAGTGGAGAACACCATGCGATGGAGATCATAGAAGTAGTTGTTCATATGTCTAGGGCGAAGAGTGCCACGGGATCGCGGATTCGGCTCACAAAGCGAATCACGGAAGGAATCAAAAGTTGTTCCCTCGGGAAACTCAACAGATGTAATCTCTACAAGTGCTTCCCCGTCATTAGGTATGTGGAGAATGATCGCGAGATCATCGGCATCGAACTTAATGTCGACTCCACCAACTTTAGATTTTACCGTGACCTTTGTGACCGAGAAATTACAATAAAACATATGAATGGCGTTGGTATAAACGAGAAAAGTGGATTGAACTAAATCTAGCAAATAATGATATGTGGATACACTAGAGTGATCAGGAAATAGTGTGAAGTTGATAGGAGTACCCGGACAGATTTTTCTCTTATGAAAATCCGTGAACTAAGAGTTCGAAGCTTCTTGGGACACAAAAATAAATTCATCGTAGAAATCTCCATCGGGTCTCGAAGGAGTGTAAAGTAAAAAGGAGGCCGCCTCATGAGCGGTCGAGGACGAACCTTCATCAATCTCTTTCTCTTCTTTTGAGAAGAAATAGGTTGCTTGGGAGCCATATGAAAAATAGCACGAAAAGAAAAAAGAGAGATATACCGAAATTAATGGTGAACAGTGGAAGAGAACCTCGAGAGAGCTCTAAATCAAAGTTTTAAAGCTTGAAGAGCTTGGATGAGGGAGAACAAGGAGGTTAGGGTTAGGTTTTTCGGTCGGGTTTGGAGGTGCTTGATGAGGAAGATGATGAGAATTAGGTATTAAATAGAAGAGGGGCTCGGCTGTCCAGCTTCTGTTCGAAATCCCCCAGACCGAGTTCGGTCCGAGTTCGGCCTGAACTCTGACCGAGTTCGGTCACTAGGGTTTTAAGGCAAAGTTGGAAACAGTGTGATAGTTTTTAATATAAATACAAAAATAATTTAGAAATAACTGTGTTGAAGAAAATAATTTAATATTTATTAATTAATTCCCATAAATTGCTATAGCTACTTTGGGTTAGCTGTATGGGCCGGATCCCAACTAGCGGTAGTCCGGAGAATAGTACACCGTGTCATTTCAGGTTATTTACACCTATGTGACAGAAGGACCCTTTCGACTTATAACCAAAATAAATCTAGTGAATTCATGCTCATTAAATAATAATATTATATTACATCCAGAATTTCTAATTATCTTCGTATAAAGTTAAAATGATCTCTAGCCAAAGGCTTTGTGAAGATGTCAGCTAGTTGATGTTCAGTATCAACAAATTCTAAAACAATATCACCTTGCAAAATATGGTCTCTCAAAAAGTGATGTCTAATTTCTATATATTTAGTGCGTGAATGACATATGGGATTCTTAGTGAGATTTATAGAGCTAGTGTTATCACAATAAATGGAAATATGATGAAAGGATAATTCAAAGTCTTCCAGAGTTTGTTTCATCCACAAAATGTGTGCACAACAACGTCCTGCAGCTATATATTCATCTTCAGTAGTTGATAATGCAACTGAATTTTGTTTCTTAGAAAATCAGTAGACTAAGGACTTTCTTAGAAAAAGATATATACCGCTGGTACTTTTTCGATCGACTTTGCATCCAACAAAATCTGCGTCCGAGTAACCTATCAGGTCAAACTAATCAGAATTGGGATACCAAAGACCGGTTGTCAAAGTTCCTTTAAGGTATCGCAAGATACGCTTAACAGTACTTACATGTGATTCTTTAGGACAAACCTGATATCTAGCACATAAACATACAACAAACATAATGTCTGGACGACTAGCAGTTAAGTATAGTAAACTACCAATCATACCTCTGTACTTACGTATGTCGGCTGGTGTACCGCTTTCATCTATATCAAGCTTTGTAGACGTTGCCATCGGAGTGCCAATAGGTTTGACGTTTTCGATATCGAATTTCTTTAGCAAGTCTTTTATATATTTGGTTTGATTAATGAATATCCCTTGTGAACTCTGCTTAATTTGCAGTCAAAGGAAGAATGTTAATTCTCCCATCATGCTCATTTCGAATTCACTCTGCATACACTTAGCAAACTCGTTACATAGCATCTCATTAGTAGCTCCAAAGATTATGTCATCTACATAACTGCACTAATAAAATATTTTTATCCAAAGATTTTATAAACAAAGTTGAATCAACCTTACCTTTTAAAAAACCGTGTTCAAGTAGGAAAGAACTAAGGTGCTCATACCATGCACGAGGTGCTTGTTTGAGACCGTAGAGAGCTTTCCGAAGCTTGAATATGTGATCAGGAAATTTAAAATCTTCAAAGCCTGGAGGTTGTTTTACAAAACTTCTTCTTTTATAAAACCATTTAAAACGCACTTTTAACATGCATCTGAAAAAGTTTGAAACCATGAAAACTTGCAAAAGCATAAAGCATACGAATGGACTCTAATCTAGCAACTGGAGAATATGTCTTATCATAGTCAATGCCTTCTTCTTGATTATAGTCTTGAGCTACTAGACGTGTTTTGTTGCGTGTGACTGAGCCATTCTCATCTACCTTATTTCGGAACACCCATTTAGTACCAATGATCGGATGATCAATAGGTCTGGGAACAAGTTCCCAAACTTGATTCCGTTCAAACTGGTTAAGTTTCTTTTGCTTAGCAGAAATCCAAAATTCATCAGAAAATGCTTCTAAAACATTTTTAGGTTCAATTTTGGAAATAAATGCAACATTTGCTATTACCAATTGTCTTGAGCTGGAACGAGTGCTTACGCCTTTTGACACATCATCGATTACCAGGTCTTCGGGATGGTATGGTGTAAATCGCATACATTTCGACAAACTTTCCAGATAAGACGTGGAGGTATCTTCTGTTGTGGGAGTTTCTTCTTCATTGTCACTGTCGTATTATCTTTTGACATTTAGCTCATCGAACTTGACGTTGATTGATTCTTCAACAATAAGTGATTTCTTATTGAATACTATGTATCCTTTACTTTTTTCCGCATATCCCAAGAAAATTCCTTTATCAGCTTTTTAATCAAATTTGTCCAAGTTGTCTTTCGTATTTAGAATGTAACATCTGCATCCAAAGACCTTGAAATAGCTGATATTAGGAGTTCTATTAAACCATAATTCATAAGGAGTCTTTTTAGAGATCTGTCTAATAAGAACTTTATTCAATACATGGCATGCTGTATAGACAGCTTCTACCCAAAAGTATTTAGGAAGATTGTACTGATTAAGCATAACTCTGGCCATATCACCGAGAGTTCTGTTCTTCTTTTCTACAACTCCATTCTGCTGAGGAGTTCTGGGGCAAGAGAATTCATGAGATAATCCATTTGAATTACAGAAAGATTTGAATTCATGGTTATCGAATTCTCCTCCATGATCACTTCGAACAAGAGTAATCATGAATCCTTTCTCGTTTTGTACCTTCTTACAGATAGATACAAACTCAGAAAAGGCCTCATTCTTATTTGCAAGAAAATAAACCCAAGTATACCGTGAATAGTCATCAACTATCATGTAAGCATAAAGTTTTTCGTCAAGACTAGCGACTCTACTTGGTCCAAACAAGTCCATATAAATTAATTGTAGAGGTCTAGAGGTACTTACAGCGTTTATTGATTTGAAAGATGATATATATGCCTTATTCTTCTCACAATCCGCACAGATCATATCTTTCTTGAAAGTTATTTCAGGTAAGCCTCTTACCAGTTTCTTGGTGGACAATCTTACAATCGTGACCATGTTTGCATGACCAAGATGCATATGCCAAATCCAGCTTTCGTTTTGTGTTCTAAACAGACACTTTCCTGTATTGTTAGTCTTTTCTGATAAATATAAAACATATATGCTGTCCTCTCTTATTCCCTCAAATAAAATTATTTCAGAGGTTTTATCATAAACAAACATTTATTTTTAACAAAATTTATTCCATAATCGTGATCAGCTAACTGACTGATACTCAACAAGTTATATTTTTCTGTTACTAAGCAAGCATCTTTAATAATAGGAGAGGGAGAGATACCTATGTCACCAATGCCAGTGATATTACCTTTAATATTGTTTCCAAAGGGGACATAGCCTTCTTTCTTCATCGATAGAGTTGCAAACAATTTATCGTCACCTGTCATATACCTGGAGCAACCACTATCGAGTATCCTCTTGCTTTTAGTGGGAGAAGGAGGGTCCACCTAGAACAGAAGTTGAAGATGTAACCTTTGGTACCCACTTTCTTGAGGGTCCTGATGTGTTAGCTTTTGGAACCCATTTATACACATTCATATCTACTAGCTTTATAATCTTACACTGTGTTGACACATGTCCTTTTAATCTACAATAATGACATGTAGCAGAAGTGTTGGTGCTAGGTTTTGTTTGAAAAACATATTTTTGAGTTTTTGAAAAGGTGTGTGCACTCGTGTTATGTGGAAACATGTATATATAAGCATGATTTCTAACATTACCAGTCGTGTTGTTAGTGTGGTGTTTGTGTTTAGCCTTCTGACTAGTATTTATCTGAGTAATTGGTCTGGCGACTTGTTTGCCCAGTTTTATCTCTAACTTTTTAGAGTTGTCATTGGCTTCATTTAATTTAGCAGTGAGTGCATCTACTCTTTGAATAGCAATGTTATACTTCTTCTACTTCTCTAGTTCATAGAGATCGTTAAGTTTTGCATTTTTTTGATTTGCTTTTTCAAGCTTTTCAAGAGAATCATGCAGACTTAGCCTTAAAGAAGTAATCTCATTGGTGTCAATAGAAGAATCTTTAATATCTTCTAAGATCCTAGATTGCTTTGAAAATTCAGACTGTAAAAATTGCATCTCTTTCTTAGCACTTTTGTACATGTCTATCATTTTCTTCTGATCGGACAATAGATCAGAGAAAGCCTCACATAATTCATCGAAAGAAAATTCTTCATAGAGAGGGTTATTCATTACCTTAGCATCTGTAGCCATGAAGCATAGGTTTGCTGAGCTCCAAGAATTATCTTCTTCTTCAGAGTCACTAGCCTCGCTTTCACACCAGATACAAGTGTTTGCATAGTTTTTGGTTGTTGACCTTCTCTTGCTTGTCTGATCTTGTCTGCTTGTTTGATCGTGTATGCTTCCTTTTCTTATAACAGGGCAATCCTTCTTTATGTGACCAGTTCTTTTGTAGCTGAAACAGATCGGTTCTTCATCATCTTTGAAGTCCTTCTTCTTCTTGTTTGACTTCTCGTGTCTGAGGAATCTTCTGAAGTTCCTTGTTATTAGGGCCATTTTCTCGTTGTCCGAGTCGTCTGATTCACTCTCGTCGTCATAGATTGTTTTGTGATTTGCCTTGAATGCTATTGTCTTCTCTTTCGGATGTTTGATCTTCGAAATCCTGGAGGTCCAACTCATGTGTCATGAGCTTTCCAGTCAGGGTTCAAGACTCATTGTCGAGAGATCACTTCCTTCTATAATGGTCGTTGCTTTTGGATTCCAGCTTTTTGGTAGTCCACGAAGAATCTTCCGAATCTTTTCATGATCGCTGTAATCTTTGCCAAGGGAAGCTAGAGGATTAACAATATCTAAAAATCTAGTAAACATAGCAGTAATAGTCTTATTAGGCTTCATTTTGAATGCCTCGTATTCTTGTGTAAGTCATGAGATTTTTTATTCCTTCACTTGTGAAGTACCTTCATGAGTAACCTTAAGAAGTTTTTAAACCTCGTTGGACGTGGCACATGTAGAGACTCTATTGAACTCAGTTTTATCAATAGCACAGAATAAAGCATTGATGGCTTTTGCATCAAGACTAGCTTGTTTCTTTTCATTGTCGGTGTATCTATCAAATAGTTTGTCAACTAAAACACCATCTATCTTAATAGGTAGAGGTTGTTGGCACATTTTATTTTGAGTAATTAACAGCATCTTCGTAGTTTAGTCTTCTGTTCTTCAGATTCAAATATTCTCAGAAGATGTACTACATGGAGTTCTTCACTTCAAGAGCTTCCTCCTTCTTCCTTGAAGACTGTAGCAGTTACCGGCGTTCCCTGCTTAGAGTCTTCGTGTCTGTACTGGTCTAGGTATATCTGTAAACACTAAAGGATGGATGATAACTAAAAGCACAAATCGAAAAACATGTCATTCAGAGCGGCATACCGGCGGTATGCTTCAGCATACCGGCGGTATACCGTTTTCGTGTCCAGAAAAGGTTCTGTGACAAAAAGCGGCATACCAACGGTATGCTTCGCCATACCGGCGGTATACCGTTTTTGGACTCTAGAAAGTTGCTGTCTCGAAATGTCGGCATACCGACGGCATGCTGCGGCATACCGGCGACATGCCGTTTTTAGCAACACAAAAGTTGCTGTGATCAACTGTCGGCATACCGACGGTATGCTGCGGCATACCGACGGTATGCTGCGGCATACCGGCGGCATGCCGTTTCTAGCAGCTCTAAACTTTCTGTGACATTCTATCGGCATACCGACGGTATGCTCCGGCATACCGGCGGTATACCGAATTTCGAATACTTAGTTTTCGATTTGGTCTGACACGCATTAATGGCTGCATTTAATGCTCTTGAACGGTCATAATTATGACCGTTACTATTTGGCCGGCATACCGGCGGTATGCCGCGGCATACCGGCGGTATGCCGCGGCATACCGCCGGTATGCTGCGGCATGCCGGTCTGCCTGCATTTTAGAGCATTAAATGCCACCTACTCTTGGTTTTCTTATAAAAGGAAGCTCTCTCTCTCTTGAGCTTCCTCACCAACTCTTTCATAAATTTTCCAACAACCAAGAGCTCCACCATTAATACTCTTCAAAGCTTTTCATTGTCATCCTCTCCCAAAGTGCTAGAGTATTAAAGAGTTGTACATTTCGATCTTCACGTGTTAGAAGATCAACAAGTTCTCATTCTCTTTTGTTTGAAGTTGGCGAGCCTTCGTAAGAAAACTCGTGTGTAGAAGTTGGCGAGTCTTCGGATCCAAACTCGTGTTGAAGTTGGCGAGTTCTTCGGATCCAAACTCGTGTGTACTATTTGGATAATAGTGGATTAAAGCCGGAGAGAGTTCCGGGACTGGATTGCCTCAAAAGAGGATACCAGGATACATCCTTGCGTTTGCGTTTGATCTTTCTACTCTTTACTTTAAATTGTCTTTATTGCATCAATTGTTGTAGTTTATATTTTATTTTCCTATTCACCCCCCCTCTAGGGTTCTACAATTGGTATTAGAGCCTCGTTCTCTTGATTTGGATTTACACCCTTGAGTGATCCATGGCCTCTAACCCTAGCATCAACACGTTTCACAATGAGGGATACTCCACAAATAGGCCTCCCTTATTTGATGGTACCAACTATAACTACTGGAAGATTGGGATGGGCATTTATGTCAAGTCCATAGATTTCGATTTATGGGATTGCGTGATAAATGGCCTTCCTACTCCTTCCAGAGCTATTGAGGATATTGCTTCTGACACCCTTCGGGAAACACTTGCCGAAAACATTAAGAAGCCTGCTTGTCGAGATGCCAAGGCAATGAATGCTCTTTACTGTGCCCTCGACAGTAGTGAATTCAACCGGATCTCTACTTGCAAGACTTCCAATGAGATTTGGAAGTTACATGAAGTCACACACGAGGGAACTTCACAAGTGAAGGAATCCAAGATCAGTAAACTCACGCAAGAATATGAGTCTTTTAAAATGAAGCATGATGAATCTATTGCTAGCATGTTTACTCCTTTTGGTGACATTATTAACCCTCTCTCTTCTCTTGGAAAGGAATATCCCGCTCATGAAAAGATAAGGAAAATTCTTAGAGGATTGACGAAAGCTTGGAGTCCTAAAGCTACCGCAATCATTGAGGGGAACGATCTAACCGTCATGAACCTAGAGACCCTCATGGGTAAGCTAATAACTCATGAGCTCGACATGAAGGATCAAGAGGAATCCTCCATTCAAGAGAAGGAGAAGGAGAAGACCAAAGAAAAAGAGAAGACTCTCGCTCTCAAAGCTTCAAGGTCCTACTCCAAGGATAGCTCCGACGACAATGAGTCGGATGACGATGAAGAAATAGCTCTCACAGCTAAGCACTTCCGAAAGTTCTTAAAGTTCAACAAGGCCAACCGCTCTAGACGGGACAATGAAGAAGACCCGGCGTGCTATCAATGCAGAAGACCCGGACACATCAAGAGGGATTGTCCGATGATACGAAAAGACTCAAGCAAGTACGAGAAACCTAGCAAGGGAAGCTCATCCTCTAGAAAGTTTGCCAACACTAGCATTTGGTGTGAAAGCGACGCGAGCGACTCCGACAACGACAAGGAGTGCAAACACAATGCCAACGTCTGTCTCATGGCAACCGATGAGGTACTTGATGATTTTTTTTAAAACACTCTTACCTATGATGATTTGGAGAAAGCCATTCTTGAGTTACATGAAGAACACAAAGGTGTTCGGAATAAATACAAGAAATCTCTGTTGAGGCTCTTCAACTTGAAGTAGAGAGGCTCTCAAGCATCATCATTGATGTGAAGGGAAAATCTCCTATTTTCGACACGGATGAAATAGAGTCTTTGCGACTCAAATTTCAAGAATCTCTTGACACCATCAAGAAAAAGGATGATGAGATTCAATCCATGAGAAGCTCTTATGAATTTGCCATGCGCAAATGTCAAGATGCTAATAGAAGAGAATATTCCACCTCTATTAAGTATAATGATCTTCTTACACGAAGTAAGAATTTAGGTAATAAGAATACCACTCAAATGCATGCTCCAAGACACCCTCACACTCATCACAATGCTAGGCATAATCATTACATGAACACTACACACAACTCCTTTTCTAACACAAGAAAAGGACCCTTTGTCAAGAAGAACACCTCTCATCATGCTTTTTACTATCATCATAACACTCATGGTAGAACTTCTCATACTAGAAACTCACACATGCACAACACTCACACTTCTTCTTCTAAATCTTCCTTGATGTGCAATTATTGTGGTTTGGTGGGTCACACTTCTAACTTTTGTTATACAAGAAAACAAGTTGACATGAGAGTTCTTAAGTGGGTTCCTAAGACTAACACTCATGGACCCATAAGATCATGGGTACCAAAATGTTCATCTTCAACTTATGTTGTAGGTGACGAATCCTTCTCATGCTAGAAGCAAATGGATTCTCGATAGCGGTTGTTCACGGCACATGACCGGTGATGCTTCACTTTTTACAACGCTATCGATGAAGAAAGAAGGACACGTCTCCTTCGGTAACAATCTTAAAGGTTATATTATTGGAAATGGTAATATCGGTTCTCCTCCTTATCCTTGTATTAATAATGTATGTCTTGTTACTAATCTCAAGCATAATCTCTTAAGTATTAGCCATCTTACCGATAATGGTTATGATATCAAGTTTGTTAAACTCAAATGCCACATTACCGATAGCTCCAATGGAACTATTGTGTATGAAGGCATTAGAGAAAACAATATTTATGTTCTTTATCTTGTTGAAGGTACTAACAATGACAGGTGCCTAGTTGCAAAGAACGATGAGAGTTGGCTTTGGCACATGAGGCTTGGACACGCCAACATGGATACCATCTCTCGCCTCGCCTCCAAGAAGCTTGTACGAGGACTTCCTAGCATCCCTTTCAAAAAGGATATGGTATGTGAAGAATGCGAGAAAAGTAAGTTGACCAAGTCATCCTTCAAATCCATCAACTCTGTGAGTACCACTAGACCCCTCCAACTTATTCATATGGATCTCTTTGGGCCTAGTAGAGTAGCTAGCCTTGGTGGCAAACTTTATGCTTTTGTTTTAGTTGATGATTTTTCGAGATTTACTTGGGTTATTTTTCTTGCTTGCAAAAGTGATACCTTTCGTGAATTTGTTGCTTTTTGTAAACGTGTTCTAAATGAGAAAGGTTTTTCTATTAACAAAATTAGGAGTGATCATGGAGGTGAATTTGATAATGTTGATTTCAAAAGATTTTGTGAAAAGAATGGTTTTGGACATGATTTTGCTTGTCCCCGTACTCCTCAACAAAATGGTGTTGTGGAGAGAAAGAATAGAACCCTTGGCGATATGGCCCGGGTCATGTTAAACCAATATAAGCTCCCCCAATATTTTTGGGCGGAAGCCGTTAATACGGCGTGTCATGTTATTAATAGAGTCTTAGTTAGACCTATTACTAAGAAGACTCCTTATGAGCTTTGGTTTAACAAAATTCCTTCTATTGAATATTTCAAGGTTTTTGGTTGCAATTGTTTTATTTTGAATACCAAGGATAACCTAGGCAAGTTTGAAGAAAAAGCCTATGAAGGGATATTCCTTGGATACTCTACTCATAGCAAAGGTTTTCGTGTTTTTAATAAAAGAAGTCTTGTTGTCGAAGAGTCAATCAATGTCTCTTTTAACGAACTCAACTCTTCTACATTCTCCTCCTCCGAGGATATTGATGACATCTCATTTGGGTTGGAGAACTCCTCTATTGAGGATCGTCCTTCTTCATCTAACAATGAAGTTATGACCCCATCAAAAGAGTCTCCTCCTCTCGAGCCTCCTCCAAAGGATCTCCCAAGAGAATGGAGATTTGTCACCAATCATCCTAAGGAGCTTATCATTGGGGATCCTTCCTCAAGTGTTAGTACAAGATCCGCCACTCGTGATCTTTGTGCCAATGTGGCTTTTATCTCTCAAATAGAGCCTAAAAATGTTCATGATGCTTTCCTTGATGAATTTTGGATGATAGTTATGCAAGAGGAGCTCAATCAATTTGAGCGAAGCAAGGTTTGGGAACTTGTCCCAAAACCTAGCAATCATCCCATTATTGGAACTAAATGGGTGTTTCGCAACAAGCTAAATGAAGATGGGTTAGTGACTCGTAACAAAGCCCGATTGGTTGCTCAAGGCTATAACCAAGAGGAAGGCATTGACTACGACGAAACCTATGCTCCGGTTGCACGTCTTGAATCCATTCGTATGCTTTGTGCCTTTGCTTGTTTTAATGACTTTAAGCTATTTCAAATGGATGTTAAGAGTGCTTTTCTTAATGGTATTATTAAGGAGGAAGTTTATGTTAAACAACCTCCCGGTTTTGAAGATTTTCAATTTCCTAACCACGTTTTCAAACTCCATAAAGCCCTTTATGGCCTCAAACAAGCTCCACGTGCTTGGTATGAGCGTCTTAGCTCTTTTCTTGTCTCTCACAATTTTTCAAAGAGAAAAGTTGACACCACACTTTTTATTAAATCACATGATGGGACTCTCTTATTGGTTCAAATTTATGTTGATGATATTATTTTTGGTTCTACTAACAACACACTTTGTGTAGAATTTGCCAAAGTTATGCAGGAAGAGTTTGAAATGAGTATGATGGGTGAACTCTCCATCTTCTTGGGGTTACAAATCAAACAAGGGCCTAAAGGAACCTTCATCAATCAAGCAAAATATACAAAGGACCTCCTCAAGCGTTTCGACCTTGACTCATCCAAATCAATGAGGACCCCTATGGCTACAACGACCAAGCTTGACAATGATGAAGATGGCACATCGGTCGACATTCGTAAGTATAGAGGTATGATCGGTAGCTTACTTTATTTAACGGCTAGCCGTCCGGATATCATGTTTAGTGTTTGCTTGTGTGCACGATATCAAACCAATCCAAAGGAATCACATTTGAGTGCCGTTAAGCGTATTTTTCGTTATCTCAAAGGCACCATTAACATGGGTCTTTGGTATCCGAAATCCTCATCCTTTGAGCTTCACGGCTTTTCGGATGCGGATTTTGCCGGATGCAAGATTGACCGAAAAAGCACTAGTGGCACATGTCAATTCCTCGAGAAGTCCTTGGTATCGTGGTTTAGTAAGAAGCAAAACTCTGTTGCTCTTTCTACCACTGAGGCAGAGTATATTGCGGCTGGTTGTTGTTGTGCACAAATTCTTTGGATGTCACAAACACTTTTAGATTATGGCATTTCTCATTCTTGCACCCCTATTAAATGTGATAACACTAGCTCTATCAATCTCACGAAAAACCCGATTTGTCACTCACGCACGAAGCACATTGAAATTAGACACCATTTTCTTCGTGACCATCAGCAAAAAGGAGATATCCATCTTGAATTTATTGATACTACCTATCAATTAGCCGATATTTTCACTAAGCCTCTCCCGGAAGATCGCTTCTCTTTCCTTTGCCGTGAACTAGGCATTTTATCTTTTGATCCTTAGTCCCAGTCGACCGGCACACCGACGGTATACTACGGTATACCGGCGGCATGCCATTTTTCAAGGCAGAATTAGGTTCTGTTTCGAACGACGGCATACCGTCGGTACACGTCGGCATACCGCCGGTATGCCGGGCA
The DNA here is from genome assembly GCA_029216955.1 of Iris pallida. Classification (NCBI taxonomy): domain Eukaryota; kingdom Viridiplantae; phylum Streptophyta; class Magnoliopsida; order Asparagales; family Iridaceae; genus Iris; species Iris pallida. Next base: position 9,573,324 of record JANAVB010009995.1, on the reverse strand, counting down.
GCGGCGGACAGGCTTTCATTTCTGGATTCGGGCCCACATTCTTTCACTCCTTCATTTATTCCTTTTTACCCTCTTCTATTCTCTCTCATCCATCCCATCAATCTTCAACTCCCATCCCATCACCTCCCTTCTCATTTACTATCCTCTATCTCTTCACATTAACTACCCATCACTTCCCCCCTTTTTCTCTCCTCTTTTTACTCCACCATCATAACTTCCCTCCACCTTTTCAACTCCTTCTCTTTCAAACTTCCTCTACAACCGTTCCTACCTATTTTCAAAATCATCTCTTCATCTTCCTCCTCTCTTTAAAAACCCTCCTTCCTCCCTCTCCTCTCTACTCCTTCTTCCTCCACACCATAGCACCAATCCCTCTCCATGGCCAACCCTAAGCGCCCCCGATCCTCCTATTCCTCCGGGTTCAACCCCTTCGTCCCGGTGGCGCTACCTACCGGCTATGACCAACGCGTCTTCTCCAACTCTCTGGCCGCCGAGCTTTGGTTCCAGCACTTCGCCAATCACAACGTATTCAAAGGACGGGCGATCAACTGGAACCTCTTCCCCGGTCACGTCCTTTTGTTTGACGATGCCGGTCTCTCTTCTCTTCTAAGGTGCCAAATCCCTGTCTACCCTGCTGCTGTCCGCCTTTTCTATTGCAACATGAGAGGGGATGACGATGACCCTTCCGCCATCCAATCTATGGTCAATGACCGCCACTTTCGTCTCACATCTCGGGAAGTGGGGGACATATTAGGCATCCCAGACAAAGGGGATGCGTTACCTCTTTTGGGTGCTCTCAACTCCTCGGCGGCGTCCCCTTTCGACGAATTCTGCCGAATCATCTGCAAGGGTCCCAACCCCCCTGCCATCCCGGCCCTCTCTGTCCAGCTGGAGCCGTTTTATTACGAGCTCCATCGGATCGTGTGCCACACTCTCTTTCCGAAGGGCGGGAACTATGACGCAATCACTGGTGATGCCCTCGTCTGCATGTACCATCTCTATGCCCGGAAGCGATTCTCCTTCCCAAAGACTCTTCTTCTGTAATTCTGGCGTACCATGCCTTCGGGGAAGCAGAATCTCTACTATGTCTCTTTCATCACTCTGCTTATGGAGGCCAAGCAGGTTGACCTGTCTCTCTGTACCACGGATGGCGTCCCCTCATATCTTGCTATCTCCCGTACCCTTGCTGGCGCCTCTACTTCCCGTGCCTCATCTTCCCAAGAGCAACCGGCATCCACGCCTGCTGCTCCCACATCTACCCCTCCTCCTTCGGGCCGTTATATGCCGCTCACTCAGTAGCATTTTGATATGCGGATGGCCCAGGCGGAGGAGCAGATGCGGGCCCACACTCATGGACTTGGCGCCCTGATCCAGACTCGTTTCCACGATCAGGGGTACTTCATTCAGCGCACTCTTCAAGACCGTGATGCTTTTCTGGATCTTAATCTTCAGGATCCCATGTACACGGGCCCGCGCTTCTCTGACCCCAATGCCTATGGGTTTATGTACCCTGACGGCATTGATCCTTTTGGCGCCTTCCAGCAGGCTCAGGGTGATGATGATGATGATCCGGCTGAGTATTAGGGATGGTCTTCCTTTTGATGGTGGTTTCGGTTCTTGAGTGGTTCTAGTTTTTATGTGTGTTTTCTGTTTGTTGTCTTTAGTGGTCCTTCGGAGACCGGTTTATGGTTGTTTTAGTTCTTTGCTGTCCTTCGGGGACATTATCTATGGTTGTCTTTTGTGTCTGGCTCTCGTTGTGGATAGTCTTTTATCTTCTTACTATGAAATGTATGGGTCCAGCATGTATTCACTTTCTCTCTAATATATTCATGCATGCTTTTTCTTTATATACTCATGTCTTTTCTCTTATGCAATGTTTCTATTGACTATCCCCATCTTTGACTAAGTGACAAAGGGGGAGAAATCGTATTGAGGGGGAGCTGTCTACCTACGGGGGAGCTACTCCCTGAAGATGCTATCTCTCTCTATTTTGTCAATTATCAAAATGGGAGAGTTTGTTGGCACATTTTATTTTGAGTAATTAACAGCATCTTCGTAGTTTAGTCTTCTGTTCTTCAGATTCAAATATTCTCAGAAGATGTACTACATGGAGTTCTTCACTTCAAGAGCTTCCTCCTTCTTCCTTGAAGACTGTAGCAGTTACCGGCGTTCCCTGCTTAGAGTCTTCGTGTCTGTACTGGTCTAGGTATATCTGTAAACACTAAAGGATGGATGATAACTAAAAGCACAAATCAAAAAATATGTCATTCAGAGCGGCATACCGGCGGTATACCGTTTTCGTGTCCAGAAAAGGTTCTGTGACAAAAAGCGGCATACCGACGGTATGCTTCGGCATACCGACGGTATACCATTTTTGGACTCTAGAAAGTTGCTGTCTCGAAATGTCGGCATACCGACGGCATGCTGCGGCATACCGGCGGCATGCCATTTTTAGCAACACAAAAGTTGCTGTGATCAACTGTCGGCATACCGACGGTATGCTGCGGCATACCGGCGGCATGCCGTTTCTAGCAGCTCTAAACTTTCTATGACATTCTATCGGCATACCGACGGTATGCTCCGGCAGACCGGCGGTATACCGAATTTCGAATACTTAGTTTTCGATTTGGTCTGACACGCATTAATAGCCGTATTTAATGCTCTTGAACGGTCATAATTATGACCGTTACTATTTGGCCGGCATACCGGCGGTATGCCGCGGCATACCGACGGCATGCCGGTCTGCCTGCATTTCAGAGCATTAAATGCCACCTACTCTTGGTTTTCTTATAAAAGGAAGCTCTCTCTCTCTCTTGAGCTTCCTCACCAACTCTTCCATAAATTTTCCAACAACCAAGAGCTCCACTATTAATACTCTTCAAAGCTTTTCATTGTCATCCTCTCCCAAAGTGCTAGAGTATTAAAGAGTTGTACATTTCGATCTTCACGTGTTAGAAGATCAACAAGTTCTCATTCTCTTTTGTTTGAAGTTGGCGAGCCTTCGTAAGAAAACTCGTGTGTAGAAGTTGGCGAGTCTTCGGATCCAAACTCGTGTTGAAGTTGGCGAGTTCTTCGGATCCAAACTCGTGTGTACTATTTGGATAATAGTGGATTAAAGCCGGAGAGAGTTCCGGGACTTGATTGCCTCAAAAGAGGATACCAGGATACATCCTTGCGTTTGCGTTTGATCTTTCTACTCTTTACTTTAAATTGTCTTTATTGCATCAATTGTTGTAGTTTATATTTTATTTCCCTATTCACCCCCCCTCTAGGGTTCTACAGAGGTTTTCTATAACCATTGACGACAATCAACCATAAATCAAAATCAAGTGACTTGAGAAAAAAGCTCATTCGTGTCTTCCAGTACGTATAATTTGTGCCAACAAATAGATGTGGCCTATTGGTTGACTGACCTTCACCGTTGCTTGGAAATAGGGATGCCATATCTCAAGGAGTGTTAATTCCGTCGAGAGAAACCCGCTTTGATACCAATTGTAGGAATAATGACACCTCTAGAGGGGGTGAATATAGTGCAGTGGAGAATATTTACCAATTAAAAAATTAACTCTAAGCAGGTGAAGCAATATATATATAAAATAAATACAAGTAAGTCAGTAAAATTAGGAGGAGAAAGCAATACGCAGAGACATCATATTTATACTGGTTTTCCTCTGTGAGGACTAGTCCAGTCTCGAGTACTCAACCCGATGTTTGAATCCACTATTTGAAATAGAGATTACACCACGTGTTTTGCTCCGAAGAACATGCCAACTTCACCATCGTCGTGTTTTATCCGAAGCACACGAACAAACTTCAATACCTTTCTGAAGAAAGCTTTTATACGCCAAGCTTGTACAACTCTAAACTCCTACTCGAAAACCACCGACACTTAGAAGAATTGAGTTGATTTAGAGATTTGAAGAAGATTAGAGCTTTGGGAATAGAATAGGAAGCTTAGAAATGAATAGAGAAGATGAAGATTGAATGTGCGTTTAGAAATGAAAATTTCCTCTCTATTTATAGGTTTTTGTAGAACAGAGTTCGGGCAAAACTCGGGATCCTAACGTTCAAAAATTTAAACGTTGGAGATCTACGAGAATAGGTAAAGCTTCTTACCAGGAGTAATTTGGTCTAACCGAGTTCGGTCCGAGTTCGGGCAAACTCTGGCCGAGTTCGATTAGCCTAGTTCCATGGCAGTTTTGGTTTAAGAAATGGTTTGGTTTAGATATAGATTTGGTTTGGTTTAGGATAGAATCAAGGATAGACTTCTAATTGCCAGTGATCCCGATTCACAGATATTCTAGACTCAATAAATAGAAAAATACAGAATAAATATAAAATCTCACAGATGACGCAATCTGTATTCTTCATTTCTTTTTATATTGAGATCGAAGTTTAAGACACTTATCAAAATCGGTTTGACTATGGCTAAATGTGCCAATAAATACCATCTTACCCTACCCGAAAATGCCCCAAACAAAATCCTAACCTAATCTCTACTATTGTCCCTGTTGTCCCCTTCTTGCGCTGCTGTTTGGCGCACTTATCGACCATCTCTAGCCCAACCACCACATCCCCTAAGTGCCCAAGACCCGCCTCCACCTTCCCAAGGTCGTCCATCATCGAAAACTACTTCTAGAGATCACAACAACCGCACAAGACACCCTCAATTTGTTGTCCGAAAACACATGGGTGTCCATCTTGCAAATGCGTTTTCTCCACTTCTAGACATTAAAACTTCATGGGACCATAAATGATGGGTTCCTATATGTGTCTACTACCTCCATATAAAATTTTATGTCGAAATTCTTTTAGAGTTTTCGGGACACACGTTTTACCAAAGTGTGTCCAAAATTGACATTGTTCAGAGCGGGACAGTTTTGAACATTATAACTTAACTTTTACCATTGATACCATATATGAAAATGACCGTATTTCAACTACCTAAAATTTTCGTTGAATGTATTTTTCATAATTTTACTGTTTTAATGCTTGAATCATTCGATCTTTGAAGGAAAAAAATTTGCCGTAAAAACGAACTATCAACATTACCATCTTGTGAGTCCCAAATAATTTTGTGTGCATTAAATGCTCCATATATCGATCCTCGACTCATGATCATTAATATTTGATAATTTAAATTACTGTTTAGCATATATTTTAGATTATTAAAGCTATTTTATTTGTGGTTAAATAATTTCTAATATCATTGATTTATCAATGGGGATATTAGTTTGATCATGAATTGATTTCTAAATGGGTTTCTATGCAATAATAAGTATATAATACATATTTCCAGAATTATAGAGATTTATTAAGAATTAATACTGAATATTTTATATTTATATTTTGTGGAATTTTATTAGTCCTAGAATGAGTATTTCGACTAGCATGTATTATGACTAGTTGTGACTAGTATATAGATAGTTAAAGCTATGAAATATATATATATATTTATATATATATATATATATATATATATATATATATATATATATATATTTATATATATATATATATATATATATATAGGGAGCGGATCAAAAGCCCCCCTTAGAAAGCCCCCCAAAAACCCCCCTCACTCTAATTCGTAATATTAATGTTAATATTAATGTTAATATTAATGTTAATATTAATGTTAATGTTAATATTAATGTTAATGTTAATATTAATTTTTTTAATTTTTTATATATTAATGTTAATGTTAATGTTAATATTAATGTTAATGTTAATATTAATTTTAATGTTAAGTTTAATGTTAATTTTAGTATTTAATGTTAATATTAACATTAATATTAACATTAACATTAACATTAATATTAACATTAATATTAACATTAAATTACGGATTAGAGTGAGGGGGGTTTTTGGGGGGCTTTCTAAGGGGGGCTTTTGATCCGCTTCCATATATATATATATATATATATATATATATATATATATATATATATATATATATATATATATATATATATATATATATATATATATATATAAATGATAGTAAATGTTAGTGAGATTATTAATGCTAGTTATATATTTATAGGAGTTCGTGACACCGAGACTGCAGAAGTTGGAGCCGGATCCATAATCTACACTCTTGCAGCGATTCTAGGCAAGATACTATGTCACTGTGATATTATTTTATTTGTTGCTATACATGGACGTGTTGTTGTGTGTTACGATTATATGTGTTAGGAGAGCGTCCAAGTGTGACTTAGGTGCCATCGATGACATATAGTGGGTGTGTGTTTGACCTAGCGTGTTAGTAGACTTTCTCGTGTTAAAGTTGCTCTTCAATGACTTATATAAATGGTCAGGTATCATTATAGGATACTGTGAATAAGACACATTGTGTTGGCATGAGCTTATGCATTCGTCAAGCTACCGGTGCGAGCATTTCGTGTGTCGGTTCATATAGAGTTAGTGTGAGTCTAGCTAGTGACTTGCATTGAAATATGTATTGTTCGAGTCATGGATATGACCGATGCAAGACATGGGAGGGGAAGACTATTAGTAAGCATATGAGATATCCACCTTTAGCCTCATAGTTGCCCGTTTATGTGTTCATAGTTTCCCAGTTATGGGTGTATTGCTAGAGGATATATTCGGCAGCAGCCGCTAACCGCTCGTTAGAACACGGTCGGAAGGTATGCTAGTATATACATAAGCCTCTAGCGGATGTTATGCTTTATTCCTTCACCTACTCATACGTACCAAAGTCGTCTTCAAGTGCACTACACTTAGATGGATAGTTTACCTTGTCAGTTATATTCATGTTCATGTTTATTGCTTTTATTGTGTCTAATTGTTATATCTTGTTATGTCCCTCTGAGGACCTGGTGATCTCTCTAGGTGTTAGTTGGACTTTCAATATGAAGTTATCGCGATGTGTTCTGCAGGATTCAGATATTGTTGGTAGTATTTCTTATTATCACTTTCGCGTTCTTTGTATTATTTATTTTTGTCTTTGTTGTCATAGCCTAGCTTTACTGGACCTCTATCATTCTTCGGGTCCATTCCAAACATATATGCTAATGGACTGCAAACCATGATATATATTATTTGTTCTTGATTTTGTTCATTATTGTGGATTGAGACATAGTTGAGATAGATTAGTTAGCATGTATTAGTATACTATTCAGCATACTATGATTAGGATAAGTCCATTAAATTGAAAATACATATTCTAACCGTACAGTTGGCATGCTCATGTCCTGGATTTCTATATATTTTGGAACTGAGACTTGACAACTGTCGTCGCTATGCTGCCGCACGCCGTCGCCGCTACATGTCGTTGTCATGCTGCTGTCTTGCCGGCGCTGGAGAAGAGGGGGTATTGCCAATAGCAGAGGCAAGAGCAGGGGAGAGCTACGGCGGGGAGGCGTACGGCAGGGAGGGGGCAACAAGGGGTGGGGCGAGGAAGAAGACAATGGAAAAGGGTATTTTTTCGAAAATTTTGGGACAAAGAAGTTGACTGTCAATCCTGAACGATTTTCTTCAAAAGTTGGGGGTTCTTACATTATGAAAATTGTGTCGGGTACACCTTTAATTATGGTAAATAAAGTGGAGGGTAAGTCAAAATTTCTCTAATAGTATAAACAGAAGGTACATAGTACATTGAAACTAATACTCCCCGTGCATCTTTTCTCTTAAAGGTACAATGTATCTATTAGTACAACGTGACAAGGGTATATTAAGGTCTAATTTGGGAACATAGCCGATAATACATACGAGGATAAGAAAACCCTTTAAACCCCCCCCCCCCCCCCCCCCCATCCAACCCCTCCTCCCAATGTTCCATGAGGGTTACAGGAGATACTCCTATTTTGAAACTAATTATACAGACTACTCGCCTCCTTTACAAAAAGAAATTAAACATAGGGATAATTAGTGTTATAACTTTATATAGAGAATATAAAAAATAGGAATGGTTCATGTAATTAGTTTCAAAGTATGGAGCGTTAGTGTAATAAATATGAAACATAGGAATATTTAACGTAAATGCCTTTATAACTTCAACATGTATCTTACAATCCATAATTCAACATTTCTATATATATATATATATATATATATATATATATATATATATATATATATATATATATATATATATAAAATCCAATATATATAATCCAATATGTTTTACCAAGAAGATCTATAATTTAACATATAAACAAAAATAAAACATAATTCTCTATAGCAATTAAATTCATATTCTTACTACGATTTCAAGACTGAATCCAAATGGTTTAATATGAGAACCCAGCGCGTGCTCAAGCATCTCAAGTGATTGGACACATACCCAAATGATTTGATACGTACCCAACATTTACTTGCATATATCTGAGCACGTATCGCATCTATTTTACGTATCCGGTACAGAATCTGCAAGTCCTTGGATGTATCCACGCATTGTAGCTAAATACCATATTGTAACCTTCACATACAGTAAGGTGTGTGTGTATATATATATATATATATATATATATATATATATATATATATATATATATATATATATATATATATATATATAAACCTCCGAGCGTAGTAATATATATTTTTAAAAGGCAGTAGTAATATACAGGAATTGTATAGATATATATAATTCTTAATTTATTCGATGGTCTCCGCTCGGTGTTCCCTTCCGAGCGTCTCTGGGGCGATCTGCCCTAGTTGACCGTCGCCCTCCCGGGGCGGTCTCTGCGGTGGCGGCTCTCTGCCTTCTCCGCCCTCCTCATGTTTGTGGTCCCCCCTCATTTCCTGTGCTATGTCTTTGCAGCCGCCAGCTCCTTCCTTCCGGGAGGTTCCTTGGCCACCAGAGTTACTGGCCATGCTTGGTCTCCCCCCTGACCCACCTTCCGCGCTTGTCGCCATCTCCCGTCCTCCTCCCCCCCGGTCAGTCAGCGTCCTCCTTCCGCCCCTCTCGTCAGCCTCCCATCTTTCTCCTTCAGGTGGATTGCTCGGCGTAGAGGCTCCCCCCTCACCTTAGTTTTCTCCTTCGGCCTGGGCGGCCCCTTCACCCTCCTTTGGGGTCTCCCCACCCGTCGGCCGGTCGCGGCTTGCCCCTCCGCCTCCTGACGAAGGGACTTGCTAGTTCCCCTCCGCTGTCCTATCTGTCTCGGCTGTTGTGCTGAGTCACCCCCCCCGGATCCCTCGCCTTCCCGCTCTCTTCCTTTCGTTCAAATTTTGAACCCCAATTTGTCCCCAGCGGTTGGCGCTAGCTCGTTCTTTGCTAACCCCCCTTTAAGGAGGATTGGCGGAGAGACTTTAGTCCCACCTTCGAGTGGCGCGCGCTCATCCTTTGCTGACCCCTCTCTGAGTAGGATTGGCGCAGAGTTTGTGGTCCCACCCTCGTGTGGTGTGAGCTCATTCATTTCTCCAGCGGTTGGCACGTCTTGCGCAGACCCCTTCCAGTTGCCTCTTGGCACGGAGTATTTGGCGCAACCTATGGGTGGTGCGCGCTCTACCTCCTCCCTTCCTGGCGCTCCCTGTTTGGTTGGTGGTCCGTACTTAGGATCTGCCTCTGCCGCTTCGTCCGCAGAGTTCGTGCGCCTTCCTGGTCGTGCGTCCTCACTGGCGCATATTAGTATAGGTCATCGCGCGCTGCCCTGTGGTAGAGCGCGTGCTGTGCCCATGGTGGGCGTTGTCCTTTCTTGTGGCCCTACTCCCCCCTCCAACGGGCGGCTCCTGCGCCACTAGAGGTCAGCCTCTCTTGGCTCAGCATGTGGCGACCGTCCACCCACTTGTGGTGTCTTTCGCAGACATCGTGAGGCCCAACAGGGCTTTCCATAATTCCTCGATACTTTCGGACATCGAGCTCCCAGAACTTGAACCCCCCCATTCATCAGACGATCAGGGTATTAAGGTGCCTTTCTCCTCAGTAGACCTGGTTGTTCTATCAGAGATATCCTCATTCACCTTCGTTCACAAATTCTCTACCGGGTGTCCTAAGATAGCTCAAGTGCAAGAAGTCGTAGCAAGATGGAGCCTTAAATTCGACTACAGGGTCGCCCCCTTGGACCCCAAACACATCATATTACATCTCTCCATGGCTGAAGACTTTAAGACTGTCCAAATCAGGGGCTCGGGCAAAATTGACTCCAGCAACATGACAATAGCAAAATGGAACCAGGAATTCAACTCGAAGGAAGACTCTTCCATTGTTTCTGCATGGGTCACCCTTCCTAACCTCCCGCTCATCTATTTTGTTCTGGCAGCGCTGAAAAGGATAGTCAACTCCTTTGTCACCTTCATGGCGATGGCCAAGGAAACGAGAAATCTGACTAAAGCTAACTATGCTGAAGTCTGCGTGGAGCTCGACATCTCGAAGGAGCTCCCTAAATCCATTCAAATCTTCCTTGGCAACAAGGCTCATAATCAACAACTTATTTATGATAATAACATCATTTACTGCACCCACTGCCACATGAGAGGATATCTCATCAAACACTATTTCAGAGCGCCTCCGGAACTGAAGAAGAAAGTCATTCACAAGGCGGCCCCCAAGCCTCAGAGTACCCTGCTCCTACCTTTATCCAACTCACACATCCAGTTTGATGCCAGCGCAAAGCAGCCTCAGGGCCAAAAACAACTTACTAACATCGCCCATATGCACCGGGATACTACCACCAAAGAAAGCACACATCTAAACCTCACCAATAAATTCGAGTTACTAGCTTCGGATATCACGCCCCGACCCGGAATCACCCGAATCATCGTCCTCACAGGGGGCGTGATGCCGCACGAGCCTGGAGTTGCGCTCATGCAATGCAAGATGACAAGTTCTCAAATGGTTATCTTTTGATTCGATATTAACAACGAAAGGAAAACAGAGTATACGAAACAATTTTCGATATTGATATCCGAAACTGAGATTACAAAGGCTTTCGATAGCCTAACAATATATGACAGATTGGCTACAACACTCAGGTTCTCTCTTGCCCATAAAGGATTTTACCGTTCCATACATCATGCCTTCTATATCCCGGTCGCATCAATCATGTTGCATAGTCCGAACGTCAATACGATCGCATGCTTCAATACGCTTCGGCATTCCAAGCCTCAACGCGTTCAAACAAAGCTCCGCCGTGAGCCATTCATTCCCTGTACCCTGCATGAAGCTAGCGGGGGATCAGTACGTTCGTCCTTGTATGTACTGATGCAAAGACCTTCTTTATAAACCGATATTTAGTATTTACGTTGAATCATGCAACTTAGCTTATGATCTTGCGATGTTCTCCTTAGGGTCAATTTCATGGCATATTCGAAAGCATAAAGCATGTTAGCATGGCAAGCATGTTATTCGAATTGAAATAGGCAAGCAGGCAAGCAATCTCGTGTTTGTTTCGTGGCGTGACTTTTTACCAAGTCGACGCACTCGCCCTTGTACCGACGCAAGGTGAATATGCCTCATTCCTTCCCTGTCATGTTATAAGTGCATCTCTAAGCAGGATCTATGTGCGGGACGCATATGCGCCTACACTTTCAACCCATCGTTCCTTAGCTATATGAAGGCCGTTGGCGTATCCGCGCCGGAATGGACTAAAGGAGTTCCTTACTTTCTTTTCTCTCCTTCTTTTCTCAAATTTGGTCGGGCTGCCCGTCGTTTAATGGGTGGGTTGTGGTCCCAACAACCGAAACGTTCCCGCTGCATACCATCATTTGCGGCTTTTCCCATCTATAAGCGAGTACTACTCGTTTTAAGGATGTGCGCCTACAAAGATCATTTATTTCCCTCCTAGGCCAAGCGGTTTCGGGGCGCTCCAACATTTAACCATTTGGGGAAAACACTCGTGCACGAGTTATTATCACATTAATCTCAAGTCCATCCCATTCGACCATGCAACGCCCTTATTATTCAGACAACCAAGCATAGTCTTGAGGCCGAGACTCAGACTTTATCATCTCGCATTTCTTCTATTAACTTTCTATGTTCTTACGTTTTGTACTTCGTTTCAATGTTCGATGGCATTATGCCTCAACTCAATGTTCTTCAACCGAACGATCCGAAGGTCTCGAACACCTTTCGAGGCATCATGCCACATCCGATAGTTCTGTCACATTCAGGCCATAACTGTATTCTCTCACAACAAAACCATCTTTTATGATCTCGTGCACGAAGGCACGTTTCGACCGTATTTCCATGTTCTATGCCTTAGTGTTCAATGTCCGTGGCTTGCGCGCACGGGTGCTCGCCTATTGTCTTTCAATGTTCTAGCCTTTCTAACTCGTGCGCGAAAGCAAGGTATGGTTCGTGCACTAAGGCACTCGTCGAGTACAGTTATCACATGTTCTTGCAGCTTGCGCACCGGGGCGCTCGCCTTTACGATATCCAATGTCCCATAGCGACTCGTGCATTTGATGCACGTTTCATTTCAATTGTTCTAACTTAGTGTTCGACTCACAATACGATTTACCTTCCGATCGGACCACGTCCGTGGCGTCGATAGGTTAACTTAGCATACAATTATATATTTGACTTATCGCATGAAGGAGTAAAAAGAAGTCAATCCTCCCACCTTGAGTCGATTCGCCCTATCGTTTCGCCGAGCCGATGCGGCTTGATTTCACAACTTTGTTGCACGGCCACTCTCCTGACTAAGCCATTCGAGCACTTCGTGCTTCATTGAATCATACATCTGATTTGCCTTAGCGTGCCCAAGTCTCAGTCCGTCGCAAGGCGACGATTTGATTTCGCAGACCCCTTACTAAATGTGGCAAAAGATCGACCTCTAATATTTTCGCGTCAAAGTATAACCTGCACATGAAAACAAATAAAATCAATACTTGCATCAATTCGGACTTGCGCCTTGGTCGATTCGATTTCTTAGAATCTTCGAGCCGATTCAACGCACTCATCCTTCGGGGCAACGCGGCGCTTCACATTGATTCACTCGATGCATTCTTTGGGACAAGGCAACTCTTCGCAACTTAATTCGATACGTTTCTCAGGACAACGTAACTCTTGTATCGATTTGCATCGATACATTTGATTCGGTCAATGTGACAACGCAACTCTTTGAGTCAACGCCTTAGCGTAATGTGCCCGTATGGAGCGGGATATTACATCAGAACCTCTCATCGACGATAGCCAGTCTGATACTTCCGAAGTCGAGAGTAGGAAGCGAGGGATAGAGGTTAGAATCACCTCAACCCCGTCAGACACGACCAGCAGTAATAGGGAGAGTGAGGTCGGCGTTCAGAGCCCTGCGACTGAGACCAATCAACATCCCGAACAGGACAGACGAATCATCCCTCCCAATGGGTCTGAAATCCAAACGAGCCAGCTGGCCAACATAGGCCCTGAACCGGTGGCTAGGATGGAGCAAAGGTTGGACGTCGAATTTGCGCGCAGGGACAACTTCTTCGGAGCTTTGGCTGAAATTGAGGAATAAACATACCTGCATCCCGATCTAGAATCAGCAAACACTATCTTAGATAGTCCCCATATGCTTCTAGGAAAGGCTTCAGCCACCAACAAGAAATCTAACAAAAGAAACACCAAAAAGGGATTGGGCAGGATCACCAGGTTTGCTGTGAAACTCACAAACACCCCTCCTCTCCAGTCATATAGATGATTAACATCCTCTCTTGGAACGTTCGTGGCATCGCTAACAAACCTACCTTGAGAAGAGTCAAAGCTCTCAAGAAACTTCACAAAATTAAAATCCTCGTGATCATTGAGCCCAAAATCCCTCACAACAAACTCAAATCTATCCAGTTGCAGTTAGGCTTCCCCAAAGCCATTGCCAGCTGTCACGATATCTGGATCCTTCACACCGAGGAAGTGAAGCTAGATATTATTTTTGACTCGAGACAGGCAATTTTGTGTTGGTTGGATCACCCTATGCTCCAAACTAGACCCATCATGTCTGCCGTCCACGGCAGCTGTGAGATTGTCGAGCGCAGACAACTATGGAGCTCATTGATCGACACCTATCTTCTGCATCCTAACACCCCCTGGCCCTGCATCGGAGATTTCAACGTCGTCACTTGTAGAGAGGAGAAGTCGGGAAGTCGCCCTCCCCCCCACATCATTTATGGCCGACTTCGTCAACTTCATTTTCAACGCGCACATGTCCCCGCTACAGTACTTCTTCAACGAATTCATGTGGTGCAACATGCAGGAGAAAGCTCGACGATAATATTTTTACCTTGACCGTGCTCTCATTAACTCGCAGTAGGATGATCTTACGATCAACTCCAGACTCTTGCATCTCAACGCCACCGAATCGGATCACTCTCCGCTACTCCTTGAGATCAGTAGAAAATCTATTAAGACCAAGAAGAACTTCTGCTTCCTTGATTTGTGGTGTCATCACCCACAGTTCAGGGACATCGTGAAGGATGCATGGGAGGGGCCAGATGATCCCGAACCTCTTCATAAAGTGGCTGCCAAACTCAAAGCCACCAGGAAAGCTCTCTCCACATGGAGCAAAGCTGCTTACAGAGATATCTTTTCGACAATTCGCATCGCAGAAGACGATGTTACTCGCGCTGAAATTTTGTTCGCTCGAGATAGATCCCTATCGGCACGTGCCTCGCTTAACCTCACCAGAGCTCTATTGAAGTTCTGTCTGAAAATTGAGGAAGAATTTTAGAAACAGAAAGCCAGGCTGACTTGGAACATCGAGGGTGATAAGAACACGAGTTACTTTCACTCGTATGTCAAGGGTCGCAGACAACAACTAAACCCTCACCATATCCAAGACAAGAATGGTCGCATCCTTCACGAACATTACGACATTCAGTTGGCTGCGGCAGATTTCTACACCAAGCTGCTCACCAAAGATATCATTTACAAAGATGAGGCCTTTTTTGCGGGGATCCCCCCTCTGGTTGATGACAGAGAAAACTTCCAACTACAAATTCAACACACGGAGAACGAGGTTAAAGATGCAGTTTGGGTGCTAAATGAGCATAGCGCCCCTGGCCCGGACGGTATCACTGGAGCCTTCTTCAGATCCTGCTGGGACATTATCAACACTGACATGTGTGAGGTGGCAATTGCCTTCTTCCAAGGAGCCAGATACCCAAAATCAATTTCTAGTGCCAACCTAATCCTCATCCCCAGAAAGGACAACCCGGAGACATTTAAAGACTTTTGACCCATGAGCATGTACACTTTCACCAACAAGATCATCTCTAAGATCATAGCCAATCGCATGTCAGGGCTGTAATTATCTCGAAAGAGCAAAGCAGTTTCGTCCGCGGGCGCAACATACTCGACAATATTCTCCTTGCTCAAGAGATGACCACCTGCATGAAATTCCCGGCCAGGGGCGGGAACATTGCCATCAAACTGGACATGGAGAAGGCATACGATATACTGGAATGGCAATTTATGATCTTCGTGCTCAGGGCATTCGGATTTTTTGAAACTTGGATTGACATTCTGGAGGTCGATCAGTAATGTGTGGTTCTCCACGGTAGTCAACGGCCAAGCAGACAAATTTTTCAAATCTAGCTGTGGTGTTAGATAAGGAGACCGTTTATCTTCCACCATATTCATCATCGCCGTCGAAGTCCTTAGCAGAAATCTGAATAATATGACGGGCTCTCCCCGCTTCAAGCACTTCCACACTGCCAGCGATTGTCCGATCATCACTCACCTGGCTTATACTGATGACATCATCATCTTCTCTTCTGGAGAAGTGGGGTCCGTGGAGGTGGTTTATAACACACTACAGAGATACAGTAGATGCTCCGGTCAGCGAATCAACCCCACCAAGAGTGTCATTTACGCCCATCACATAGCCAACGGAGAGAACACCTCATTACTCACTAGTATCACTTCCTTCGCTGTTGAGTACCCCCTTTCTACTACCTTGGGTGTCCGCTGGTGTACGGTAGAACTAGCTTTGGCCTCTTCGAGGGTCTAGTAGAAAAAAATTAGGAGAAGAATGAGGAATGGCACAACGCGATTCTTTCGCCTGGAGGCAAGATCATTCTGATACAACATGTACTCTATTTCATCCCAGTTTATACCCTGGCTGCTTGCTCTCCCCCGAAGAAGGTCATCACTAACATCGAAAACCTTTTCTCCAACTTCCTTTGGGGTCATTGCGACGGCAAGGATAAGCATCATTGGGCTAGTTGGGATACCATGGCTAAACCCACGGATGAGGGAGGCCTTGGATTGAGCAAGTTGGCCCAACGTCGTCGAAGCCTGCTCCACGAAAATGTGGTGAAAGCTCCGAAAATATCGAACATTGTGGGCTCGATTCATGAAGGCCAGATACTTCAAGCACTCACACCCGTCCTCCGTCTCCTTCAACAACAGGTCATCTGCTTCCTGGCGGCATATTTTGATTGGACGGGAGCTTGCAAAACCAAGGATCCATCTCCAGCTTGGTACGGGTGAGGTGTCTTTATTTTTTGAAATATGGATAAGGGACGACCTTCTGCCCCACGGGCCGGGTGCCCCCGATTACTGCCACTATTAGTGATTTGTGGACCTGCGAGGGGGACTGGAATCGGGATCGAATCTCGGAGTGGCTCGGAGAGGCGGCTGTGCCCACCATCGTCGACTCTGGTAAAGTGATCGGTTCGGAGCGAGACACTCTACGATGGTCCCTGATGACACATGGCGCTTTCACTTTGGCAACTACTCGTCGTGTTGTTCGCGGCATCGGGATCCCTTAGTTGGACGTTTTGGGCAGTCATGCATCCCCAAGAAGTGGTCTTTCCTGATATAGAAAGCGCTTCGTTGGAAACTTCCTACCGACGATGCTCCATCCACCATTGGCTTCAGCTTAGAATCATCTTGTCACTACTGCTCCGATCGACAGGTTGAAACAGCTGAGCTCATCCTTTACCGCGGCAGTCTGCCCATGATAGTGTGGATCAAGTTCACCAACCTCTACCTCCCAGACCAAGACGTCGGGGGCTTCAATAATCTTCTTTCCGCTTGGGGGAAAAGCTTCACACGGCTACCAGATCGTTGCAGCCGCCGTCACGTGGGTCATTTGGAAGAACAGGAACAAATTCAAATATGAGGGGCGTCAGTTACCCAATAACCAACTGATCCACGAGGTGCACAAGTAAATTCTCAAAGCTGGCAAACACTGCAAGCACGTCCGAGAGGGTTTCTGGCTTCCCCTGTACAGCTGAACTTCTTAGCCTGACATTCGTTCGGGGCTCTTCCCCTACTTCTTTTTGTATTTTGGATGTTCTTGTAAAGGCTTCGGCATTTTGCACCTCTTACATTAATATAGATTTCTGAGTTTGGTCATATATTTATATATATATATATATATATATATATATATATATATATATATATATATATATATATATATATATATATATATCAACAGCAACCACCCGTTTTATTCATAAAAGCCGAAAGGCCGAACATGTACAAGTATACCATAAGGCGCAAAATATCGAAGCCTATACAAGTATACCGTCAAAAGTGTAAAACAAGGAAACGTCAAACGAGAAAAAACAGGGAACTCCCGCAATCCGAAGTGCGCAGAAAGTTAGCACAAGGCCTGCCAAAATTGTTCCGATGAGTGGGAGCATCGGTTCCTGGTTTTAAGAATTTAGTGGTGGACTTCACGGGTCAGTTGATCAGGGTTGAATTGACGACCCTCATATCTGAACTTGTTCCGGTTCTTCCATAGAACCCATAACCCGGCGGCTGCAGCGATCTGATGGCTATGGGAGTCTCCCCAGTGAGCGAGTAGATCGTTAAAGCCACCGGCCGGTGTCTATATATATATAATATATATATATAGATATATATATATATATATATATATATTTATATATATTATTATATATATATATATATATATATATATATATATATATATATATATATATTCTTTAAACCAATGCCCGTGACTAAAGTCCTCGGCTAGAGCCATCCAGCCAACCTTGGCCCGGAGCCGTGGTCACTGCCACCACCCCGCTCCCGAAGGGGATCGATCTCGCGACCTCACCCCCGGCCAACGGTCTTACCGCTACAATAACGCGCCATTGGCATATATATATATATATATATATATATATATAATATATATATATATATATATATAATATATATATATATATATAACCTAGTGGTAGTGCAGGAGGCCTCCCAAGTACACGTCTTGCATTTGAAACCAAACACCCCCTGACTGTCTTATATAGCCACAGTCTAGGCTAGTTTCTTATATATATATATATATATATATATATACTATATATATATTATATATATATATATATATAG
>JANAVB010009995.1:9111934-9499972 GCA_029216955.1 Iris pallida | reverse complement strand
TATATATAATATCAGAATTTTTAAAAGAAGGATAAGGATGGTTCGAGAGACGGGATTGGATTCAGGCTCGGGGTCGACCCCGGACACGGGATCGGGACAGGGCATAAACAAAAATCCAATAATTAATTTTTAAAATAATACTTTCCTAATCGACTATTAATAATAATAATAATAAAACTCCAACTGGGAATCCAGGTCTATGCTGACAAAACGAAATCGAATAAAATATCCCAAAAATGCAATAATTCCAATTTATCCAAAAATTCCAGAAAATCAGGTTGCGAGTTTTACAACTAGTCAATAAACTCAGGGCAGTGAAGATAGAACTTCCGGAACCATTCCAAGTTGGTGCTATAATCACTAAATTACCAGCATCTTGGAATAGTTATCGGAAGAAACTACTTCACAGCTCTGAGGATTTCTCACTGGAACAGATTCAAAAACACCTTCGAATCGAAGAGGAATCGAAGGAAAGACAGAAATCCAGAACAACGGAGTTTCTAAAGCTAACGCGGTGAGCGCGAAAGGCAAGAGGCCTACAGGAAAGAAGAACTTTCTCGGTCCTAAAAGGACCAACAAAAGTTCAAGAACTCCGGCAACGCCAAAGGACCCAAGACCGGCTGTCTTGTATGTGGCAAATCAAGACATTATGCCAGAGATTGTCGGGTTCGAAAGACCCAAACAGCGAGGTAAATCTCACTGAGACAGAGGACATAATTGCTACAGTGAGCAAACTCATGACGGTCAAAGGGAAGGCTCCATGATGGTGGTACGATACTTGTGCTACCGTTCATGTTTCATACGACAAAGCAGCATTCAAGACCTATTCTGAAGTCAATGATGGACAAGAAGTTCAGATGGAAATGAAGGACATTCAACGGTCGTGGGAACAGGTGATGTGGAAATCCAATTCACTTCCGGGAAGAAAGTAAATCTGACTAACGTACTTCACGTCCCGGATATGAGTAGAACCTCGTCAGTGAAGTCTTGTTGGGTAAATCAGGAATAAGTCTGTCTTTGAGTCGGGCAAATTAATATTGACCCGTAATGGTGTATTTGTTGGAAAGGGATATACCGATGAGGGTATGATAAAACTTTGTATCATTGAAAATAATATCAATAAAGTTTCTACTTCTTCTTACATGATTGAGTCATCTACTTTATGGCATAGTAGATTAGCGCATATAGTATGCACTATGAAAAGGTTAATTAAATCTGGATTAATTTTATGCAATTCTGAAGACTTAGATAAGTGTAAAATTTGTGCAAATCCAAAATGATTAAAAAAAACCTTTTCACGGTGTAGAGCGTAATACCAACCTACTAGATTTAGTTCACTCTGATTTATGTGAATTTAATGACACATTATCTCGAGGAGGTAATAATACTTTATTACCTTCATTGATGATTGCTCTAGATTTACATATGTATATTTATTAAAGCATAAAGATGAAGCCTTTAATGCTTTTAAATATACAAATCAGATGTTGAAAATCAACTTGGTAAAAGATTAAAATACTTAGAAGTGATAGAGGTGGTGAATATTTTTCTTTTGAATTTAATACCTTCTGTGAAGAAAACGGTATTATTCATGAATGTTCTGCAACACAGACACCTCAACAGAACGGACTAGCCGAAAGAAAAAATAGAACATATCAAGAAATAATAATACATGCTAATGCATTCTGAATTATCATTTAGTTTGTGGGGAGAAGCTTTACTTACTGCATGTCATATAGAACCGATTTTTTTGAAAAAACTAGTATTTCACCATATGAGATATGGAAAGACCGTAAGCCTAATATCAGTTATTTTAGAGTGTGGGATTGCATAGCTTATTACAAAACATGGATCCTAAAAGGACCAAATTAGGTCCTCGTGGAATTAAAAGTGCTTTTGTAGGTTATGCTGCCAATAGTAAGGCATATAGACTTTTAAACTTAGAGTCCAACATTATTGTCGAATCCAGAGATGTGGAATTTTTTGAGAACCTTATTACTAAGAATAAGGATCCTGAGATTCCTGCTAATGAAGATCTCGTGAGGAGAGCTCTTCACGGTTAGTTGAAAAACAACCCGAGCTTCGGATCAGCAAGAGAGTTCGAAAGGCTAAGGATCTAGGATCTGACGAAATAGATTCTCAACTAATTTCTTTTTACTTAGAAGGAAATACAGAGAAATTTATTTGAAAGATTCCTATCATTCTTCAGGTGGAAGATGATCCTGAAACCTTTAAGGAAGTAATAGCTTCGCGGGACTCATCCTTTTGGAAAGATGCTATCCAAGATGAGATGGATTCGATAATATCTAACCACACTTGGAAAATTGTCGATTTGCCCAAAGGGTCAAGACCTATTGGATGTAAGTGGGTGTTCAGGAGAAAGTTCATAGTGATGGTACTTTAAACACCTACAAGGCTAGACTAGTAGCCAAAGGATTTCGACAAAGAGAAGGAATTGATCATTTTGACACATATGCACCAGTAGCAAGAACGACTACAATTAGAATATTGTTTGTGTTAGCTTCATTGCATCATCTTAATGTTCATCAGATGGATGTCAAAACGGCATTCTTAAATGGAGATCTCGATGAGGAAATTTACATGGAGCAACCGGAAGGATTCGTGCTCCCGGGAAATGAACAAAAGGTATGCAAACTTGTTAAATCCTTGTACGGATTAAAACAAGCACCAAAGCAGTGGCATCAGAAATTTGACTCAGTCATAATTTCTAATGGCTTTGTTCACAATGTTTGTGATAAGTGTTTATACACTAAAGTATATGGAAATATCGTGATATTTCTTTGTCTCTACGTTGATGATATGTTGATCATTAACAACGAGATGAGTGGAATTACAGAAACGAAGAGGTTTCTAACTTCCACATTGAAGACGAAAGATCTTGGAATAGTTGACACTATTTGGGGATCAAAGTAATACAAACAGTGGAGGTTTTGAACTTACGCAATCGCACTATGTTGAGAAAGTGCTAGACAAGTTCAAACACCTAAAGTTCAAAGAAGTGAACACTCCATTTGATCCAAGTGGTAAACTAGAAAAGAATTCTGGAAGAGCAGTCGCTCAATTAGAATACGCAAGTGCAATTAGATGTCTTATGTATTTGATGCAATGCACAAGACCTGATATAGCATTTGCAGTTAGTAAAATGAGTAGATTTAGCAACCCTAATAATGAGCATTTGAGGGCTATCGGAAGAATTTTTGGTTATCTTTTGAAAACCAAGAATCTTGGATTACAGTATGGTAGATTTCCTGTCGTATTAGAAGGATATACCGACGCTAGTTGGATATCAAGTGTCGGGGATAAAAAAATCTACGACAGGTTGGGTATTTACACTTGTCGAAGGGGCAGTTTCTTGGAAAAGCAAGAAACAAACGTGCATTACCCATTCGACCATGGAGTCAGAGTTTGTGGCTCTAGCTTCTGCAGGACAAGAAGCTGAGTGGTTAAGGGATCTTCTATTAGAAATTCCGCTGGCTAAGGACAATGTATCAAAAGTGTCAATACATTGCGATAGTCAAGCTACTCTAGCAAGAGCCTACAACGAAGTGTATAATGGGAAGTCTAGACATATAAGTCTAAGACATACCTACGTAAGGAAATTGATTAAAGATGGAATCATTTCTCTTACGTATGTGCGTACCAGCTATAACTTAGCTGATCCCTTTACTAAACCACTAGCTAGGGACTTAGTAAAATCTACCTCGAGAGGTATGGGATTGAAACTCCTTGAGTAAGAGTTCCAACAACAGTAGCAACCCAATCTAATGTTAAAAAAACCTTAACCTTAGATTCAATGGGTAACAACAAACTGTTGATTTGGATGTATACGACATAACTATGTCGACAGTTGCAATTTGAGGGTTGAGTTTTAAAACTCTTAATGAAGTTCAGTAATATTGACATGTATCTGTAAAGCAACAGAGATACTGAAAGAACTTCACCTATGTGAATTTAGATATGGTGCCGTCTCAGTAAGATCTAGAGTTTATCTTATAAAAATTCACGAAACAGGATCAGCACATGGCCATTAATAGTGCTAAGCGAGAGATGTAGGCGAAGAACTACAAAAGAAGTGTGTAAAGTAACATCAATTTTATCACAAGGAATAACTGGTTCAAAGTCCAGCTACCAGAGATTCCGATAAAATCTTGTGTTGCATCTACTAAGGTTCGGTTCAAATCGAAAATACCTAACTGTATTAACATTCTTTAAGTGATGTATTCTGGAATTCATTTACGAACAAGTGGGGGATTGTTGGAATTAATTAATTCCATTTATTGTTCTTAAAGGATGAAAAGGAAAGAGAAGGGACTTTAGTCCCACGTCGGAAAAAGAGAAAGGTTTGAGAGTGCTTAAATAGGTATGTGCACTCATGAGGAGTGTGCAACAACCAAAGGGTTGCTAGTGGGTGACCATTGGTTGTTTTATCCTCTTCATGAAAATGTAGCCGGTGTTGCCACCGGCAACACCGGCTCCGGCTCCGGCTCCGGCTCGGGCATAGAGGCGATAGTGGCGCATTGTAGACGCACTTGTGCACTTAGGCAACGTGGAATCGGACGAGCGGCGTAGGCTCGGGCCTCGGGCTCCTCGCGGCGATTCTCGCCCCGAGAATTCCTATTTTTGCAGCGGCCCAGACAAACGAAAGGGTGAATGAACCTGCGAACAGGTGAATGAATGTTGTTTCGGAAGGGTCGCGACTTCACGAAACAACACGAATTCATCTATATATACTACAGATTTCTGAGTCTAAAATATACAGAATCTGAGTATTCATTCTCTCTTTCTTCTCTCTTCCAAAGTTTTTTCAGAAAGGTGTTCTTCCCTACGCCGATGTCTCACAACGTCTAGTGAACCTCCGACAGAAGGCTGTCTTATCTTGGATGTTCTGGCGTGCTTACTCCAAGACGTTACCGGAGTGCCCGAAACACTTTAAGGAAAGTGCTGCTAAATGCACGATTCAAGCCTCGACGACATATTCAACTTCGCAGAACTCGTCAGTGAAGTACAATCAATTTCTAACAAGTTCGACCACTACGACGAAAGTGAAAACCTCTTCTACTTTTTTTACTTATTAGAATAAAGTTACAAGGAAAAACTTTCATACTCTGAATCAATTTTGTGGTTAAAACTGTAGAACGTTTCTTGAACAATGCTTTCAATCAACCATTCACTCTAATACGTTGATCCCAAACAAGAAACTAAAACCACAACAATAAAAAACTACAAATATACTGAACTCGAGTGACTCTTGTGGTTACCGAGGACAGTTATAAGACCCTAGCTGGATGGCGGAAGATCGATGGATCGAGACACTGGAGCATGTTATTGTAATGCAGCGTGCACAAAGTCTCGTGTGCATCGCCACACATTTCAAAAAAAAAACTACAAATATCTTCTAATATATAATGAGGCTTCAAAATGGCTCAAAAATGAGTCGTCTAAGTCGTTTGTATACCATTGTCCATTTTATTTAAAAAAAATATTAAGTAAAAAATTATTGAAAAAAAGTTAAAATTTGTTATATATATTCAACATAGGAAATCGAACTCAACCAAACATGAAGAATACCTAACACCTTAACCACATGTGTTAGAGGATGGTCCATTGCCCTACAAACCCATGCAACAGCAAGATCATAGAGTAATTACAATCTGGAAAATATTTTTTTATACGTTATTATACGTGCAAGGCACGTGCATTTAGTAGTAAAGATATAATGTAGTTAGACAATTGTCTACCTTCACGACCATACTTTCAACAAATTATTGTCAGTTTGTTGTGTGTCCATGTAAATTAGAATAAGAATATAAGACACTCATAGTAATCATCAGTATTCTAAATGACGGTCAAGACGGCCGTCTAAACTGTTGAAAATTCTTTAATTTCTTGCTTTTAATATCTGCAACAAAAAATAAAATAGTAAACTGTTACCAGCGTCCGGGGAAGTCGCGCATGTAGTACTGTCCTAAGAGTTAATCCGGGTCTATGTAGAGAATTTATCCGAACGCTCCTAGTAATAAAATCTTCGCTCCACCGGTATCTCCTTGTTGCATACAACGTAGAGAGAGTGACCACCGGCTTAGCTCTGCCCAGAGCAAAAAAGAGGACGAATGATTCGAGAAGACAAAAATTTAGAAAGAGTTTTTGTATACGAGAGTTTTTGTACTTTGGAAGAATGAGAAGGACCTTAATATATAAAATGTTGTGTACGGACAGAAAATAAAGGACATTAAAATGGACGTTACAAACGTTACATATAAAACAAATGTTAAACACATGGTTCATTGAACCTGGACAGAATTAATGAGTCTGAACGCTACAAAATTAATGGGTGTAACGGTCAGAAATTTAGGTGAGAAGCAAAAAGGTTTTTTATGGTCTCAGCCCGAACCCGAAGTGAAAATTGAATCAACATTCGGCGCCCGCAGATATGGGCACGTATTCGCACCCGTTACACGCACCGAACACGCACCGAACCGAACCGAGCTGGCCCATGGGGCTCCCACACAATAGTTCAATAAAGCAAAGGAGGGTGAATGTATATGAGCACTATTTGTTGTTAACTCCCATCCGATGTGGGACTAAACACATGGAAATTGGACTTATACATCTGTGTGTGAGAACAAACACACACAGAGCTAACAATCCCCCCCAAAGGTCAAGTTTCAAAGTAATAGAGGGAAAGAAAAATAAGAGAAGAATAAAGAAATTTTTGGACAGTTATATACTATGCATAAATGAGATGGACTATGTAAGCCCTCTGAATTTCCGGGATTATTTTTGAATTTTTCTAAATGAATTATTTTTCGATAATTCATTTTGATTTAATTAATTTGATCATTAAATGCTCTTTACCGTGACTTGGATTTCTAGAGCATCAGGGATGCCAGTCTCTGGAAACTTTCTTCTTGAAATTTGTAGTAGACGAGATTATCTTCATATTGATATATCGTGTCCCACTCGAACTTGTTCCCTTGTGCTCCATTTGCTTCGCACAACTTTCGGGTCAATTTAGACCAATTTATCGTCTGCCGTAATTCGAGACTTAACTTCCAACTTAAATTCCGGTCCCGACATCGGTCCAATCCAGTCGACCCAATATATGGCCCTGTCCTGTTTTGAGTCTACTATGCGCGTGCCACTTGCGTGCCACTAAATTGATCTCCCTTGTGCTCCCATTTCATCCATGATTTTAATTCATTTAAATTTATTATTTTAATTAAATCTTGGCCCCAAGCCTGACCAACTTGAGCCAACACCCAACCCAAATTGGTGTGACCCTACCATGTCTACCTATACACCCCACTGATATTTTCTCATTTTTTTCTACTCAAAATATCTCTCTTATATACAAATATCTAATTCTCTCTCCATTTCATATATATATATATATATATATATATATATATATATATATATATATATATATATATATATATATATATATATATATATACTCTCTTTCTCTCTCCTTAAATAACACCTACACACACACCCCACTCCCCATCACCAACACCCCCCTTCTAACCGACCTCTCTCTCTCTCTCTCTTAACTTTTTCTCTCTTTTTCTAAAAATCTCTCTCTCTCTCTCTTTATAACATCTCTCTCTCTCTCTCTCTCTCTCTCTCTCTCTCTCTCCTCTAACACAACACACACACCACCCTCCCCTCTCAGTAGCAGCCCCATGGCCGACCCCCAACCCGAGCTCTTCTTTCCTCCTCCTCCCAAGCCAACCATCGTCCACCACCGGCGTCGCCATCACCATTTTCGGCGCCACCATCACAATCATCTTCTCACAACCACCATCTCACAACACCACATCACCACCACCACCGAGCTCCACCACCTCTCCTCCGACCATCCGCCACCCTCTCCGCGCCAGGCCGCCCAGCTCCCCGCAGCAGCGAGCAGCAGCAGCTACTGCTGCACGTGGCCGGCCGAAAAATGGTCGCTGGCCGCACGTTTCAGGCGCTGCCGCCGCCGCCGTGGCCGCCCCCCTGTTGTTAGATAAACTATACTAGTCGGAGACGGGGAGTATTAGTGTAGATGTGTGGTCAATACCCGCCTTGTATATCTTGTGAACCTTGTGAATGCCAATCCTACACCACATGTATGATTGGCTAGCTCATGACCTTGTGCAGACGCAAGCCGGCCACATGTTGTAGCTAGTACTCACACACTTAGATAGATGATTCTTGATTCTTGTACATGCCATGATCAGTTTTACTTGCCTTGTTCTAGCTCTAAATTTACAGCTTACCTTGCCATAATATTCACATGTACATTTCATGATTTCTTGTATATTCTCTCTATTTACTGCTACATTTTCTATATCGTCTAATTAGAACTGTTATTTGAGATTTGTGCTCGTTCCATCCTGACTGGATATGTTGACAAAATTTTAGGAGTTGTTATGCCATTATTGGACTTCATGATGTTGCTAGCTGGGGTGGTTCTCGATATTCTTCACCGTGAGTTGTCTCTCAGGAGTTCTAGGTCTGGTAGTTATTTAGTTTTGTTATTGTTTCCCTCTGTTTTATTCTTGTCTCATATGATCCTTGTAGATTCTAGTTATTCTAGTGATATTGTTATTATTTCTTGTCTTATCTTCCTTAGTTTTCGTGATGTGACATGAGTACATTTCTAGTTACGGATCTTTAGATGTTGTAGTTAGTATAGGGTACTTGACAGCGCTCTACCACCGATACTGCGGCGTAGGCTGGGCGTGGCCCACGTATTCATATCCGTATATCCGGGTGCGGGTCGTGACAGACTACAGTCTTGAATCACACGTGGTGACTATTGTCTTTGTCTGAAGAAGAACTTGATGGACTACGCCTTGAATCAGTCTTCTTGAACCAGACTCAGAAAATAGCACACTTGGGTTTATCGAGTGGCGCGTTTGGTTGGCCATGCATACTTCTATATATTCATGAGAGTTGTCTAGGATCGCAGTTGTCCTATAGTCGTGGTCTTCACGACCTCTCATATAGGTAAGTCCTCAAGGGTTGGTGATAGGAATCAACCATGCATATCACGTTTGGACTTATTAAGAGTTTAAACTCACCATATCCATATCACATAAGGAACACTGTCACATAGGGATGGGGTATCAATGTACACATGTACAGCCTCTTGGACTTTTATTTTAAGAGAATTTAATCTCAGGGTCAGTGTTCCATAATAGTCACCTAGTCCAGCTTGTTTCTACCCATTGAACCGGCTTCTTGGAATCTCTAGTCAGACTCGGTTGGGTTGCCACTGCTGGTGACTAAACTATAGGACTTAACCCCATCCCCCTCGACTGATTCTAGGATCAATGTCCTAGACATACCCTTCGTCAAGTGGTCTGCAAGGTTCTTTTCTAACTTTATATATTCAAGAACCACATATTTGCCCAATAGGCTCTTTATTGACTTGAAGCGCAGCTGCAGGTGCCTGTTCATCTTAACATTCACAGAATCATGCTTTAGTAGTTCTATAACAGATTTATTATCACAGTTTATAGAAATTACAGGAACATGATGAACAGAAACAGGTATATGCATAATAAGATTTCTAAGTCATTCGACTTCTGTACAGGTAGTGTCCAAAGCTATCATTTCAGAGTCCATTGTACTTCTGGCTATGATAGTTTCTTTACATGATCCCCAGAAAATTGCAGCTCCTGCTAGGGTAAAAACATATCCAGTAGTGGATTTCACATCATGTGAATCAGTTACCCAATTTGTATCTGAGTAACCTTCTATGATATCAGGGTGTCTAATATAATGAAGTTTATAATCTATAGTACCCTTAAGATATCTAAATACTCTGTCCAATGCAGTCCAATGTGATTGATTTGGGTTACTACTATATCTACTTAGTCTCCCAATAGCAAATACAATATCAGGACTGATCCTATTTGTTATGTACATAAGGGACCCTATCATCTGTGAATATCTATGTTGTTCTATAGGAGATCCTTCATTCTTCTTGAGAACAACATTACTGCCATAAGGAGTGAGGGCAGATTTTTTATCAAAGTACTCAAACTTTCTTAGCATTTTCTTAATTGAATGTACTAAGGATAGTTATAATACTCTTTGCATTTGGACTACTTGCATTGCTAAGATTAGGTTTGCTTCACCTAGGTCTTTCATATCAAACGATTAGATAAATAATTCTTAGTGTTATTTATCAATTCCAGTGAAAATTCTAGAATAAGGACATCATCAACATACAAGCAAAAAATGACACAACCTCCATTTATGTTTTTAGAATACAAACATTTATCATATTCATTTGGCACAAAACTAAATTCTATAATGACTTTGTCAAATTTGTTGTACCATTGCTAGGAGCTTGCTTTAGGCCATAAAGAGATTTTACTAATCTACAAACCTTCTTTTCTTGATCTTTAGCAATGAAACCTTCAGATTGCTCCATATATATCTCTTCCTCTAAATCTCTATTTAGAAAAGCTGTCTTTACATCCATTTGATGGATCAGCATATCATGAATAGAAGCTAAGGCTAGAAGGGTTCTAATAGAGGTGATCATAGCTACAGGAGAGTAGGTATCAAAATAGTCTAATCCATTTTTCTGGGTGAAGCCTTTGGCTACTAATTTAGCCTTGTATTTCTCTATGGTACCATCGGCTCTAAGTTTCTTTTTGAAGATCCATTTACAACCTATGGATTTACTACATAAAAGTAGGTCTACTAAAAATTAAGTATTGTTCTCCATATGGAGTTGAACTCATTCTTAATGGCTTCTTTCCAGAAAGGGGTATCAGGAGAAGATATGGCTTATTCATAAGTTAGGGACCACCCTCTATCAAAAATGTGAAGAATCATTCTCCTAAGTTCTTTTCAATCATTTCTCTTTTGCTCCTTCTAGGTTCTATGACTTATTCTGGTTGAGAACTTGATATTTGAACATGAGAACTAGTAGATGGAGTAAGAGAAGGGTTGGAGAAAGATGAAGAAGTTCTATCTTTAAAGGAAAAATATTTTCAAAGTAAACTACATCTCTAGCTTCTATAATTGTGTTATTAGATATTTCATTTACTTCAGAATGGGATACAAGAAATCTATTGGCATTACTATCTAGGACATATCCTATGAACACAGCATCTACAGTGTTAGGTCCTATCTTTCTCTTTTTTGGTTCAGGAATTTCTACCTTAACTAGACATTCCCAAACTTTGAGGTAATTAATCCTAGGGCTTCGACCTTTCCATAACTCATACGATGTCTTATCATTAGTCTTACTGGGTATCCTATTAAGAATATAATAGGCTGACAATAAGGCTTCTCCCCAAAGATTATCATGAGCACCTGAGCTGAGAAGCATGGCATTTACCATGTCTAACAGAGTGCGATCCTTTCTTTCAGCAACTCCGTTGGACTGTAGTGAATAAGGAGCAGTTACCTCATGAATAATTTCATGTTCTTCACAGAAGTTAGATATTTCATTTGAGGTATACTCTCCACCATGATTTAATCAAAGGATCTTAATCTTTCTATCTAACTGGTTCTCAGCTTCAGACTTATAGACCTTGAATATATCTAAAACTTCATCTTTGCTCTTAAGAAGGTAGGTGTAACAATACATTAAACGATCATTTATAAAAGTGACAAAGTATTTTCTACCACCTTGGGTTAAAATCCTATTGGAATCACAAACGTCACTATGGATAAGTTCTAGGAGTTCGGAATCCCTATGGATAGATTTGAAAGGTAATCTAGTGTGTTTAGCTTGAACACAAATCTCACATTTGTGTTTATCATTTATAGGAGTCTTAAGAATAAAATATAAGTTCACCATCCTTTTAATAGATCCTAAATTCACATGGCCTAGTCTGCCATGCCAAACATTTGAGGATTCAACATTTGCAACAACAAGAGAAGAATTTGAAATTTTATTCATAGTACTCAAAATAAAGAGTTCATCTTTTACAAATCTTTTTCCCATAAAAAGTTGATTCTTAGAAAAAAAAAACTACTTTATTAGCCTCCATTATAATCTTGTATCCTGAGGCTACAAGTAAGAATCTAGGTTTCTCCTAACCGACGGCACATGAAGCACATCATGGAGAGGTAGAATTTTTTTTTATGTCATCTTCAGATCTATTCTTCCTCTTCCTACAATATGTGTCGTGGAGCCATCTCCTAGAGTCACCCCTCCTCCATCTGATTCCTGATATATTGAAAAAATAGGAGCAATCAAACAAAACGTCAACATTAGCTCCGGAATCCAACCACCAATCATCAAAATGGTAAGAAATATTTACTACAGGTTGATAGCTTACAGACCTGAAGGAGCTGAAAGACCCATTCAAAATCATGGTAGCCTCTGGCCTGTCTTTTCCTTTGAAGGAGGTCTTGGCATGTTCTTTCTTCCTTTGGAAGCAGTTGATGGTCGTATGGTTTGTTCTACCACACACAAAACAAAATCTTCTCTGATCCTGAGTCTGACCAAAGTTTCTAAGTTTACGAAATTGCTGGTGTTGAGAATTTTGGTGATGAGGATTAGGGTTTTGGTGATTTGGTTGAAAACTATGCTTCTTTTTTAAGAAATTTTTCTTGGATTTGAGATGGTGGTTTGGGTTTGCCATGGCTTTCTACAAGATTTACCCTAGTTGTGGCATTAGACCTAGCTTTGGACTTTAGCCTATATTCTTCTTCTGTTATAAGTCTCTTTAGAGCTTGAGGGCATGTAATAGTTCCTTGTAGGTGGAGGAGATCCTTTGCTACATTAGACCAAGAAAGAGGGAGTTTGTCTATCAAGCATCCTATTTTATGCTCAGTAGAAAAGAATGTACCTTTGAATTGAACATGCCTAAGGTATTTTTGGAATTCATGAATTTGGTCATTGATAGGTTTATTATCTACCATGACATATCTGTTAAATGTTGATCACAACCACATTCATCTTCCAAGGTATCGCAGAGTTCTTTGGCACTTTTATATTCAAAAAATATGTCATAGAGTGACTCAGACATAGCACTTAAGATTTTGTGGAAGCAATTGTAGTCTATTTCCTTAGGGGTCTTAGGTTTGGTGGATGAAGAAGACTTGGATACCCCTATGTCAGACTCAGTCTCATCAGAATCATTTGTGATGGGTGTGGACCCATCAATAGCAGAAATCAATCCTAAAATGGTAAACCAAAACCTCATCTGGCTCTGCCACCTCTTGAAATATGTACCGTTGAATTTGGAGGGCTTTGCAGTAAAGACCTCTTCCTTAGCAAACATGTTTTCCTTAAGTACAGGTCGCTTAGACGATTTTTGTCTTGTTGACAGAAGGGTCCTTTCGGCTTGTACCCAAACAAATATCTACTTTAGAACTTTAAAATTAAAGAAGTTTACTAAATCAATAAACTGTTTGCTTCGACTTAAAATTGAAATATTGAGTAAAGGAGAGTAGATTGACAAAAAGTGTACTAATACAATCTTTTTTATGAAAAGTGTCAATTTATAAAAGTACAACTTGTTAACAATATTTTATAGTAAGTTTTTATAACAATGAATATCAATGGTAATTTATTACTATGCCAATAATGATACAAATATTAAGCAATATCTGTATGCTAAAAAGGATTGTCTTCAAATGTATTCAATAATTCTTAACAGTAGTAATTGATTAAGAAATTTGTTAAATTTTAGCAGAACAAATTTAACAGTAAAAATTGAACAGTAAGAAAATTTTGACAGAAAATTTTGCTAAGTTTAAATTAAACTTAATGAGTTTAACATAACAGTAACAAAGTAACAAATTTAACAGTAAAGAATTTAACAAAAGAAAACCGCTTGGTAATAAGAATTCAACAAAAGTTTTTGGTAACAGTAACCAAAAGGTTTTGGCAATAAGAAAGTTAACAGAAGCTATTGCTAAGAAACAATAACCAAAGATTTTTGTAACAGAAAAGTTAGCAGAAGCTATTCTTAACAGAAGATTATTGTTTAACATAAGCTATTAGTACTACGAAATTTGACAGTAACAGCAACTTAACAGGTCCTTTTTTTTTTGGAATAAGGGTGAATTTATTCCTCGCATATAGCGGAACAGGTATTAAAGTACAACATCACAACTCTCTATGCCCCAAAAATAATATTATGGGGCCATTACAGATACATCGAATTCCATATTATGTAGAATTCCAATAGAGGGGGTAATCAAGCCCTCAAAGATACGTCTGTTCCGCTCCTTCCAGATGTGCCAAACAGACGCAGCAAGACGAACTCTGGCTCTTCTAGCCCACCCTGAATCCCGGTCACTGTGATCTCGAATCCAGCTGAGAATGCTCCGGATGTCTCGGTCCACCCCAACACCTCCTCTCAGCTGTGCACACTGCTCCGTCCAAATGTGCCAGGTCACCGGACAAACAAAGAAGAGATGCCCCATAGATTCATCTTCCTCATTACATAGCACACATTTGGCATCCGGGATCTACATCCCAAACCGGAGGAGTCTGTCTCTCATCATCAGTCTACCCCGGAGAAGACGATATGCACAAAGTTGCATTTTCCGTGCAACGCCCTTGCCCCAAATGAAGTCCACCTCCTCAGCCTGGTCGTGGTGTGCCCGAACCAAATCGTAGCAGCTACGAAAGCAGAATAGACCTGGCCCGCCCCCCGTACCTGGGTCAGCCCAGCTCCATGTATCCTCCGCCTGGCTATCGTCGATAGTAATAAGGCGAATCTCCTCGGCTAGCTGAGCAGTATATGTATATCCCTCTGGCCTCCAAACTCCATCTCTGATGATCCGACTATAAGTGAGCCCCCTGCCCGCTTCTCTGTCCAGCTGCCTACCCAGAAGCTCGAGCAAGGATCTGGAACCCAACCAGGGGTCCAGCCAAAGGTCGGTAGTCATCCCATCTTTCATGTGCCTGCAGATAGCAGTCTGAAGCACCGGTCTACACCTAAGGATGGCCTTGAACGTGACCGAGACTTCCTCCCGTGGCCGACATAACTGGTCCCAGGATATCGCATGCATCCCTCCCCTCCAGATAAAGTCAACACATATGGCCTCCACTTTACGAATAGTAGCAGTGGGGATCTGAATAGACTGGAACCAGAACATCGTGATGCCTGCAATAACCGAACGCACCAACTCTATCCGGCCGCCGAAAGATAGACCCGCAGCTTGCCAGCCTTCCACCCTCCTCTGAGCAAAGCCCACCAAGCTGTGACAATCCTGCTCTCTGGCATAGTTGACCGTCAGTGGTACCCCCAGGTATTTCACTGGGAGCTCGCCTCTGTCCACACCTAAGGCGAAGGCTCTCTCCTCCTGCTGTGTGCACCGGGAGCTAAAGTAGACTCTGCTCTTCTTCCTGTTTAACTGGAGCCCAGATAGCCGCCCGAACTCCTCCATAATGTCAGAGAGCGCTCTCATTCCCCGCATGGAAGGCTGGAGAAGCACCAATAAGTCGTCAGCATAGATCAAGTGAGATACAACCGGACGCACCAGCCGGAAAAGGGGAACGATCCTCTTGCTATGCACTGCCGTATCCATCATGCAGGTAAAGTACTCCATCACCAAGGTAAATAGATACGGGGAGAGGGGGTCACCCTGCCTCAACCCCCTGTCGCTACTGAAGTATCCATGTGGCGTGCCCTGGATGAGGACTGAGAAAGTAGGGGAGCATATGCACTCCCTCACCCTCGCAACCCACCTCTCATCAAAATCCATAGCAAGCATCAAGTGACACAGGAAGTCCATGTTGACCGTATCATAAGCTTTCCGGAGATCAAGCTTCACACAAGCCTTCATCCCCCCAGGTTTGCTGAACTCCCTCACCATCTCATGAGCTAGCAGGCTGTGTTCCGCTATCGACCGGCCCTTGATGAACGCTGCTCGGTTCTAGGACACCAATCCCTGCATAATCCCCTCCATACGCCTGCATATAAGATGAGTGATAATCTTGTAAAAAAAATTACAGCTAGCAATGGGCCGAAAATCCACAAATGAGGTCGCTCCCTCCTTTTTGGGAACCAGCGTCAAAAAAGTGTGGTTCATCTCCTTCAGAAGCCTGCCCTCCACAAAGAACTCCTGAACCGCCGCCAGAACATGGGTCTTAAGCACACCCCAGTGTCGCTTAAAGAACCCTGAAGAGAAGCCATCAGGTCCGGAAGCTTTCTTGGGATTGGCCTTCATAACAATATCCTCCACCTCCTCCATCCTCACAGGTGCCAGAAGCAGACTGTTCCCATGTCGGGACACCAGTCTCTTCGTGACAAGTGCAGAAAACGTGCTAGAGTAGTCAGTCTGCGGATAAAGGGCAGTGTAGAATCTGACTGCCTCCTCCTGAATCTCCGTCGGGTCCCTAACAAGACGTCCCTCAGCATTAAGAAGTCTGGGGATGATGTTCCGGTGCTGACGGGTGCGGATCACATCGTAGAAGAATTTGGTGCAACGGTCTCCATCTTTAAGGCAGGTACATTTAGCCCTCTGTGCCGCACTAATCTCCTCCTACTGGCGTATGATGCTGACCTCCTCAATGAGGAGCTTCTCCTTGGCCGCCAGCTCCCCGTTCAGAATGTCAGCTTGGAGGGCCACCTGAGTGTCCCGAAGCTCGGCTTCCTTATCTGCCAGAGAAGTCCGCGATATCGTCTTTACCCACCCCCTGATAGCCCGCTTGAGCTGCTTAAGTTTGTGAACCATGCGGAACTGAGCTGTGCCCTCCCGGAAGTGCTGCATCTCTCCCGTAACCACCTCTTCATATCCGGCCGTCAGATATCAGCTGTTGTTATACCGAAATGGCCTCGCCCTCAGAGTAGGTCTATCACCGAAACCAACCCGGATAAGAGAATGGTCGCTAGTACCCGCCGCCAGACCTTCCGCCACCGAGTTCGGAAAGCACCTGAACCACTCACTATTGCCCAAGGCCCGATCCAACTGACAAGCAATCCGGTTATGAGTAGCCTTATTGTGCCAGGTCCAGATATGTCCAGCTCGCTCCAGCCCCCGCATCCCTGACAGAAGCAGACACCTCTGGAAGTCATATAAGATCGAATCCGGAACAGGACGACCTTCCACCTTCTCTTGGCGAAGCAGCATGGCATTGAAGTCCCCCATGATGAGCAGAGGGAGAGACAGATTGTCCGCCATGAGACCCAGATGCACAATGTCCGCCCACAAAGCCTCCGAGAGTTTACGGTCATTGTGCCCATAGACAGGTCCTATTTTGCTACTATCCAAAGCTATTGTTAAGAAACTGGAGAAAAAATTTATAGGAATATTGCTAGTAAGATTTTTTTGTTAGAGACAATAGGATTAACTCTTAAATTGTTGAAAATTCTTCAATTTCTTACTTTTAATATATGCAACAAAAAGTAAAATTGTAAACTGTTACCGGCCTCCGAAAAAGTTGCACACGTAGCATTGTCCTAAGAGTTAATACAGGTCTATGTGTTGACTTTATCCGAACGCTCCTAGTGGTAAAATTTTAGCTCCACCGGTATCTTCTTGTTGCACACAACGTAGAGAGAGTGACCACTAACTTGGTTCTGCCCAGAGCAAAAAAGAGGACGAACAGAATGATTCGGGAAACGAAAATTTGGAAGAGAATTTTTGTATACGAGAGTTTCTGTACTTTGGAAGAATGAGAAGGACCTCAATATATAGGATGTTGTGTACGGACAGAAAATAAAGGACATTAAAATGAACGTTACATATAAAACAAATGTTAAACACATGGTTCATTGAACCTGGACAGAATTAATGAGTCCGAATGTTACAAAATTAATGGGTGTAACGGTCAAAAATTTAAGTGAGAAGCAAAAAGGTTTTTTATGGTCTCAGTCTGAAACCGAAGTGGAAATCGAATCGGCATTCGGCGCCCGCAGATATGGGCACGTACTGCACCCGTTACGCGCGCCGAACCGAACCGAGCCGGGTGGCGGCGATGGCGCGCGCGTGTGGCCTATGGAGCTCCAACACAATAGTTCAATGAAGCAAAGGAGGGTGAATGTATACAAGCACTATTTGTTGTTAACTCCCATCCGATGTGAGACTAAACACATGGAACTTGGCCTTTTGCATTTGTGTGAGAACAAACACACACAGAGCTAACATAGATGATAGACGGCCACTCTCCGCACCGCTTTTGCCATTTACGGTAGAATAGATGGCCATCGAAAGTTTGACAACGTAGGCGGAGGTGAGACGGTGTAGGCAAACGTCTAGACAGTGCAATATCTGACTAGATGTTTTGACAAAATAGTTTTACAAACATTATGGACCTAAGATTCACTTTTACAAAACTGAAACTTCATATATCTTTGATATATAACTTAATTATGCATAAAACACCCTTAGAATATACATATTATACCCAAAAAAAATGATAAAATAGAAAATGTTCAAAATGTATCAAGATTTTTTTTTTGAGATGTCTGACGTTATGCACCGAACTTTGTGCATGCTACATTGCATGCTTTTTAGGCCCCATTGTCCCCAACTCCCACCATTTTTATAAATTGAAGGAATAATACATACCCGTGGCTCGATCCACTGATCTTTCGCCAACGAGCCAGGGTCTTATACCTCTTACCGGTAATAACCACAAGAGTTACTTGAGTTCGGCACCAACGAAGCATGGAATGAATGAGTTAAATCCACTCTTTTGCATATTCGTGGATCATATGCGTGCAAATAGATATTGGTTTACCACCAACGAAGCATTGAATGAAAGAAATGCTCATATCATCGGAATCGGCACCCTATTTTAGATGGTATGGTATGGCTCAATGCTCCAAATTTCATATATGGTGCTGCCTCCACAGCTCCCTGGCGAGATTGGGCATTGAAGGGGACTTGACAAGGAACGACGCGATGGTGCTGGACAACATGCATGCAGGAAGAGGATGATGTGTGTATGTGCGTGTGCGCGCTTTTGCTAGCCTTTAGCCTCTCCTCAGTAGAGGGAAGTGGAAGACAAAACTCCAGCAATGTTTCCTTGATGCATCTACCAACATAGTAAAACATCCATATCATATCCGCTCCCTGTGTGGGTGGGTGGGTTAATGATAAATTGACCTTA
The DNA here is from genome assembly GCA_029216955.1 of Iris pallida. Taxonomy (NCBI): domain Eukaryota; kingdom Viridiplantae; phylum Streptophyta; class Magnoliopsida; order Asparagales; family Iridaceae; genus Iris; species Iris pallida. The sequence continues at coordinate 9,480,918 of JANAVB010009995.1, read as the reverse complement.
CTTTTCATGTATGCCGCTGGCACCAACATCAGACTCCCCCCTTGCTCAAAGGTCAATGAATGTTGAAAAGTGGGAATGTGGATTTTATCCGAACCCGCTGCAATGACCTACAAAACAGAGCACATACTGAAGACTCAGTACCTGGACGCAGTTTTTCATTATGATTATCTATCATTCATGAAAAAGCAATACTCGATAAATAGATAGATAGGTTCACCAGCAAGAACAACCCACCAGAGCAAAGTTCACCATAGTAACAAAAGGTGCAAACAACACCAAAATATGGTCCCTACATGTCCCCTCTCTCAGTGATCATATTTTCCCACTACGGAAACTTCCCCGGTTCAAGGTTGTGGACGTCTGCATCTTTTGATGTTGTCCTTGCTGCCATTCCTGCCCAAGAATTCATATAAGCAAAAGATACCATGAATGAAATATCTAGTAGAGATATTCGGAAATATGTTCTTAAAGCATATATGTTGTATTTCTACATAGAGGGAAAGATCCGCGATTGCAGAAGCTGCTGGTGGACTTGTTTCATACACGGGTAGTGGATGAAATAAATAAATAAATAAAATCCTTCTTTAGTCCATACTTCTAACTGCGTAATGTGGTTGAATTGGGGTTCTTCGCCGAGTAGTACACAAGCAAAAACCAAATTCATACCCTGCCTTCCTAGAAGCATTCGGTCTAGGCTAGAATGGAAAATAATCATTGTTATCCATGTATTTGGTAAATGTCCATCAATGTGTTACTTGCAGCGGCATCAGCTGTCATGACAGTCTTCAAGTTGCACATCTCTAAATAGTGTAGATGCTATCTTTATGAAAGAACTATTACAACTGCCATTTTGTTTCCTCACAACATTCAAAAGAAAGTAAAAAAAAAAAAACATATATAGGTATCCACACAAATCAGACTCGTGTACTATCATAGTATCGTCGACATATAATGTAGCCTCCAAAGAAACATCAGATCATAATAAAAGACCACAGGCCCACAAGTAGTACTAACCACAAAATTGTGGCCAAAAGTTGCATCTTAATCAAAGGGGAGGAGAAAAAAAGGGCTGCTTCCAACAACAGGGACAGTAGCGACTCAGAAGCCAGAACATAGTGTACTGCAATTCATACAGCCAATCATAGTTTCATATTGCTGTTGATACTCTAAGCATATCTAACACTTCAAAGGCGTCTACCAACACTAACTTAAAATATAATTAGCCTAAAAAGAGAGAGAGAAAATATTATCAGGATATAGTACAAGCGCACATGCTGCTGCTAAACACAAGCATTCACCCAAACGACATACAAACACTACGTCTAAATAAAATAAAATATCGAATTTGAAAATGAATGAGAAGAAATGGTGAGATCCTCTTATTTATCGAACCAAGATATCCATGAATCAAGATCCTGATGCATATAGATACAAATGGTCCAGCGAATGCACCATGTACAGCAGCAATATAGAAACCAGAACATAATATTGAAGATGTTATCATCCATGCAAAATGTTCTTCTTTCGTTATTGCTGTGGATACTCTAAACATGTATCTACTAAATAGTTTTCCTTTGGCTGTCGAATTATCAGCAACTGAAATGTTCGTTAATCTGTCGAATAAATGTGTTGCTGCTTTCTTTTACTGAAAGTGAGGCAAGGCTTATAACTTTACCCTTAAAAGATGAGAATAGTAAGCGGAAATAAATAAGAACACGGATAGTGATGTTGCATCCGGTAGCTCCACGTCTCTATTGATGTTACCAGAGATTTAAAGCTCTATATTGATGCAGTAAAACTTTAAGAAACATGGCAGTAAAAGTTCGTACCTCTCTTGCTGCACAGAAAGCTCCATGTCTGACTGATTGTTTTTGCCTCGTCTCATGTATAGTCACTTTCTTGGTCTTGTATCACACAATGTTTTACAGTAGTACCGATGTCTTATGTTGTGTCTTCAAATAGTAATTTCAGGAATCAACCCTCGTCTTTGCTTCCGTAAAGATTACTTATGGTAGCATTTCTGAGTCCAGCCCAAAACAAAATAGTCGACAACAGGGGGGATAGTATCGATTGCCGGGTTATCCCTGAAGCATATGCTTCATTAACCTTTATTTTCTTTTTAGTTTATTAAAGCAAAAATATGGTCTAAGAAGACCCGGTCAATATTATAAAGGATAGAGTTATGTACAGAATGAAATGTTAGAAAACTACCACCACCAAATTAACAAACCGCAGTACAGAAAATCCATGCATCTAGACTTCATAATCATAATAAAGGAAGATCCTTTATTTTGGAGCAATAAAAGGTACTGTATCACTTGCCATTAAAACTTTACATAGATACTTACAAGACGGAGTTTAAGAATTAATTCCTCCAAAGTCTTAACACCATCTTATGGAATTCACTATCTTCTTTTGAGCAATGAGGATCTCATATTAGGATTGGGATTCATATTCCTAATTCTCCGGGATTATGATTCCTAATTATTAGGATTTAAGGATTACTTATATATTATTCCTCTTAAGGAAAGAAATTAGGTTTATTATTTTTTCAACTATCTTGTTTCCTTTTATGGCAAGTATGGGATAAGCTAAGATTTCTAACTCAATATTTTATAGAATTACTTGTTCCTACTCTTAGTAGAAATTAGTAACTATTGGATGTTGCCTACGAGTGTAAAAGGAGAGTCTAAGCTCTATTGTAATCAACTTCTTTCACAATTAATTTGTGTGATCTTGCTTTGTACCTCAAGATAAAAGGTTTCTTAGTTAATAAAACAAGGGAAAATTTATGAAATGCCCAAAAATTTAAAAAGTTTTATGAAAAACCCACCGCAAAAGAAACTTTCATCGCGTGCCCAGCATTATCTTAAAAATATATAAAAGGGGACGGCATGACCCTTTTGCCCTTCTAATTTATTAAGAATATCTACAAACCCAGCAAATCTTCAGAAAAACGGTTCGATTCCAGAAGAGGGAGAATTACATACAAACCCAGCAACTCTTCAAAAAAACGTTTCGATCGCTCCCTCATCTTCCATACTCTGTTCGCTTTCGATTTTAGGTCATCTCCTCCAAAAATCTTAGAAATTTCTTACAAGAAAGCGCCAGCGAATCTCCATTCGTAAGTTTCATACAATGTCGCAATCATCATCAATGGATGTAGACCGAGTTAGAAAAGACGGAGAACAAGTAGATGTTGGAAAACAAAAGAAACAAGGGGTGAAAGTTAAGAGGGTTGCTCGTAAACGAAACATCACAAAAGAAAAAGAAGTGCAAGAAGAAGTAGAAGAACAAGAACACGGAGAACAACAAGAACAACAAGAACAAGAAGTAGCAGGAGGAGAAGAAGAAGATCAAGAAGAAGGGAAAAAAAAGGTAAAACTTTGAGTCATGTTCATTCTCCGTTTATATTGACTCGGCAAATGAGAATGATCATTCTCCGTCTATAAAATACACGGAGGATGCCCTTTCTGTGTCATTTGAACTAGAAATGGCCATTCTCCGTGTTAAAATACACGGACAATGGCGTTCTCCCTTGTATTTTGACCTAGAAATGGTCATTCTCCGTGTATCTAACACAGAGAATGAATAATCTCCGTGTTAAAACACACGGAGAATGACATTTTCTGTGTATTTTGGTATAGAAATGAACATTCTCCGTGTTTTAACACTGAGAATTACATTCTCCGTGTTAAAATACACGGAGAATGACATTTTCTTTGTATTTTGACCTAGAAAAGGCCATTCTCCGTGTGTTTTTGACACGGAGAATACATTCTCCGTGTTTTTTGACACGGAGAATGATCATTCCCCGTGTTAATACACACGGAGAATGGCATTTTCTGTTTTTTTTGACCTGAGAATGAGCATTCACCGTGTTTCTCACACGGAGAATGTTATTCTCCGTGTCAATATACACGGAGAATGGCATTTTCTTGTATTTTGTCCTGATAATGAGCATTCTCCGTGTATCTAATACGGAGAATGTTATTCTCCGTGTTAAAATACACGGAGAATGGCGTTCTCCCGTGTATTTTGACCTAGAGATGCCATTCTCCGTGTATCTAACACGGAGAATGTTATTCTCCGTGTTAAAATACACGGAGAATAGCATTTTCCATTGTATTTTGACCTAGAGATGGCCATTCTCCGTGTATCTAACACGGAGAATGACCATTCTCCGTGATAAAACACACGGAGAATGGCATTTTCTGTGTATTTTGTCCTGAGAATGAGCATTCTCCGTGTTTCTAACACGGAGAATGTTATTCTCCATGTTAAAATACATGGAGAATGGCATTTTCTTGTATTTTGTCCTGAGAATGAGCATTCTCTGTGTTTCCAACACGGAGAATGGCGTTCTCCCTTGTATTTTGACCTAGAGATGGCCATTCTCCGTGTATCTAACACGGAGAATGTTATTCTCCGTGTTAAAATACACGGAGAATAGCATTTTCCCTTGTATTTTGACCTAGAGATGGCCATTCTCCGTGTATCTAACACGGAGAATGACCATTCTTCGTGTTAAAACACACGGAGAATGGCATTTTCTGTGTATTTTGTCCTAGAAATGAGGCATTATCCGTGTTTCTAACACGGAGAATGTTATTCTCCGTGTTAAAATACACGGAGAATGACATTTTCTGTGTATTTTGTACTGAGAATGAACATTCTCCGTGTTTCTAACACGGAGAATGTTATTCTCCGTGTTAAAATACACGGAGAATGACATTCTCCTTGTATTTTGACCTAGAACTGGTCATTCTCCGTGTATTAACACGGAGAATGTCCATTCTCCGTATCAAAGTAAACGGAGAATGATCATTCTCCGTGTAAAAAATACACGGAGAATGACATTTTCTGTGTATTTTGTCCTAGAAATGGTCATTCTCCGTGTAAAAATACACGGAGAAGTAAAAGTAAACGGAGAATGTTCATTCTCCGTGTTAAAATACACGGAAAATATCATTCTCCGTGTATTTTGACACGGAGAATGATCATTCTCCGTGGTTGAATAGCGGAGAATGGTCATTCTCCTTATTATAATAAAGAAGAATATTGACGTAAACCTAATTGTTGTTTTTTTAGGAAAAAAAACTGTCAGAAACAAAGAAGAAAGACTTTTCCGTGCAACATTCACCCCAATACTCTCTCTTATGGATGAGGTGAAGGAAAAGTGTGGTCATTTGCCTGAAGCAGTTATTGAAATCTTGAAGAATGTTGGATTCTACAATTTCGTAGATGTATTCTACAGATCCAAGGTGAAAAAGGCAGAACTATCTAAAGTCACACAAGGTCTGGAGAACCTGATGGGGACTTACTTGGAAGAAGATGGCATTGGATATTTCCAATTGAGCAGCAGTGTCAAGGTAGCACCAACTGCTGATGAGATGACAACCATTTTCGGTCTGCCAATGAATGATGACAGTGAAGTTGATGAGAAGTATCTAAAGATCATCACTGAAAAACAGAAGACCCTCCCACCAGCAGACTCATTCAGCATGTGTACAGAACACTTCAAAAGATTGCTGACAAATTCCAAGGGAAAAAATGCAGAAGTCTCAAATGCAGAAGTTAAGAAAAGGATCTTAGAGCTGTTGGGGGACAGAAATGCAGGTCCTGATGAGTTGGCCAAGTTAATAGTATTCAACTTGTGCCAAACAGCATTCTTCACCAGAATGGGTGGGTCGAACTTGCCATACAAGTTCTTCGCTCTGGGGGAGAGCATAGATGTTATAAAAAGCATCTGTTAGCCACGAATTATTTTGGGGTACGTCATGGACAGCATAAAGAGGGCTGTTACAAAAGCTGAAGATGGGGACATTGAGATATCGTACAAGAAGATTGAAGGTTGTACGATATATTTCTTGTATTGGTTTGCAGAGCACAGTCAACTGTTAGAAAGGAAGTGCAAACCAATAAGCGCATACCCGAGATTCTATACATGGGATGGGAATAGAATCTCGATATTCCTCAAAAATGAATATCAAGGGGCTCAAACGAATTCTGAATTGATATTCAAGGATTTTGTTACATTGACTGTTGAAGAAGTAGAAGACCCAGCAGAGCAGCATAGTATAGAAGGTGGAGATAATGCTGTTGATGAAGAAGAACCACAAGCTGAAGCCCAAGCACCAGCAACAAACATAGCTGAGAATGAAGATATGTTGCGTGTCTTGGAGGAGAAATCTCAGCTTATTGCTGAGAATGAGCAACTCCAAGAAAGAGCCCAAAAACTAGAGGCAGATGTAGCCCAACAACGTGCTGTGGAGCTCGTTACTGATGGCTTGGAGAAGGAGTTAGACTCTATAATGAACGAGAAATCGCTCCTTATTGCTGATAATGAGAAATTCCGTAGAAGAGTTGAAGAACTGGAGGCAAAGGGGTCGGAACAGGAACTAGACTCCCTGAGAAAGCAGAAATCTGAGCTTACTGCTGATAATGAGAAGCTTCGTCAACGTGTTGAGAAGCTACTTCTAAAAGGTAAAATATTCTATTTTTTCAAAACTTTAATTTGTAATTATGTGTATCTAACACGGAGAATGTCATTCTCCGTGTCAAAGTACACGGAGAACGACGTTTTCTGTGTGTTTTGACTTAGAAATGATCATTCTCCGTGTTTCTAACACGGATAATGTTATTCTCCGTATTAAAATACACGAAGAATGTCATTATCCGTGTTAATACACACTTAGAACGTCATCCTCCGTGTGTTTTGACACGGATAATGACATTCTCCGCTAGTATTTTAACACGGAGAATGACATTCTCTGTATTTTGACCTAGAAATGGCCATTCTCCGTGTGTTTTTTGACACGGAGAATAACATTCTCCGTGTCAAAAATACACGGAGAATGATCATTCTCCGTGTTAAATACACGGAGAATGTCACTCCTTGTATTTTGACCTAGAAAAGACATTCTCCGTTTAGCTTAACACGGAGAATGACATTCTCCTTGTATTTTGACCTAGAAATGACATTCTTCGTGTATTTTTGACACGGAGAATGTTATTCTCCGTGTATCTTAACACGGAAAATAGTCATTCTCCGTTTATGTTATAGGAGAATGCCCATTCTCCTTGTAAGTCTAACAGAGAATGATCATTCTCCGTTTAGCTTAACACGGAGAATGACATTCTCCTTGTATTTTGACCTAGAAATGATATTCTTCGTGTATTTTTGACACGGAGAATGTTATTCTCCGTGTATCTTAACACGGAGAATAGTCATTCTCCGTTTATGTTATACGGAGAATGCCCATTCTCCTTGTAAGTCTAACAGAGAATGATCATTCTCCGTTTACTTTGACACGGAGAATGGACATTCTCCGGATTAAAGTAAACGGATAATAATATTTTTCATTGTTTTTAAAAAGAAGATTATATAATATTGACATCATACCTCTTGTTGTTGTTTGTTTTTATATCAGTGAAAAAAACAGACAATCTCAGAAAGGAGAATGAAAAGCTCATTAATGATAACAACAAACTTCTAGAGGAAGTTGCATCATTGAATGACGAAATCAAACAGAAAAATGATACAATTGTTAACCTCGAAGCAATGGCTAAAGCATTGCAGCTTTGGGAGACTAAAGCAGTTCCTCAAAAACATTACACAAGAGCAAGAGAACCAGGAGGGATTAAAAAACAATCAAATGCTCCAGCGGATGATGATTTTACCACATTGGAAAAGAAGAAAACAGCTGATGCTACAAGTAAGAATGTAGCTGCTGGTCGGAAAAGAAAAGCTCCTTCCAGTCCCAATAAGAAAGTAACTTCTGGTGAGAAAAGAAAAGCTCCTTACAGTCCCGAGAAGGTAGACGATAAAAAGAAGATGTCAGAAACTGAAGAACTTGAAGAAGAATCTCCTCAAACAGCCAAGCTAGTGAAAGAGGGAAAAATGCTGATGCAATGTCAAAAACTCAGGCTTTGGAACCAAGCAGACGATCAGCTGAAGCATCTATACAGGAGCATCATATACCCAAGAAGGATGTCTCTAACGTAAATATTCTAAACTTGAACCAATTTCTGTACAATTCACAACGGAGAATGATCATTCTCCGTGTCATTTGAACGGAGAATTGATATTCTCTGTGTACCTAACACGGAGAATTTGGACGGAGAATTGTCATTCTGCGTCCTATTCATAACGGTCATTCTCCGTCCAATTCATAACGGAGAATGTTTATTCTCCGTGTATTTTAACGGAGAATAGTCATTCTCCGTCCAATTCATAACGGAGAATGATCATTCTCTCTATTGGAGTTAGTTTTTTTTACAATTATATCATTAGCATATATTATTAACATAATCGAAACTAAATTTATATGCAGTGATAATGTATACCAATACTTTCCAACTGCTCCAGAAGATTGTAAAATAAGAAGAAGAAACAATGATGTTACCTTGATCTTTAATGCTAAAGAAGTACAAGACATTAAATATGGAAGAAATAGAGGCCAATGTTATGAACTTCACAATAAAGATTATGAACGAACTACAAGCCGATACAAGACGTACCATTCAGTCAAGCTCGCAGGGTGCACAATGTAAATGGTTTGCAATCATGATGCCCCATTCATTGGTAAGAATCAAAACTGAAAAATAAATATTAATGTGTACACCTACTAATATTGTTGTAAAAAACTAATTCAAGATATTATTTTTTTGTTTTTTTTTTCTGGAAAACAGCGTACCGTTCAGTTTGTCGATGTAGTACAACCAACATCTGAAGCAATGTACAATTTCAAAGCTGAAATAGAAGATTTTATCATGGAGTTGGAGGATGACATCGAATGGCTATTCGTGCCACTCTTCCGTGAAGAGAATAAACACTATACACTGCTGGCATTCAACTTCAGCTCCTATGTTTGGACACACTACAACTCATTGCGGAAAAGCACGGGCGCTAAGGGAATCGAGGATGCAAAATACATGAAGAGTAAAATCGAGCCAATTGTAATGAAGAAGATTGCATTGATGAGGGAGAAAAGCCCAGCAATTCAGGAATATGAAACAACAGAGCTCAAGGTTTGTAAAGATTGCCCACAGCAACTATCACCCAGCTGCCTGCTGTATGTTGTGTATTATGTTGAAAACTTGTCGAAAGCTCCATTTGATTTACAAAAGAAAACAAACAAAGTAGTTCACGATATTATTGTAAAGAGCAGGTTAACTTTGGCTAAGCTTTTACTTATGGGTGACTGTGCAATTCCTTTTGTATCATACAATAAAATGACAATGTAAATTGGCAAAGAAATTCCTTATATATATTCTGTCTGTCAGGTTTCTTTTGTAATGTATTTGTTGTCCTTTGTAATGAAACTCAATTTTTCGACTAATTTACATTGTTCTATATATGTAAATCTGTTTTGTTAAAGTTCTGTTGTTTGATTCTGTGTTAAAATACACGGAGAATGACATTTTCTTTGTATTTTGACCTAGAAATGGCCATTCTCCGTGTGTTTTAGACACGGAGAATGTCATTGAGAATGTCATTCTCCGTGTATTTTGACACGGAGAATGATCACTCTCCGTATTAATACACACGGATAATGTCATTCTCCGTGTTAAAATATACGGAGAATGACATTTTCTGTTTATTTTGACCTAGAAATATCATTCTCCGTGTATCTAACACGGATAATGATCATTCTCCGTGTTAAAGTAAACGGAGAATGACCATTCTCCGTGTTAAAATACACGGAGAATATCATTTTTCGTGTATTTTGACACGGAGAATGGTCATTCTCCGTTTATCTAGCACGGAGAATGTTCATTCTCCGTGTTAAAATACACGGAGGATGACATTCTGTGTATTAACATAGTGTGTTAGCATAGTGTGCAGGAAGTTGATTCTTCACGTGGGCGCATATGCCATTGTGGGCGCATACAACGCAATGGGCGCATGGACGCATACAACAAGTGAGCTCATAGGAAGTGGCCCGTACCTATAAATGGCCATTCTCCGTGTAACTAAAACGGAGAATGATCATTCTCCGTGTCAAAATACACGGAGAATGATATTCTCCGTGTACTTTAACACGAAGAATGAACATTCTCCATTTACTTTTACACGGAGAATGACATTTTCTGTGTATTTTGACCTATAAATGACCATTCTTCGTGTTTCTAATCATTCTCCGTGTTAATATACACGGAGAATGTTATTCTCCGTGTTAAAATATACGGAGAATGTCATTTTCCCTTGTATTTTGACCTAGAAATGACCATTCTCCGTGTGTCTAACACAGAGAATACAATTCTCCGTGTGTCTAACACGGAGAATGCAATTCTCCGCGTTAAATTAAACGGAGAATGTTATTATCCATGTTAAATTACACGGAGAATGTTATTCTCGTGTTAAAATACACGGAGAATGACATTTTTCTTGTATTTTGACCTATAAATGGCCATTCTCCGTGTATTAACACGGGGAATGAACATTCTCCGTGTCAAAATACACGGAGAATATCATTCTCCGTGTAATTTTACACGGAGAATGCCCTTTCTGTGTATTTCGAGGATGATATTTTCTGTGTAGTTAATATATACATTGTTCTATATGTAAATCTGTTTTGTTAAATTTCTGTTGTTTGATTCTGTGTTAAAAAATACAGAAAACATGAACTAAAAATGTTCGTTAATTGAACATGAAGAATAGTCATTTTCATGGTTATATGTTTTTAACATATAATTGTAATGCTTGGAATGATCATTCTCCATGTTAAATCATGGAGAATGGTCATTCAATGCATTATAAAATCAGAGAGTATAACGGATAATAAGTTCTTATGCTGTTAATATATATGTGAAACATCAAATATGCAGAGTTCAAACTATTACCATTGATATCAAAAAATGTAAGATATGTATTCAAAAAACAATTATATAAAAGAAGGAATATATGTGTATGTATTAACGAGGGGGCGCTGCCCCCTCGACCACCGTAGCAGCACGTGGAGGCAGAGGACAAGTGGTGCGATTGTGATTGCATAATTCAAAACAATTCTGGCACCTTATCTTTCTCTTCTCTTTTCCCTTGTTCTCATATTTGCTCTTATAACGGTCCGCTTTTGGTCGTCCAGGACCACGTTTCAGAACAGGGGGTAGAACAACATCAGTGGAATTATTTTCAAACTGTTTTTCACAATCTGGAACTGAACGAATAGCACATGAATATAACTTCCGGTAATAATCTGATGTCCAATACTGCTCCACAAAGTCGTAAACAGATTTATCTGAACCAACTCTGATGCATTGTATTGCATGGCTGTATGGGAATCCATATACCTTCCATCTACGACAACTACAATGACAATCAAGAAGATTCACCATGTGGGAGGAAGTATCTGCGATCACCTCAAATTCGAAATCACCGGACCGATATACCCTATAACACATGCCATCATCTGTAAGCTGCTTCAGCATATCCTCAGCGTATGGAGTCAATTTGCTATTCAAACCAATTGCATCCTTGTGGCGATCTGAAATCATCTTCATCATCTTCACACGGATGACATTTACAATTGCTGATATAGGCAATTTCTTCTCAGCCTTTATCCATGCATTGAATGACTCTGCACAACTAGAAGCAACCTCACCGTATCTACATCCCGGGAAGAATGCGTTTGACCAGTGTTCAGGTTTTTGTTTATTCATCCAATTCACAACATGACCACAATTCAGATCATAAATCTTCTTGATTGCTTGTCTATACCCACCTTTATACAGAAAAACAAATAATTAATAAAGAATTAGGTCAATTCACAAAATTATTAAAAATAAGTGCATTCTCCGTGTTTAAAATAAGGATAATAGTCATTCTCCGTTCAAAAGCTAACGGAGAATGATATTCTCCGTTCTATGCAGGACGGAGAATGGTCATTCTCCGTGTGACGGAAACGGAGAATGAACATTATCCGTACTATGCAAGACGGATAATACCATTCTCCGTTCAAAAGTTCTCCGTTCTATGCAAGACGGGTAATGGTCATTCTCCGTGTGACGGAAACGGAGAATGAACATTATCCGTACTATGCAAGACGGATAATACCATTCTCCGTTCAAAAGCTAACGGAGAATGATATTCTCCGTTCTATGCAGGACGGAGAATGGTCATTATCCGTCTAATACATACGGAGAATGACTATTCTCCGTCTTACTGACGCGGAGAATGGTCATTCTCCGTGTTAAATTAATGGTAAATGCATAGAAAATGTGCATATATTTGTCTCATTAACACACCTGGAGTTAGAGCATATACTGCTTGCCTCCAAGCTTCAAGTACATGCGGATACACTCTTTCATTTCCTTTCTCTTCCAGCGGTATGTTATTCTTCATGTGATAATAGCAATAGCTATGGTAATCATTAGGAAACACTTTAGGGACTTCAGAAACTAGACCGGTGCCTTGATCCGAAAGAAAAACAATACGCCTACTACATCCAACAACATTCTTTAGATTTCTAAGGAACAATTTCCAATTGTCATCATCTTCGCCTGAGACTATACCGTATGCAAGAGGGTAGAACTGTTGGTTACCATTCTTCGCTGTAGCAGACATCAAACATCCTCTAAACCTCCCTGTAAGGAAAGTAGCATCCAAATATAGCATTAGGCGACAATATTGAAAGCCTTCTACGCAAGCCCCATATGAAAGAAAAAGCCGCTCAAACCTCATTGATGAATCATCTTTCTGGAAGTCGATAACGGAACCATTATTGGTTTCCTTTACCTTGTTGACATACCAACACAAGTCACTGTAAGATCTAACATCATCTCCGTACATTTTCTGGTGCACCAGCCTAATTCCGTGGTATGTCTGTCCATATGTAACAGATAAACCGTAGTCGACCTTGAAATCATCGACAACAAATTTTGCGGACTTTTTAGGATGCATCCGAACAATGTCACTAACCAAACTTTTCACAAACTTTGCTGGAACAACCAGATTACCTTTATCCATATAGCCAGCTCCACAATTATGTTCTCCCACATACCTCTTCACCTCAAAAATTTATCTTTCGAAATAGATATAGCATGGAAGCTCCACAAACAAGCATGTGTCTTGTAATTCTTGCAGCAAACAGTATACCTCCCCGGCTCAGATTTCAAAATGTGGAATGGATGACGAGATTCAAAACATACCTTTCTAACAGCATTCCTAACTTCTTCAACACCATTTAGAAAAATCTGACCAACACCAGTAATTGATCCAGGCCACATATCCGATTTCCTCTTCTTCACTGTCTCAGTTGAGCCCTCATAAAATTGTACTACTCGTTTGTCCTTTACAGTAGGAGAACATCTACTCAAAGAACTAGAGGAGGAAGACGAAGGTCCCATGTCAAAGCTTTGACAAGGAAAAGATGTTGATGAAGAACATGGAGAGTATATTTGGTCCACAAATAGATCAAAACTCACATCATGAGTACCGTTAAAACCACCAACCAATGAGCGAAGCCAAAAATCACTTTCAACATACAGTTCAGTCCCATCAGAGTGCAAAAACCTGAAACGGAAGGAAAGTGGATCCAAAGAAGTCCATCGATCGCACACTTTAATCTTTAAAAAATCCACGGTACTTTCATGTGTGACACGGCAGGAAACTATGTCTCCCTTGAAACAAATGTTAACTAAACAACTTGATTCCATACCTTCCCCCCTAATAACATAAAAACATAAGAGGTCACAAATAGAACAATAAAATTGTCGTCTAATAATGATTATTCTCCGTCTAAAAATAACGGAGAATAAATATTCTCCGTTCGGAACTAACTTATAATGATCATTCTCCGTCTAAAGTAAAACGGAGAATGACATTCTCCGTCTAAAACACACGGAGAATAGACATTCTCCGTCTAAATATAACGGAGAATGATTATTATCTGTCTGTAACTTATGGATAATGCTCATTATCCGTATAAAAACATACGGATAATGATCTTTCTCATAAGTAATTGTCATTCTCCGTTAAAATATAACGGAGAATGCTGTCGCACAAAATAACAAGATTAAATATCTCTCTAACATTTTCTAAGTTAATAATCTTCATAACAAATTCAAATTCAGCATAAATTTCGAGATATACGAAGCTGATGGATGAATTTCTACAGATCTGAACTCTCACCTTGTTTTAAGATCTATAAAAAGAAAAGAAGAAGATCTTCTCTCCACAATTGACCTAATCGCCGGAAACCACGAATATAATGATGATTATGATGATGATCGATGATGATGAAGGATGATCGACGTTCGACTGACGAAAACCACAGTGAACTACGAACGATTTTGCGATCTCTGATAAAGATGATAACAATGGATTTCAAATTTCTCGTGAAGAAGAAGAATACGAATTTCCCAATCCAAATCTGAGTTTGCGAATTCAAAATTATATATAGATGTCCAAATTTGCGCGAAGGGGTATTTTTGGAACTATGATAATGGCAAATTTTGTAAATACAGAGCATCTAGAGAGAATCTTGAAATATTTAACGTGGAAATACTAATTCTGGGTATTTCATAAAAATAATCCAGCGGGTGGGCATTTCATAAAAGCCCACCCCGAAATTGGGTTTCTCAGCAATTTCCCCACAATAAAATCTTCTCTTCGAGTCTGGGTTATTCAAAGTTAGGAAAATCATAAACCCTAATTTGATCAAGTCGGATAAAAGTGGTATCCATAGCACCAAGATCCTTAGCTAGGGTCTTCGGTACTTGTGTATAGTAGATACATGCCACATCTACAAAGAACATGGAGTAGAACTCGTGTCCCTGACTCAAGAAGCCCCGAAGGAATCAACAAAAAAGATGGTTGACACTAGGAATGAAGATCGGGGGTGTGTCTCGCTTGAGGAGATGATAACAAACATGGCAGCACAAACGCAAAGCCTAATTCAAAAATCTCCAATTGAAGCAAACCGAATCAGAATCCGAACCTGCAAGAATGAGGAACAGTAAAAATCCAAGGATAGGCGACAAGAAGAGGCGTATGGAAGACGGGAGCATCAAGCTAAGTCGACACCTCAAGGGGCAAATCTCATGCAATATCCGTGTTTAGGCAAAAATTGATATACATGTGTTTGATGGCACGTTCGAAGCAGAGTTGACAATTGGCTCGATCAATTGGAGACTGACTTTACGATCTATGGATGCAATAATAGTTCGAAGGTATGTTCCGCTAGGCTGAAGATGATGAATCATGCCTTCACTTGGCAGAATTTCTTTATGTGATCCAATGATGTGTCACATCTCATGGGGAGACTTCACATCCCTCGTCCGGAAACAGTTCTATCTATTGGGCTATAAGGAGCAAGCAGGGGCGGACCAAGAAAACATACAAACACTATCCAGCACCAAAACTTCGTCATCACCATTGACAGAATCTCCATCATCTACAAACACTATCAGTAGCAAAGGGTCCTCCGTAAGCAATATCCAGAAGCAGGAAAAGAATCAAATAACTTCACCTTCAACAAAACTCGGACATCTTTCTTTTTATGCGACCTTTTATTCTTCCTCCACCTTGAACGAAACTATTATCGCATGGGCCTAAGGACAATCGTAGTCACCTTTTCGACCATCATCTTTCGAACTCTTTCGCTCGTCATTATCGTACGATCACAACATTGAACCTTATTTTAATACCAATATGTTATGATAAAGATGTGACAATAAAATAAAAAAAAGAATAACACGATAAAGGTAGAAGAAGATCACACAAATCCAACTCATTAAGTACTCACAAAGAAAATTACAATTCATAATCCTCAACAACACTCGAAAAACCAAAGCCTACATATTTTTCCTCTCTTTTCTCAAAAGAGACCTATATTTATAAGCCTAAAATCCAAACCCTAAAACAAATCATAGCCATCAAATATATCAAATATTTCTTAAATGCCAAGAAACTAATTAAAATCTATTTAGAACTTAAATAAAGAAATCCTTTTAAATAACTTTGAGTTAATACTAACATTAAAAGGCCACAACTCTCAACTGAACCCTTTATAACTATTATTTGTTTGACTGTTTACAAAATATATAACCATACTTTATAACAACACCCTATTCTAATTTCTAAAGCAAAGATAAAAGAAATACAAAAGTTGCATCAGGACTCTAAGATGGTTGTATGACAAATTCAATTCTGTAGAAGAAATTAGTAGTGACGGTGGCAAGGTAAGATCCTTCTTGTCACTACCTCTCCTCGTGATATTGCGTCTCACTTATCCCCAAACTACGGTACTGCTACTTAAGCTGATAGTTCCATTAGCATTAAGAGTTGAATGAAAATTGTGTCCCTTTCTCTTTCAAAGTTAAGACCAATAATGCAGGCTAAAATCTGGATAGATAATAAAAGAAGACTTTAGTAGCCTTTTAAGCAAGGATCAAAGTATCGGCCGATACCGATACGTATCGGCCGTATCGGATCGGATTTGGCCTAGGCCGATCCGATACCGACCAAAAATATCGGTATCGGCCGATCCAGGAGGAAAAATTATGGTATCGGCCCGTATCGGGCCGATACGGACCGATACGGGCCGATACTGGCCGATACGGGCCGATACTGGCCGATACTGGCCGATACGAGAATTCAAAATACCAGAAAATATCAAAAACGAATTTTACCCCTGCCAAAAACATACTTTCGAAACAAAAAAAAAGGGTAAAGAAAGATTCTTCACGTCAAATCTAGGAATCAGTAATGAAAATTGGTAACATTTGCAATAAAATCTCTATAAATAGATGAAAAATCATTTGCAAATTACATCTAACAACACTAAAGGCAAAAAATTATTCAGATTATAATATACTATTTAACAATATTATATACCATTTAACAATTTATATTATTGCAATATTTTTTTATTGGATATATATACTATTTAACAATATTTATTATTGTACACTATTTAATGTTTAATTCAATTATACTTGAAAAACATAGAAAATACTTAAATAGTGCTTAAATATGTAAATTATTTTTCCCTAATTTATTAATAATTATTTAATATCGTCGATACAACCGATACCAAAAAATCCGATACTCCGATCCGGTACCGCCGATACAGCCGATACTGCCGATACCGATACTCTTAGAAACTGTCCGATACCGATCCCGATCCCGATACTTTGAACCTTGCTTTTAAGCAGTTGAATACTGTCTTGTTCTTTCGTTTTCAGTTGCCAACATCTTTAAAAAAATTCCAACAAGTAGTCATTTCCTATACTATTGATTGATGTTAAAAATGTCATTAACAAGTATGCCTACCATCAGTTTTTTTTTAAGACGTTATTTGTTGGTCCTCCCACCCTGTTTCACTAAAGAACCTAAAAACATAGGAATGAGACCAGTTCAAGTCACATATCGAAGACTTGAAGGTCAAGCAAGGAGTCGATCCAAATACTAAAGATCTACCCGCGCAACAACAAGAACAAAGCCTTTATCCCAAATTTATGGGTCGATTGTTTGAATCCTCTACTTCTATTCGGCTCTATTAAGGGCTATATTCTTTGTAACGCTAAGAAGATCCGTATCCTTCCTTAATACTTCAAATCATGTTAGTCTAGGCCTACCTTTAGTTCAAGTAGCTCCATTAACTACTACATTAACACTCCTCCTTATGGGGGCATCTATAGGTCTGCGATGCACATGTCCAAACCATCCAAGTAGATTTTTCTCCATCTTTTTCTTAATTGGTACTACCTCTTTCCACAAATACACTCATTTCTTATTCTATTCTTTAAGGAATTGACACGCATCCATCTTAGCATTCTCATTTCAGTTACATGAACTTTTTGGACATGTTGTTTCTTAGTTGTCCAATAATCCATAAAGCATGGTTGGTCTTATAGTAGTCTTATATAATTTTTCTTTAAACTTCATAGGTATCTTGCGATAACAAAGTACTATAGAAACATTCCTCCATTTCAACTATCATGTTTAATTCTATGTATGACATCATTCTCAATCTCTCCATCATGATGAATGATTGATCATAAATACATGAAGCTATCACTCTTAGGTAGGACACCTCCCCCCCTTCCCCCCCCCCCCCCCCTTCCCCCCTTATTTCTCTTTGACGTCGGCTTAAAATTACATTTCATATACTTTATTTTCATTCTACTGATCCTAATCCCTTAGATCCCAAAGTCTCTATCCACACTTCTATTTTAGCATATAATACTTATTTAATCTCATCAACTAACCCTTATTTAATCTCATCAAACGAAACAACCCAAATGTACGTCGCACTAAAAGCATAAGCTACATTAGGCTCTATTCCTAGACAATATCTACAAATTCCTTGAGAACGATGTTGCATGCACATTGATGAAGTTTTAAGCACCAAAAACTGCTAATTTCTTCACTGAACATTGTACTAGTAATTCCAAATAAGTGGGCACTTCATAGGAATGACATACTACAATGTAATAAATTGGATCTATAGGTAAAACCGGAGAGCGAACAAGAAAAAGTTATGGAAGATGACTTGGTTATGGAGGACTAAACTACCTTTGAAGAAGAAGATATCTCATGAAAGGAAAAAAAAAAAAGGAATACATACAAAAGCATCTGTGTTGATCTTACAATGAGGGTGGACTTAATGGTACACCACATATCGGCCTGAAGCATGATAAAGAAAATGAATTTTCCCAAAACTCTACTAAGAATGGCTCCAAGTCCTAACCTCTATTAAACATCTCTTTTGCCAACTGTACCAGTTTCTGCTGCAGGAGTTGTCAGCCTTGCATCTCTCACATGCATGCCACCTTCTTAAACTCCTACGAGAACATAAGTACAAATTCTAATGAGCAGATTATCTAATAAAAAGAAATTTATCATAATTAGATTCATAATAGTCATTTCATAGGTATTAGGCTTGGAAGTTCGCTTGCAAGTGGGCTCTGGGCAACTAGGCTAATAAACCCATGATCTGGAATCTCAGGAGTGGACAATGGCAACCTGTTAGCTCGCATTTCATTCTCCCCACATAGAGTTTCATCTTCAGCATTAGTGCCTAGTGGACGCACATCAGATTTGGGTGAGTAAGTGGTTGACCATGACCATCCATTTGATACAGCCAAAGCCATAATAACGTCTGCCTGTTAATCAAAAGATCAAACGAAACAACCCAAATGTACGTCGCACTAAAAGCATAAGCTACATTAGGCTCTATTCCTAGACAATATCTACAAATTCCTTGAGAACGATGTTGCATGCACATTGATGAAGTTCTAAGCACCAAAAACTGCTAATTTCTTCACTGAACATTGTACTAGTAATTCCAAATAAGTGGGCACTTCATAGGAATGACATACTACAATGTAATAAATTGGATCTATAGGTAAAACCGGAGAGCGAACAAGAAAAAGTTATGGAAGATGACTTGGTTATGGAGGACTAAACTACCTTTGACGAAGAAGATATCTCATGAAAGGAAAAAAAAAAGGAATACATACAAAAGCATCTGTGTTGATCTTACAATGAGGGTGGACTTAATGGTACACCACATATCGGCCTGAAGCATGATAAAGAAAATGAATTTTCCCAAAACTCTACTAAGAATGGCTCCAAGTCCTAACCTCTATTAAACATCTCTTTTGCCAACTGTACCAGTTTCTGCTGCAGGAGTTGTCAGCCTTGCATCTCTCACATGCATGCCACCTTCTTAAACTCCTACGAGAACATAAGTACAAATTCTAATGAGCAGATTATCTAATAAAAAGAAATTTATCATAATTAGATTCATAATAGTCATTTCATAGGTATTAGGCTTGGAAGTTCGCTTGCAAGTGGGCTCTGGGCAACTAGGCTAATAAACCCATGATCTGGAATCTCAGGAGTGGACAATGGCAACCTGTTAGCTCGCATTTCATTCTCCCCACATAGAGTTTCATCTTCAGCATTAGTGCCTAGTGGACGCACATCAGATTTGGGTGAGTAAGTGGTTGACCATGACCATCCATTTGATACAGCCAAAGCCATAATAACGTCTGCCTGTTAATCAAAAGAAATTCCTTACCATAAAATACAACCAACAAAACAATTTTCACAAATTATTGGGGTCTGCTATTTTTGAGTCTTTTCCTTCAAAATTAAGCTCGGTCAACAGTCATGTCCTCTGAACATTAACAAAAACCATATCCTTCTTTAGAGCCTCAATATAGGTTAAATAGGGCTACGTCTAGTTCTAGCAGCTCGTTTGATAATTCAATTTACATGGCTCGGTCTTCATACATTGTTGTATCATGTAATATGTTTGACTTCAGTCATAAGACTAACTTTATTGCACACTCATGCAATGATGATGATATATTGTAAACGGTGCAGGACCATCATGGGCCCGGACCAGAGTCGATTCGTAGATTGGATTGATACTTCTTAGATTTTGTTAGTTTAAATATTTGTTTATTAGGATTAGCCTAAATAAGGATAATTTTATCTCTTTCAGTTGGTCTTTTTGAGTTGATTAGGAATTTGACTAATCTTATGGATAAGTATTTAGATATTTGTCTTATCTTCTTTCGATTGTTTTCGAGTCTATAATAATTTGTAAATTCATATATTAGGTATTCAAGAATTAAATAATGGATCGAGAGAAATATAATTTTACGTTTGTATGGTGCCGATGTCAAAATCCTAGAGTGAATCTATCTTTTCTTCTCCTTAGCCTCCGACATCGACACCGAGTTGGGTCTCGACTACAAAAGGTTAGCATCGAGACCTAACGCAACCCACATGTCACTCCAAAATAGGGAATAAAAGTCAATTATTATCTTGTAGCATTTCTATTATAATTTTGTGTAATAAACTGCAGTAGTCAATTGTTCATAAATTTCCTACAGCTTCTGCAGCCCATTTTTCTTAAATTCCTAATTTTCATACTAATCTTATTTCCCCAGGTCTTTGTCTTGTGACAGTAATGCTTTGGCAAGTAAGTGGATTTATTAAATTGAAACGGAAAGAAGGGGGAAAAAAGACAAACAAAAGGAACAAGAAATAGTCTATAATAAAAAGAATAAAGTTTTTCGAGGTGTGAAACAACCCAGAGAGAGAGAGAGAGAGAGAGAGAGAGAGAACCAAGAATTACATAGGTGTCAATATGGACTTGGCCTAGGTTCACTATTTTCTATTGAAAATTATGGTAAATTTGTGAAAATTTTAATCGTAAAATGCACCAATCTGTAAATAATACATTATTAGATTAATGGCCGAGAAAGTTTGCCTGACGGAAAGTTGGGAAAAAACATAAATTCACCCAACTCGGAGATGAGAGGATGCGAAACATGCATATAAATATCCAAGGTACAAATGAAAAAATTTAGCAACAACAACAACGAAGCCTTCATCCCAAATTGTTGGCATCTGCTGATGA
The DNA here is from genome assembly GCA_029216955.1 of Iris pallida. Lineage (NCBI taxonomy): Eukaryota > Viridiplantae > Streptophyta > Magnoliopsida > Asparagales > Iridaceae > Iris > Iris pallida. Next base: position 9,459,532 of record JANAVB010009995.1, on the reverse strand, counting down.
AAAGTTACAGCAGCATATAAAATATATCTATTGAAAAAAGAAGCCAAACATAATGTGTATGTATCTCTCCACAAATGAAGCCAAACACGCCAAAAACTTCATTATTATCTAGGAAACAATGATACTCTAAAAACGATGCTGTGTCATCTCATGTCTGTGTGACATACGTATCGGACACGATATGAACACTCCAAACTACACTAGGACATCCCCAAAATCAGTCCAATGCCCGTGTCACTGTGTCCATGGCATGTCACATAATATATGTATCTGTGCAACAAAAATTATAATCATCTTTACTTCTGTGTCGTAATATACCCATAATCCTATTTGCATACACATCGTCACATACCTCCAGCCAATGACTAATACTGCAAATGACAATAGAAGTAAGAAACCATTGGAAACAGGAACTGGAAAAGATAAATTACTCTACTAGTCCTATCTAACTAGTGCACAACTTAATCCTAGTCTAAGTCACCAGCACAAATCCTCTAGTGCATTCAGAAAGTCTCAACGACTTTAAACGCTCATAATTTCATGAAATGAGCTTGACCTCACAATCTGGAAGACTAATATCCATGCCAACATTTAGTTTACTAAACCAAAATCTGTGTTTCGTCAACAAGTTTGGTGGCTCATCAATAGCCATCTAAGAGGTAGGAGGCAAGATTTTTTTTTCCCTATACAGAGTTCATACCTTAGGAGTTATGACTTTATTACACAGACTTCTCATGTTCTCTTGAAATCAGACAAAGATAAGGGGGAGAAATGAAAGATAAATAGGTCTTAATAGCATAAGAACATAATTATATATTCTAGAATATAGTTGTGTATGCACAATCAATCATGCAAATTACAGACAACTAACTATGAGATGCTTCTCAGCATATACTCACAAGAGAAGTTTTAGATTTCATGATAATAGAATATTAGACAATTCAAACGACTTCCAGCCAAGATAATCAAATACGTGATGATTTCCATGATCAACCATACCCCAAAATTTACCTCCCATATTACATTATAGTGAATTTAATATGGAGCTGACCTTATTGGGATGGACATCATCAAAGACCTGTGCTTGACCAGCATAGGAAATGGTCATTTGTCGGGTACAAGATGCCAGGTTATATTTGACTGCAAAAAGAGTAAATAAAATGGGTTGCTCTAGTTTCTTTATAGAAGAACGCAATAGTTGGATGAAGAATATAATTATTACAGGTAGAAGTATGGACTTACCTTGGTACATTGGAAGACCCGTGTTCAATCATTTGAGGGTCCTTGGGTTTACTGTAGTAGGCTGCATCCCAGCTGTATTTTTATGACCAGCTCCACTGCTACTCGGATTAATAATATTCAAATTTCCAGAACCTTTCATGCCTGTCCTAGAACCTTCATCTGCTGCACCTTGGGATATAAGAGTCGAGCAATTAACATCTCTATATGCATATGAAGAAACCCTATTTTACATCACAGAACCAGGATTCAGTAGCAGAGATCGCTCCCATCCAGAAATTAGTGAATCAGGTCTCAAGATAACAGGTTGATGTAAAATAAGAGAAGATGTGGGTCGGCGTGGTGATTGCATTGCGAAGGGCACATCATCATGTGAACTTCCCAGCCGCTCTGTTACTTCTTCTTTCCCGAACATCTGACTCGAACATCTGACTCACGAGTTGAGAATTATTGACTGCATAAAACCGGCAAAAAGATCAAATGAAGAAGAAAAGCATGAAGGTCGGCCTATATGTGATAACCTAAGAAAAACTGGATTAAGATTTGTGAACTTTATCAAACTAATAGTTATATAATAAGAAATGCAATTTCAATCTAATCACAAAATAAGTAAATAAGACCATAGAAAGAGAGGTTAGAATCTTTATTTTCTACAGAATTAAAAGGTTTTCTAGTTTGCTTTGTTCGAGAACAAATTTCACATTTATTTTCTAAATTCACTTTTGTATTTGTTTAAGGTTAAATTACAACTTGATACCCTCAACTATTCGATTTTTTTCAACTTGATACCCCCAACTTTGATAGGTATCAACTTGATACCCCCAACTTTGATAGGTATCAACTTGATACCTAAAATTTCAAAAATGACAAAATTATCCCTCATCTCTCCCCCTCCCCCCTACGGGCTGTCACCACTCCGCCGCCCCTACCCCGTTGTTGGCACAGTTTATTTTGATAACATTAACAGCATCTTCGTAGTCTAGTTTTCTCTGCATTTCAGATAGATTCTTTCAAAAGCTCTAGTACATAAGTTTTGTCCATTAAAGCCAAGTCATCGAAGCCTTATGGAAATTCCTAAAAGAAGACTGAAGAAAAGACCAGCGATCCTTAAAGACGGCTCTCAACAAATTCAAGATGTCGAGTCTGTACAAGGTCTAGGTCTTTCTGTAAACACCTAAGATTGGATGACAAAACGTAAAAGCTCATCTAATTTTTCAGTCAAAAATCAATGTCTGAAAGAACGGCATACTGACGGTATACCGCTGTATACCGACGGTATACCGTTTCTTTAGCCACAAAATGTTCTGTAATAAACATCGGCGTACCGACGGTATACTACGGCATACCGACGGTATACCGTTTTGTGAACCACAAAATGTTCTGTGATAAATATCGGCATACCGACTACATACAACAGTATACCGACGGTATACCGTTTTGTGAGCCACAAAAATATTATGTGACGAACTTCGGCATATCGACGGCATACAACAGTATACCGATGGTATACCGTTTTGTTAGCCACGAAATGTTCTGTGACGAACATCGGTATACCGACGGCATATCGCTGCATACAGACGGTATATCGGTTTATCTAATTTGATTTTTGAATGGACAAATACTAGCATTAAATGCTCCCCAATGGATATAATTATTACCGTTACTGTTCCAAGCGGTACACCGACGGCATGTCGGTCCATACCGACGGTATGCCGTCTGGATTATATTCAGGAGCATTAAATGCTACCTACTCTTGGTTTTCTATATAAATGGATTCCTTCTCTCTTGAAGGCTATCTACTTAAGCCATAAATTTTTCAACAACCAAGAGCTCCACCATTACTACTCTATCCAAGCTTTTAATTGTCATCCAATCCAAAAGTGCTAGAGTATTCAAGAGTGGTACTTTTCGATCTTCAAGTGTTAGAAGATCAACAGTTATCTTCCTTTCCTTTTTGAAGTTGGCGAGCCTTCGTAAGAAAACTCGTGTGTAAGAAGTTGGCGAGTTCTTCGGATCCAAACTCGTGTGTACTATTTACTCAATAGTGTATTTAAGCCGGAGAGAGTTCCGGGACTGGATTGCCTCTAGGGAGGAGACCAAGATACATCGCGTGTTTGATTTTCTCACTCTCTTTTTATTTCAGTAATATAGCTTCTTGTGTTTAGTTTTATTTTATTTCCCTATTCACCCCCACCCCCCCCCCCTCTAGGGTTCTACAATTGGTATCAGAGCTTTGTTCTCTTGATTTGGATTTACACCCTTAGAGTGATCTATGGCCACTAACCCTAGTATCAACACAATCCACAATGAGGAACACTCCACAAATAGACCTCCTCTATTTGATGGAACCAATTATAACTATTGGAATATTAGGATGAGCATTTATCTGAAGTCCATAGATTTCGATTTATGGGATTGTGTGATAAATGGTCTCCCTACTCCTTCTGGAGTTATTGAGGATGTTGTATCTGACACCCTTAGGGACAAACTCACTGAGAATGTCAAGAAGCTTGCTAGTTGAGATGCTAAGACTATGAACGCTCTTTACTGTGCTCTCGATAGCAGTGAATTCAATAGGATCTCTACTTGCAATACTTCTAATGAGATTTGGAAGTTGCTAGAAGTCACACACGAGGGAACATCACAAGTAAAAGAATCAAAGATTAGTAGACTCACACAAGAATATGAATCTTTTAAGATGAAACAAGATGAGTCTATTACTTGCATGTTTACTCGTTTCGGTGATATCATTAACCCTCTTTCTTCTCTTGGTAAGGAATATCCTGCTCATGAAAAGATCAGAAAAATTCTCAGAGCATTGACTAGAGGATGGAGTCCTAAAGCTACCGCCATCATTGAAGGGAACGACTTGACAACCATGAACCTTGAGACCCTCATGGGAAAGCTTATGACTCATGAACTTGACATGAAAGATCAAGAGGAATCATCCATGCAAGAGAAGGAGAAAGAGAAGGCCAAAGAAAAGGAGAAGTCTCTGGCTCTCAAAGTTACAAAATCCTACTCAAAGGATAGCTCCGACGATAACAAATCGGATGATGATGAAGAGATAGCTCTCACAGCAAAGCATTTCCGAAAGTTCCTCAAGTTCAACAAAGCCAACCGCTTTAGACGGGACAACGATGAAGACCCTGCTTGCTACCAATGCAGGAGAACCGATCACATTAAGAGAGATTGTCCTATGACAAGAAAAGACTCCAGTAAGTACGAGAAGCCTACCAAAGGAAGCTCCTCCTCCAGAAAATACGCCAACACCAGCATCTGGTGTGAAAGTGATGCTAGCGATTCAGACAACGACAAAGAATGCAAACACAATGCAAATGTTTGTCTCATGGCAACCGATGAGGTACTCGATGATCTCTCTTTGAATACTCTCACGTATGATGACTTGGAAAATGCTATTCTTGAACTACACGAGGAACACAAAGGTGTTAGAAACAAGTACAAGAAATCTCTAAAAGAGGTTGATGTACTCAAACTTGAAGTAGAAAGACTCTCCAACATCATTATTGATGTAAAAGAGAAATCTCCTGCTTCCGATGAGATAGAGTCTTTGCGACTCAAGTTACAAGAATCTCAAGCTATTATTGAGAAAAAGGATAATGAGATTCAATCCCTCAGAAGGGCTTATGATTTTGCTATGCATAAAGTTCAAACTGCAAATAGAAGAGAATATGATACTTCTACTAAGTATAATAATCTTCTTGTGCAGGGTAAAAAACTAGTTGATAAGAACACTACTCGCACACATGCTCCAAGACACGCCTTCACTCATCACAATACTAGTCACAATTCTCACATGAACAAGAACACTACACACAGGTCCTATCCTAACACAAGGAAAAGACCATTTGTTAAGAAGAACACCTCACATCATGCCTTCTACTATCATCATCATAACACTCAAGATAGAACTCCTTGCACTAAAGCCTCACATGTGCATAACACTCGCACATTCTCTTCTAAATCTTCCATCATGTGTAACTATTGTGGCTTACTTGGACATACTTCTAATTACTGTCTAACTAGGAAACAAGTTGATATGAAGATTTATAAATGGGTTCCTAAGACTAACAATCATTGGTACCAAAATGTTCATCTTCAACTTATATTGTAGGTGAAGAATCCTTCTCATGCTAGAAGCAAGTGGATCCTCGATAGCGGTTGCTCACGGCACATGACTGATGATGCTTCACTTTTTACAACGCTATCGATGAAGAAAGAAGGACATGTATCCTTTGGTAACAATCTAAAAGGCCATATCATAGGAAATGGTAATATCGGTTCCCCTCCTTATCCTTGTATTAAGAATGTTTGTCTTGTTACAAATCTCAAACACAATCTTCTCAGTATCAGTCATCTTACGGATAATGGTTATGATATTAAGTTTGTTAAACTCAAATGCTTCATTACCGATAGCTCTAGTGGATCTACAGTATATGAAGGCATTAGAGAAAACAACATATATGTTCTCTATCTTGTTGAAGGTACTAACAATGACAGGTGCTTACTTGCAAAGAACGATGAAAGTTGGCTTTGGCACATGAGGCTCGGACACGCCAACATGGATACCATTTCCCGTCTTGCAACCAAGTAGCTTGTACGAGGACTTCCAAGTATCTCCTTCAAAAAGGATATGGTGTGTGAAGAATGTGAGAAAAGTAAGTTGACCAAGTCATCCTTCAAATCCATCAACTCTGTGAGTACCACTAGACCACTTCAACTTATTCATATGGATTTATTTGGTCCTAGTAGAGTAGCTAGTCTTGGAGGCAAACTTTATGCTTTTGTTTTGGTTGATGATTTTTCGAGATTTACTTGGGTCATTTTTCTTGCTAATAAACGTGATAATTTTCGTGAATTTGTTACATTTTGTAAACGTGTTCAAAATGAGAAAGACATTTCTATTAACAAGATTAGAAGTGATCGTGGAGGAGAATTTGACAATGTCGATTTTAAAAGATTTTGTGAAAAGAATGGTTTTGGTCATGATTTTGCTTGCCCACGAACTCCTCAACAAAATGGTGTTGTGGAGAGAAAGAATAGAACCCTTGGCGATATGGCCCGGGTTATATTAAACCAATATAAGCTCCCCCAATACTTTTGGGCGGAAACCGTAAACACGGCATGTCATGTTATAAATAGGGTCTTGATTAGACATATTTCTAAAAAGACTCCTTATGAGCTTTGGTTTGACAAAATTTCCTCTATTGAGTATTTTAAAGTTTTTGGATGCAAATGTTTTATTTTGAATACCAAGGACAACCTAGGCAAGTTTGAAGAAAAAGCTTATGAAGGCATTTTTCTTGGCTACTCAATACATAGTAAAGGTTTTCGTGTCTTTAATAAAAGAAGTCTCGTTGTCGAAGAGTCAATTAATGTCTCATTTGATGAACTTAACTCTTCTACATCCTCCTCATCCGATGATATTGATGACATCTCTTTTGGTTTGGAGAACTATTTTATTGGAGATCCTCGTCCTTCTTCATCTAACAATGAAATTGTGATCCCTCCAACAAAAGATCCTCCACCACTTGAGCCTCCTCAAGAGGATCTCCCAAAGGAATGGAGATTTGTCCCTAATCATCCTAAGTAACTTATCATTGTTGATCCTTCATCCCGTGTAAGTACTAGATCCTCCACTCGTGATCTTTGTGCAAACGTGGCTTTTATTTCTCAAATAGAGCCTAAAAATATTAATGATGCTTTTCATGATGAATTTTGGATGATAGCGAAGCAAGAAGAGCTAAATCAATTTGAGCGAAACAAGGTTTGGGAACTTGTCCCTAAATCTAACAACCACCCCATTATTGGAACTAAATGGGTGTTTCGCAATAAAATTAATGAAGATGGGTTAGTGACTCGTAACAAAGCCCGATTGGTTGCTCAAGGCTATAACCAAGAGGAAGGCATTGACTACGATGAAACCTGTGCTCCGGTTGCTCGTCTTGAATCCATTCGCATGCTATGTGCTTTTGCTTGCTTTAATGATTTCAAACTTTTTCAAATGGATGTTAAAAGTGCTTTTCTTAATGGCATTATTAAAGAGGAAGTTTATGTTAAGCAACCTCCTGGCTTTAAAGATTTTCAATTTCCTCATCACGTCTTCAAACTACACAAAGCCCTTTATGGCCTCAAACAAGCTCCTCGTGCTTGGTATGAGCGCCTTAGTTCCTTCCTTATTTCTCACAATTTTTCTAAGGGCAAAGTTGACACCACACTTTTTATCAAATCCCTTAATGGCACCCTTTTATTAGTACAAATTTATGTCGATGACATTATCTTTGGTTCTACTAACAATGCACTTTGTGTAGAATTTGCTAAAGTCATGCAGGATGAATTTGAAATGAGCATGATGGGAGAACTATCATTCTTTTTGGGCTTGCAAATCAAACAAGGACCCAAAGGAACCTTCATCAGTCAAGCTAAATATATAAAAGATCTCCTCAAACGCTTCGAACTAGACACATCCAAATCAATGAGGACTCCTATGGCAACAACGACAAAACTTGATAATGATAAAGATGGTACTCCGGTCGACATTTGTAAGTATCGAGGTATGATCGGTAGCTTACTTTATCTAACTGCTAGTCGACCTGATATCATGTTTAGTGTGTGTTTTTGTGCACGATACCAAGCAAATCCAAAGGAATCGCACTTATGTGCTGTAAAGCGTATTTTTCGATATCTCAAAGGCACCATTAATATGGGACTTTGGTATCCGAAATCTTCATCCTTTGAGCTTCACGGCTTCTCGGATGCAGATTTTGCCGGATACAAAATTGACCGAAAAAGCACTAGCGGCATATGTCAATTCCTTGGAAAATCCTTGGTATCGTGGTTTAGTAAGAAACAAAACTCTGTTGCTCTTTCAACCACTGAGGCCGAGTATATAGCGGCCGGATGCTGTTGTGCACAAATTCTTTGAATGTCACAAACACTTGTAGACTATAACATTTCTTCTACTTGCACTTCTATTAAATGTGATAATACTAGCTCGATAAATCTCACGAAAAATCCGATTTGTCACTCCCGTACAAAGCACATTGAGATTAGACATCATTTTCTTCGTGACAATCAACAAAAAGGAGATATCCGCCTTGATTTCATTGACACTACTTATCAATTGGCCGACATTTTCACCAAACCACTCCCGGAGGATCGTTTCGTTTTTCTCTGCCAAGAATTAGGCATCATTCATTTTGACTCTTAGCTCCACTCGAACGGCACACCGTCGTCATAGGCCGGCATACCGACGATAGACCGATTTTTGTTTAGAATTATCTTCTGTACACAAAATCGACATACCGTCGGTACATGCCGGTATACCGATGGCATGCCGTTTGGGGCGGACACTGACTGTCCAATCTACCTCGGGCCCCACCAAATCTTCCACTCTTTCTTTTCCCACTATCTCATTAACTACCCATCAAATCCATCCTCTCCCTCATAACTTCCCATCCCATCCCAACCCTTCCACTCCCTTCATTTATTACTTTCATCATCACCCTCTTCAAAACTCCCCCCCCCCCCCATTTATTTCCTTCTTTAATTCACTTCTATTTTCAATACTCTCACAACCTTTCAAATTCCCCTTCTTCTTTTATAAACTCAATCTTCTTCTTCTTCCTCCTCTTCATTCCTCATCTCTTCTCCTTCATACCTCTCCATCAACCCATGGCTACCCACAAACGTCCTCGCTCCTCCTCCACCGCTGCAAACCCGTTCACCCCCGTGCCTCTCCCTCATGGCTATGATCCGAAAATTTTCACCTTCGCCCTAGCTGCCGGCGCTTGGTTCCAACATTTTTCCAACCACAACGTCTTCAAGGGCAAGGCCATCAACTGGAATCTTTTCTCCGGCCATCTCTCCCTCTTTGAGTCGGCCGGCCTCTCATCTCTTCTGCGGCGTCAAGTGCCCGTCTACCCGGCAGCGGTGCGCCTATTCTACTGTAATCTCGTCCTCGATATCCAGAACAACGCCATCGAGACCATGGTGAATGACCGCCACTTTCGCCTGACGGCTCGGGACATCGCCGAGATTCTCGAAGTCCCTAACAAAGGAGATGTTCTGCCGACCTCGGCCGGTCTCTATCCCTCTGCCGAAGTTTCTTTTGACGAGTTCTGCGCCATCATTTGCAAGGGACCCAATCCTCCGGCCATTCCTGCCCTTTCCAAGCAGTTGGAGCCGTTCTACTACGAGCTCCATCGAATCATCTGCCACACCATCTACCCCAAGGCCGACAACTACGATGCGATCATCAATGACGCACTCGTATGCATGTACTACTTGTACTCCAAGAAGACTTGGTCCTTTCCCAAGACTCTTCTCAATGCATTCTTCTCTGTTCTGCCCGCCGGGAAGCAATCCCTCAATTATAGCGCCTTCATCACTCTTATCCTTGCGGCAGCATGGACTTCTCGTCCTCAAAGAGCCATTTGTGATATTTTTCAACCACAAATATCTTGCTCCTGTTTTTGTCTTCTTCGTACAGTTTCTCCAAAGACTCCCATATGCCTCTGGCAATAGTCTTCTTACTATAGGATTCTGCTAGGGAATCCTCCATAGCATTCAGGATAAGCAGCCTGCAAATGCTATTCTCCCTTCTCCACTTGGCCTGAAATTTAGTAGTTGCGGTAATTGCGGCAGCAGACCCAACATCTGGAACAGTAGGTTCCTCTTCAAGAGGCACGTGATCAACATCTCTGAGTTGAAGAGTGAGATAAACCTTCCTCTTCCAGACTTGATAATGCTCTCCTTAAAACTTTTCTAACTTACAGAAGTCATTATTGAGGAGTGAAGCATTAAAGTTTTCCATCGTAGGAATATAGCTTTGAGATTGTTGGTGCCGGAGGACAATTTTTTCGATGAAAAACTGAGAAGATGAAACAATTGTAAAAACAATGTTCCAACGTAACACTTCTAGGAAGGTTGCACAAGTTTAACGAAGATCTAAGAAGATCTCGTTACAGCAGCATATGATATTACGAGAACCTAAGAAGATTTCGTAATCCACAGCAGCGAAGAAGATGACAGGCGATTGATGGAAGAATATCCTGCTGGGGTGAATGATCACCGTTGCTCAAAGCTATATTCGCCCCAAAAGAATAGCTTCCAGGAACCAGCAAGTTCGTTGGAGAACTTTGGAACACTCCTGCTCTTCTGACTCCTCGGATCGTACACGGACTCCCGTGCAAAAGCAACGCTGGTGCAACACTTCTCTTCTCTCTCAAGACTTCTGTTTACTTGTGTTAAGAAACACTTGTAAACGTTCGTAACTCTCTGTATATGCCTATGTATTTGTCTGTGAGAGAGAAGAGACCTTTTATAGGCCCGAGTAGCAACTGCTCGGTTAGCACAACATTCGGGACATGGTAATAACCACTCTGAACGTGCAGTAACCGCTCAGATCATGCACAGGCACGATCTGAAGCAAGTTGCGCACCTCGCGCACCCTGCGCCAACAAAACGCCACATTACGCCTCATGAGCCCATGAGCCCGAGTCCGAGTCCGAGTCCGAGTCACTAAGCCCCTATGGGGCTTAGCTCCCATGGAAATAAATTTCCCAAGAGCAAAAAGCATGAATGCTTTCAATTGTTTATTTAGCCTTTTTTCCATTAGAAAAATAATCCCACATGGCACACCCATGTGCACCTTCACACCACATGTGCATCTCTAAAATAGCATAGCTAATATATAGAGATACAACTCCTTTGGTCTAGCTGATGTGGGACTAAAATTCCCAATGAAAAAGACCAAAACCCAACATCCTTTAAGGGAACCAGTGACAAATCTGTCATCGGCTCTAGTAAAGAAGAACATGAATCAAAAAAGTAAGACAAGAGACAGAGTACTAAATGATTATGATTAAGTTGAAACCCAGACTTGGAAAAGGCCAAGGGGATTGCAAGATCACTAGTACACAAGGTCATACAAGACTGTTACAACTTCACAACTAGTGAATACAAGAGAAAACACACAAGAACACCCACCAAAGATTGCACTCAAGAAGCCGAATCTCCCTATTCTTCAAGCTCTTTTTTCCAAAGATACAACATTTCTCGAAACTAATTTCCTTGCTAAATTTATGTGTGAAGGAAACCTTTCGAAGTATAGAATAAGAGTCTGATGTTAAACATTTATATGGTATCAAGAGAGTGCTCAGCTGTTAAAACCATATCACCATCAAGAACTATTTGAGGAAACTCTAGATATACTTCAACACGTCCCAACAATCCCTTAATTACCAATCTAGTGTACACTATATTTTTCAGAAAGAAAAAAAAAATCTAGTGTACACGATATAATATTACGAGATTTTGCTAAACCTTGCATTAATAGCCTCTCAGTACAGTTGAGCTGCACAGCCAGAACCCATTTTAATGTGAAAACAAACATTAGAGGGTGAGTAAAATATTCCATTAAACGCTATTTCTGAAACTTATTAGGAAATTATAGTTCTCTTGGAATATATAAACATTTAACGCTCAACCCTCATCATAACGCTAGAGTTTTGGTGCAAAGGCAGGGAGGGACTTTAATTCGGGTCTTGGAACTTGTTTTAAGAGGATTCCAAAAAATCATACCATGGAGTGAGTGCAGCTCTCTGCCCAAAATGGGCTTAACAAATCCCTTTACATCTGTTCTTGAAATATGGTGTTCCGAGAACACGATTTTTCATACATGAAATTTCTTGAAATATGGTGCTCTCAAGACATGATTTTTTTTTCCAATACATGGAAAATGCTTTTATGGCTAAAATCAAGCACTTCACAACAACAACAAAAAATCGACACATTCAAGCATAATAAGTAGGAATGGACCCAAGAAGTAAAGGGAAAAAAAACCTTCACCAGATAAGAACATTTTCATAGATAAATTTGTCCAACATCATATAAAAACCAAATGAGAAGGAAAATAAGAGAAATAAAGAGGAGACTAACCAGAAGGCATGGGATGAGAAGTCACCAAGAAATCATGAAATAATTTCGTCCCATCCTTCTCTTCCCTCTTTTTATTATCATCATCATCTCCGTCCATCACCACAACCGCCGCCATTATCAAGTAGTACTTCTCATCAACTCTTCCTCCAAAAGAAGAGTTTTGAGTTTCGAGAAAGAGAGGAGGAAAAACAGAGATGGGCTTCCTTTTCTTAGGGAGCTGAAGCCATTAAAAAGCAAATGGGAGCTTCTTTCTGCAGCACCAGCAGAAGATAGTACGTTAGTTTTAGTGAACAGTTTTCACACAGAAACAACAACAACAACAACAACAACAACAACAACAACAACAATGTGGAAAATGTTAGTAGTCTTCATTTATTTACAAGGGGTCTCTGATTGTACATACAACTTCAATTCAGCATCATTTGGCAAAACTTTACTTGCACTCTCATTTTTATTAAGTTTAGAATTTTTAATATCTTAAAAAAAAAATCACATAAAGAAATCATGTCACGTTAAAAAAAAGTAGATTTCTACCTCTGCGATCAAAATAATATATGTAACTCTACTTGTTGCAAGTAGAAAGCAGTGTAAACATTGTGCACAACTCGTTGCTTACAACAATTGGTGCTGCAAATATATTGTCCGGTTGAACATGTACTTCTCATGGCTTCCATGCCTCAAGCCTTATGTGAACATGTAATTGTCATGGATTTGGATTCCTATCACCAAATATTCAGCTATTCACAATTTCTTGTCACCATTATCTTCTGCAGTCCCCTCTATTTATATTGGCAGTACGGAACATTATAAACATTTGGCACTAGGACATCCAAATTCCCTAATTTATAATCTAAAGTTATTGCTAAGAAGGACAATGATCGGTGAAGATTTCCTTTCTTGTGGTCTTTGAAGGGAACAAATAAGAGAGACAATTGGTACACAAGAAAGTAGCAGCATGTTCATGTGATTTGCCCAACTTAAAGAAGGAACAGCTACTTATACTATGCTACAAACAAAAATGGGGGGCAAGCAATATTGAAACATTTAAAGGGTGTGTACTCACAAACCAAGCTACTCAACAGTTATTAGAGTTTCCAGGACCCAATAAAAATTAAATTATTCACTCTAGAATTTTATGAAAATAAGAGTCCAATATCATGTCTCAAGAATCAACTCTGCCTCACCAACTTGCTGCATGTAAGTCACAATATAAGTCTGTGGACCAACCAAAGTTGAGAGTACATTACTAGAAGAAGATGCAACATCTGGAGCAACCAAATTCATTTGCATGATAGTATGATACACTTGCACTGATCAAAGTAAATCAAAATCAAAACTACAAGCTTTATTCCCATTGATAAAGTAATTATGTAAATCAAAATCAAAACTCTATAATATTCCCATTGATAAAACATTACTTTCTAAACCACTTAAAAATTGTCTTTAATTCTTAGGTCAATCTGATAGTTTTTTTTTACTTAAATCATATAGTGTGTACCTAAGAACCTTCTAGAACTAGATAGTTCTATAAAGATTAAAAGAATAAAAAAATTATGAGAAAATAAATTAAATCATGTTCCTATATGGATTTAGAAGTATAGACCTAAACTCCTAGAGTTATATTATCTTTCAAATATTAAATTTTAAAAGCCTGTATATATGGTTAGTCACTACCTCCCTAGCATTATAACACTATTTGTATGAAAAATACAAAACATAATCTTCCAATGGCACGCTGTTGAAAGAAATATGGTAATTTTCTTGAGCTACACAGCACAAATTATGTGTGAACCCGCTGCTGTCTTTACATTTAAGGCATAGTCATTATTCATGTGTATGTCGACAGTCGACTCATAGATGATGCAAGACTAGAGTAAATTTGGGCAAATGCATTAGTCAAAATAACGAGCAAACATGTTACAGCACCATATACATACATGCAGTTCATTGGCCGGAAATATGCTACACTTCACAATCAATGTACAAAAAAAGAATCATAACCACAATGCAACTAGTCCCCACCCCCCCCCCCCCCCCCCAACACACCAGGAAGCTTTTTAGAGTGTGGAACCAAATCCATCAAGTCCGAAAATTCCTCTCCATCTTGCCCATCCCCAACCTCCTCAGCTCCTTCGCCAGCATACTTTAAGTAATATATTGGAGAAAGATCCCCTCCCTATCATATGCTGCAGCATTATCCCCTACCCTATCATGCCTTCAAACTCCAAGCACCCCTCTTTCATCTTCCTCAACCTAACTTTCAAATGAACCCGCATAGTGCTCATGGCGAGGTCAGATTCAAACCCGTTCCGCTCCAACACCCTTATCATTCGCACTGCCAGTTCCAGCCTCTCATTCTTGGAGAACATCTTGATCAGCAGCTTGTAGGATTTTTGGTAGCCAAGTATAAGGAGTTACAGAGTTCCCACAAATTTTTTGGGTTGGGTTTAGAGCATTTTTGGAGGCGTTCCTTGCATCTTGTTGTGCCACCTCATCCATTATGGCATGTCATCAAGTTATCGAAATTATAAATTATACATTAACAAAATTTCTTCTAATTTAATCTTACTAAATTAAGTATTTTATATTTTATGCACAACTTTAATCCTATACAAAATCTAAAATTCAAAAATTATAGTTATTAATATATATAGCAAGATACTTTGCATGACTTCATATTTATCCAAATTTATAAGCTAGAATTTTAAATTTTAAATCCAAAAGTTTTAACCATAGTAACTTTGATCTAATATATATTATATGAGTATCCACTAATATAATAACTGATATTAGTAAATATTTCACGAATAATAAAACTACCAAAACATAACCTCCTTGTCATTTACTATAATCTATTTGCATGAGCAACTAGAAAAATGGTATATTTCAATAGAAAGTATTCATTCACATGAGCCGCATATAACCAAGGTTCGCAGTATCGGAATCGGTATCAGACCCTTCCAATGAGTATCAGGATCGACGGTATCAACAATATTGGCGATTTCATATCAGAGTATCGAATTTTTTGGTATTGGAAAGCAAATAAATATTAATAAATTTAAAGAAAATATTTTAGACATTTAGGTATAATTTTAAGTATTTTTTGTGTTGTTTCATAGTAATTTTGAAATTGAATGAAATAATACTCACCCTTGCTGGTTGGTTTACCTGTGACTGATAAGTTTTATTCATTTACACGCTTTTACAATCTTACTATGCTTTTACATCCTTGTTGATTAGTCTTTTTCGATCAATTTTCTTTGCCGAATTGACCGGAAAAGAGACCTCCAATGTTGGTATCGGTCAGGATCGATATCGGTTGATATTGGATCGGGATATGCCAAACTGTATCAATATCGGTTGTATCGGGTCGGTATCGGCCGATACTGCAAACTATGTATATAACACAAGGAACATACACACTCAACTATGTATGTATTTAAACTTCTAGATTATGCAAGAGTATACAGTTCTCTTACAAATTCATTAATCAGAATAACAAGTAAACACATTCTTGCATCATACATGTGCACTTCACTCGCCTGCCTCTATGGTCAATAGGGTGCTTTATAGCATATTATTACTTATAGCGTCTAGAGGCCAACTATTGAACCAACTAAACATTAATTTGGATGTACTTAATATTAAAATATAGCATTAATTCTGGCATTTTAGTAACCAATTGGTACAAACTGTCCAAAATAAGTGAAAAAAGAAAAATCATCTCTTTGTTGTTGTCAATTCATATATCTAAATCAAACCTATAAATTTCCTCAAACCGACTTATATTCGATCTTTTTAGAGAAATAATCCATGAGAACTAATTGTGTAATAGATATACTTGAAAGCGAAGGCTCAATTAGAAGGTGCGAAGTCTTGATCGGTTAATCATGGACCTTTCTCACTTGGGTTAGTGATATATAATTATTTCCCAATCCAACTAATCCCATATACCAAATTCTTCTAAATCAAACCTATAAATTTCCTCAAACTGACTTATATTCGATTCTTTTTAGATAAAATAGTTCATGAGAACTAATTGTGTAATGGATATCCTTGAAAGTGAAGATTTAGAAGGAAGGTGTGACGTCTTGATCAGTTAATCATGAACATTTTCTCACTTGGTTAGTGATATATGAAATTTGTCATCCTTAACGATGAAGTAGATATTTATGTGATACTTCCTCTTCCTTGATTACTAATTTACGTATAAATTTTCCTTTATATTTATTTAATTACAAAAAACAAGATAAAAAAAGAAAATAGTCTTATCTTAATTGTCAGTTTCTCTAATATCTCATTATATTCATATTGTTATATTTTCATTATCAAAGCATTATATGGTTATTAATTACCTCCCCCAACATATATAACACTATCTATACTGAAAGTAATATGATTCTATTCTTATGAGCCACACATAACACATATTATGTGTGAACCACTAGTATCTTTACGTTTTTGGCATATTCATTATTCATGTGTTTAAATATTCATAGATGATGTAATACAAACTAGACTGGTTAATTCGGACAAATGCATTAGTGAAAATAACAAGCAAACATATTATTGTGCCCTACACAAGCACTTCAATGGTTTCAAATAAGCTACATATTGAACTAGCTGATTCAATCAACATTGACATGTACAGTACAAAAATGTAAACTAGTATGTCCTTCATAGTAAGATGTTACCGTCTATATGTTCGAAGAGAAGAACTAAGCAACCAATCGCTTCATCCATCCATAAATCTTAACCATGAAATCACACACTCCCTTGCAGTGCCTATACAAACTTTGTCAGATGATGCCACCATAAGACCACCAAACTACCAGATGCCATGATGTTGGCATTACATTTCATGTTTGGCCTTGTCCGCCCCTTCCCCCATTAACAAAAATCATACTACCCACTTTGTACCTTATATACCCTTCTTCTAATATCTGCTATCAACTTATTTGCACTCTCCACAGCACTCTCCGTCGATCCCTTCAACTTTCTAAGCTCTTTGGGGTCTTTACAAGTTTTTAGAGTCTCTGACATCACTCTTGCTTTCTTCATTATAGACTTCCTCAGCTCCACGACCTCATCCCCTTCCCTTTCCCTATACGACCCCGGGAGCTTCGTAGAGTGCGGCACCGAATCCATCAACTCCGAAACCTTCCTCTCTATCTCGCCCATCCCCAGCCTCCTCAGCTCCTTTGTCAGCATCCTATAAGTAACATACTGCGGCACAATCCCCTTCTTGATCATCCCCTCAAACTCCTTACACGCCTCATCAATCTTCCTCAACCGAACCAGCAGATGCACCAGCATGGAGCTTGTGGCGAGGTCCGACTCAAACCCGCTCTGCTCCATCTCCCTTATCATCTGCACCGCCAGGTCAAGCTTCTCACTCTCGGCGAACATCTTGATGAGCAGCTGGTAAGTGAGCCGGTTTGGAGAGTACCCGGACTGCACCATCTTAGTATAAAGATTCATACCCTCCTCGATCTTTCCGAACCTGGAGAAGTACTTAAAGAAGTAGTTATAAGTCGTCACAGTAGGCAGAATCTCCCTCCCGATCATCTGCTTAATCGTCTTACTCGCACCGACAAGATCCCCATTCTTACAAAAGCCCTTGATTAGAGAATTATACGTATAAATGTTCGCCGAAATGCCGAAGAGGGGAAACTTCTCGACGAGCGCCAGCGCCTCCTTGAACCGTCCGGCCTCAGAGAGGGAGTCAACAATGGGGTTACAGGTGGCGTGGTTTGGGGCTATATTCGAGAGGCGCATCTGTTCGAGGAGGGAGAGGGCGTCGTTGGGGCGGCGCGCACGGGAGAGGCCCTCGATGAGGGTGCCGTAGGTGACGACGGAGCGCTGGGGCATTTGGTCGAACAGTTTCTGGGCCTTGTCGAGACGGCGCACGCGGAGCCAGCCGTGGAGGAGGATGTTGTGGGATCGGAGGGAGAGGGAGAGGGAGGAGGCGTAGGCGGAGGCGGCCTTGACGTGGCCCTCCTTGCAGAGCGCGTCGAGGAGGAGGTCGAGCGGCGGGGGTTCGTCGTCGGTGGAGACGAAGGAGTTGGGGTTGCGGAGGAGGAAGCTGAAGGAGCGGATGGCGGAGGTGGGCATGTTGCGGCGGGAGTAGCGGCGGAAGAGGACGGAGAAGGCCGGGAGGGGGGCCGGGAGGGAGGAGAGGAGGAGGGACCACGCCGAGTCGAAGGAGCCGGACCTGCACAGGGAGTCGACGGCGGAGGGGAGGTCGTCGGGATTTTTAGGATTAGGGTTAGGGTTTTGGTGTTGGGGAGGGAGAGATGATGATGGTGATGGCCATTGGAGGAGTGGGTTTCCGGGAGTGGAGAGCCACGAGGAAGAGGAAGAAGCTCTCGTGATGGCTTTCTTCATTTTTTTTCCTTACTAAAGCTCACTCCCAAGCAATGATTAATACCTAACTAATTTTAATCGATTAAAATATGGTGTACTTAGCACTTGGCCTCGTTTGGTTCACGGAAAGGAAATTGATTCCATTGTACTTTTCATGAAAATAAAAAAGTAGAATTTCTGTCACATTTCATTTCCATTGTTTGGTAAAACAAGAAAACCACCTAGGAAAGACTATTTGATTTCCTTTCCAGTGTTTGGTTGGTGCAGGAAAGAAAAGCAAAAATATATCAATGTTCCAATAATATCCTTATCTTTTAAAATAAAAATGACATTATGAAAATCCAAAGGGACCCGGAATATGAGAAATTAATGGTAAAATAAGCAATAACACATGGTTAGTTTTGTAATAATATTTTGTAATAAATGTTGGAAAAAGAGGAGAAAAAATCAATCACATGGGTCATGAGTGGAACCATATTCCCTTCCATTTTCCCTCTTGTCAGGAAATTGATTCCCAAGTTTGTGGCTACCAAACAAAGGAAAGGAATAACTTTCCTTTCCTGGTTCTTTAAATCCGTGAAAAAACGAGGCCTTGGGGTATGCTAAGTAAGTCATGGGGTGCGTTTAGTCGCACCCTTTGATAATTAAGCATTGTATTTTTTTAGGTGCCCTTTTCTCGGACTTGGCAAATGTCAAGAGAGGATTCGAACCTTCGTCTTCCGTGTCGGGGCCTCCATTGCTACCAGTAGGCCGCAACCCACGGACAATTAAGCATTGTTAGAATGTTAGTTATTCAATATTTCTTTTTTTTTCTTTTTGAGATGTTGTTGTTACGCATACTTTGTGCATGTTGTATTATATGTTTTTTGGACTCATTGCTTCCAACTCCTACCATTTTTATAAATGGAAGGAATAATGTAACCACGTGGCTCAATCCACTGATCTTCCGTCATCCAGGATCTTATATCTCTCCTCGGTAACCACATGAGTCGTCGAGTTCGGTTTAATTATCCTAATTATTAATTGTTAGCTCAGCTTGTGAGAAAAAGCTCAAAAGCTCAACTCCCACCTTACTTTAGTCCCACATCGGTTTGGGCAAGGAATATAAGTGTGCGTATATATACTCCTCCCATCTTGCTTCATTAAACCATTTGAGTGGGAGCCCCATGGGCCACACGCGCGCGTCGCCGTCGCCGCCCGGCCCGGCTCGGCTCGGTTCGGTTCGGCGCGCGTAACGGGTGCGGATACGTGCCCACATCTGCGGGCGCCGAATGCCGATTCGATTCCTTCTTCGGGTTCGGACCGAGACCCTAAAAGATTTTTTGCTCCTTTCCAAAAATTCTGACCGTTACAATTTTTTAAATTCCATAACGTCCACCATTCAAATTCCGTCCAGGTTCAATGAACCATGTGCTGTAAACGTTTTACAACGTTTAACATAATTGTTTTCTTTAACACCTGAATTAATTTCTCTTTTAATTTCTGTCCGTTGGTGTTATTACCCAACAGCCTATATATACGGACCCCATCTCCTTCTTCTAAACACAGAACATATTCTTCTCAAACCTCTCTAAAAATTTTGTCTCCTTCGTACTGTTGCTGCTATTCGTCGTTGCTCTGGGCAGAGCTAAGTCGGG
This sequence comes from Iris pallida, assembly GCA_029216955.1. Taxonomy (NCBI): domain Eukaryota; kingdom Viridiplantae; phylum Streptophyta; class Magnoliopsida; order Asparagales; family Iridaceae; genus Iris; species Iris pallida. Next base: position 9,439,328 of record JANAVB010009995.1, on the reverse strand, counting down.
GTCATTCTCTCAGCGTCGTGTGCGACAACGAGATCACGGTAGAGCGGGAATTTTATCACTAGGAGCGTTCGGATACCGTCTGCACATAGACCCGGACTATCTCTTAGGGCAGTGCTACGTGCGCGACTTCCCCGGAGGCCGGTAACATTTAATCATTTTATTTTCTTGCAGTTTTCAAAACGAAGAATTGTGAAGAAATTCTAACAATCTAAGAGATAGACCTCATTTTAATTGTCTATTTTGTTAATTACAATTTATCAACTGTGTTAGCAAGTTAGCTTGAAAAATTCGTTAGCTTCAAAATTTGTTAGTAAGTTAGCAACTAAGTATTTTGTCAAATATCAACTACTATTTTGTTAATTGTAGTTTCTAATAATATCCGTTAACTTGCAAAATGGCTTTGCTATTCTGTTAACAAATTTGCTTTGCAAAATTCTGTTAACAAAATTGCTAGCTATTCTTTGTTGTTCTTAATATTTACGAAATAATTGTTATAGTTTGTTTACTGTCAAGTTACTTATTTACTGTCAAGTTACTACCAACAATTGCTTTGCTATTCTTTATATTTAGGAAATAATTGCTCACTACCAATAAGTTATTCTTAATATTTGTTTACTGTCAAGCTATTCTTAAATATAAAAAATAATTGCTTTGATATTCTTTACCTAATTAATATTAATTGCTCACTACCAACAAATTACTTGTTTACTGTCAAGTTTTCTCACACTAGTATCAAATTGTTATTATTAGTTAAATAGACATCTTAGACAAATACTATTGTGTTAGTATTATTTTTTGTCAATACTAGTTTTCATTTTACTCAATATTTTTTAATTTAAGCTAAATCAAACAATTAATTAATTTAGTAAAAATAATCATTTATTTTTAAAGTTTTAAAGTCAAGATTTGTTTGGGAACAAGCCAAAAGGGCCCTTCTGTCAACAAGGCGAAATATCGTCTAAGCGACCGGTACTTAAGAGTTCCTAGTGAACCTCCGCTTGCTGGGATCCGGCCCCTACAGCTAACACAACCTTATCAAAACTTAAAAACTAAAAATTTAAGGGTTTATTACTAAAATTAGTTTAATTGTTAATTTTAGCTCAAAACCTTCTTATTGAGTAAATATAATTTTTTCAGACCTTAGAAATATGACTTCCAAGGAAGAGACTTTCTCTGCAAAGCCTGCAAAATTTAATGGCACCTACTTCAAGAGGTGACAGAGCCAGATGAAATTTTGTCTTATCACCTTAGGTCTGATTTCTGCCATTGATGGGTCCACACCCATCTCAAATGATTCTGATGAGACTGAGTCTGACGTAGGAGTTTCCAAGTCCTCCTCTTCTACCAAGCCTAAGACCCCTAAGGAAATTGACTACCACTGCTTCCACAGAATCTTAAGCGCTATGTCGGAATCACTCTACGACATATTTTTTGAGTATAAAAGCGCTAATGAACTCTGGGATACTTTGAAAGATGAGTATGGTTGTGATGATGCTGTAATTGATAGATTCAATTCTACCACATTCAACCAATATGTCATTGTAATGCCTGTTGTTCGTATTACGTATTTGGAATACGTATACGTATTTTATCTTGTATTTGCATATCTCCTTGGTTTGGCTTGGCTTGTTTACTCTCGGTTTGGGTTGGTTTGGTTTGGCCGGCTGGTTGCTTGGTCCATCATGGACCAAGGTGAACCCCCTACCTACCACCAACCCATGATATTTATTTCCCCACCAACCTTCTCTCTCCTCCATAACTCTCATTTATTTCTTCTTCTTCTTCCTTCCTCTCCACAACTCCCCAACCCCTTAGACAAGTGCACCTTGCTCTCACTTAAGAACCCCTTTTTATGGTTCTGATGGCTTCCTAGCATAGATCTAACCCACTTTAGAACTTGAAGATTTTCATTTGATGCATGGTTTTGTAGATCTAGGAAAAAAATTGTCTTCTTCGGATTTTTGGAGTTTTGATCTAATTAACTTCTTGGTTTTCGAGTTCTGATGGTTCCATGAGGTTGGAAATTTTCTTCTACCCAATTTCGACCTTTGGAAACTTGGATTCGGACTTGTTTTAACCAAGTTATGAGCATTTGGAGTCCTAGATTTAACCCTTGGAGTTCTTGCTGTTCTTGCCATTTTGGAGAAGACAGTGAACAGTGTGCTAGCTTTTTAGCTTATGCCGCTGAGCTGTACGCTGCTCTTTAGCGAGCGTACGCTAGCCTTGGTACGCTGCTCTTTAGCGAGCGTACGCTAGCCTTGGTACGCTGCTCTTTAGCGAGCGTACGCTAGCCTTGGTACGCTGCTCTTTAGCGAGCGTACGCTAGCCTTGGTACGCTGCTCTTTAGCGTGCGTACGCTAGCTTGGTTACGCTGACTGTTGCCAGCGTGACTTTTGAGCGTACGCTAGCCTAGCGTGTCTTTGGTACGCTAGCTTGGTTACGCTGACTGTTGCCAGCGTGACTTTTGAGCGTACGCATACTTTTGGTACGCTAGCTTGAGCGTACGCTAGCGTGAGCGTGCCCTAGACCTTCTCGTACGCTGGCTTGAGCGTACGCTGACCTGTAGCTCGAGCGTGCCCTTGTGTACGCAGACCCTTGCGTACGCTTCCTGTAGGAAGCGTATGGACCTCATACGCATAACCTGAGCGTATGACCTTGGCTGACTTGGTCTTATGTCAGCGTGGCTCTTTTATAGCCCTGTTTATTGATATATATTTAGATATTTTACGCCCATTTTATATCCTTACGCCTTTTGTCCTGAACTTGATAATCCTGAATTGATGTAACATGCTTGGAATTGATAACTAAGCCTGACACGATTGTGACCCGTAGTGGTGCACTCCTGACATGAGTAACCTGACATGACCTGATAGTGGCCCGTCGTGGCGCACTCCTGACTAGTACACTTGACCTGATAATCTGACATGTTATATCTTGAATAGCTGTTGCGACGGCTACCTGACATGACATGACCTGTATAACTTAACCTGGACACCGTGGGTGATTGTGCTTGTACAAATAATCCAGTTCTGTCTTGCATCATGTCTAGGAGGGGGCTCCTGAGTACCACGGTCAGGAGCACCTATTGAAAGGGACTAAGGCTAATAACTAGATTAATGCATTAGTCATGAAGAGATTTCCCAGCTACAGGCAATCCCGTTACCTGGGCGCGCCTGGGATCTGTAGCCTGCCGTCGAGTAGGGCACATTTCCAGCACACTGTCATGTGTTGCACCTTTCAAGCTACTTAAGGGTACATGCATTTCCTGGACGATGTACCCACCTGAATTCAACCCTAATCTTTCGACCTGGGTAACCTGGATGGTCTGTAGGGCTTGTGGCTGTGGAACAATCTCGCTGCATCTTGTTAGTAACTAGGACTGTGATAACCCTAGTTAGTTAAAGTATCAAGCCGTAGGTCTTGCTTGGCCGTAAAATGATTGGATGGAGTCTAACCAGTCTAGTCTTGCCCTGATCTTGTTCCAGACTATTACATGACCAGCATGCTTATATTTATTTTCTCGATAAATGGTGAGAAACCAAGCTCCATTCAGACGAAAGGTTACAACCCCGGTCCTTGTTTGGTTTACGGGTTGTAACCTGGCTATCTGAATAGTTCCATGGTTATCTCGTCGTATATCACCCTGGCATGTTTTCCTTATTTCCAGTTTTTACCATTTATTTATATTTTCCTGTCTTTTATTATATTATTTATATTCCTGTGCTGATTACTGGTTTTAGTTCTTAAGTGAAGCTCCTTTGTGGCACTTGCTCTTTCTGGGGTCTGACCCAGCTGGTTTTGTATGGCCAGATTTCGGAGCAGCTCCAGAGGATCTACCGACCTTCCAGCCAGATGGTGGCCACTAGACGGAACCCTGGCAACGAGTGGGTTATTTTTGGCTCTCCCGCTCTATTGTAAAAATATTCTTTTGAGGCGTTTAGCCGACGAGCACCTGTTTAGCTCGGTTGCATTTTACTTACTGTCTGCCTACGGGCTGTAACATGATTGACGGATCCTAGGGTTGATCATGTATGACTAAACTTTTGCTAGTCCTGACATTTTGTACGACTAGCTTCATGATCAGCTGAATATATAATATTTGGGACGCCTTATTATTGTATATTTAATGATCATACATCTTGTAACATTTACTTACTTGCTTGTGATTGAGACACTAGGCTTGTCCATGACCATAGGAGACTGTTGGCTTGTAGTAAACCATCATGTATCTAGACAGCCGTGACCGTATAGCGAGATGGAATCCATTTCAATATACGTAGCTGGCTATGTCTGCCCCCGCTCTCCAGTATTCTGATTCTGGGGCGTGACAGTCATGGTAGATAACAAACCTATCAATGACCAAATCCATGAGTTCCAAGAACACCTTAGGCAGCTTCAAACCAAGGGAACCGTCTTTTCTACTGAGCACAAAATATGGTGCTTGATAGATAAACTCCCTCCTTTCTGGTCTAAAGTGGCAAATAACCTTCTACATCTATAAGGATCTATTACATACTCTCAAGCTCTACAGAAAATTAGAACAGAAGAGAAATATAGGTCCAAGACCAAAGCTAGGTTAAATACCACAGTTAAGGTAAACCTTGTAGAAAGCCATGTAAAACCTAAGTCAAACAACCATCTCAAATCCAAGAAAAACTCCTTCAAAAAGAAGCAGAGTTTTTAACCTCCTCACCAAAATCATCATCACCAAAACCATCACCACCAAAACCCTCAACCCCAAAAACCTAGAAACTTTGGTCAGACTCAGGATCAAAGAAGATTTTGTTTTGTGTGTGGTAGAACCTACCATACAGCCATCAACTGCTTCCAAAGGAAGAAAGAACCTATCCAGAACTCCTTCAAAGGAAAAGGCAAGCCAGAGGCTAACATGATTCTGAATGGGTCTTCCAGCTCCTTCAGGTCTGTAAGCTATCAACCTATAGTAAACCTTTCTTTCCATTCTGATGATTGGTGGTTGGATTCTGGAGCTAATGTTCACGTTTTATTTGATCGCTCCTGTTTTTCAACCTATCAGGAATCAGGTGGAGGAGGCGTGACTCTAGGAGATGGCTCAACGGCACAAGTTGTGGGAAGAGGAAGAATAAATCTGAAGATGACATCAGAAAAAATTCTACCTCTCCATGATGTACTTCATGTGCCGTCTGTCAAAAGGAATCTTGTTAGTGGATCCCTCCGTGTAGCCTCATGATACAAAATTGTAATGGAGGCCAATAAAGTAGTTTTTTCTAAGAATGATCTGTTTATTGGAAAATGATTTGTGAAAGATGGACTTTTTATTTTAAGTACTATGAATAAAAGTTCTAATCATTCTTTTGTTGCAAATGTTGAATCATCAAATGTTTGGCATGGTAGACTAGGTATGTGAATTTAGGATCTATCAAAAGGATGATGAACTTACTTATCCCTAAGACTCCTATAGATGATGAAAATAAATATGAGATTTGTGTTCAAGCCAAACACACTAGATTACCTTTCAAATCTGTCTATAGAGATTCTGAACTCCTAGAACTTATTCATAGTGATGTTTGTGATTCCAATAGGGTTTTAACCCGAGGTGGTAGGGAATACTTTGTTACTTTTATAGATGATCATTCAAAGTATTGTTATACCTACATCCTTAAGACCAAAGATGAAGTTCTAGACAGATTCAAGGTCTATAAATCTGAAGCTGAGAACCAGTTGGATAGGAAGATTAAGATCCTTAGATCAGACCGTGGTGGAGAGTATACCTCAAATGAAATGACTAACTTCTGTGAAGAGCACGGAATTATTCATGAGGTAACTGCTCCTTATTCACCACAATCCAATGGAGTTGTTGAAAGGAAGAATCACACTCTTTTAGATATGGTCAATGCCATGCTTCTCAGCTCAGGTGTCCTTGATAATCTTTGGGGAGAAGCCTTATTGTCAGCCTGTTATATTCTTAATAGGATACCCAGTAAGACTAATAATAAGACACTATATGAGTTATGGAAAGGTCGGACCCCTAGGATTAATTACCTCAAAGTTTGGGGATGTCTAGCTAAAGTAGGAATTCTTGAACCCAAAAAGAGGAAGATAGGACCTAAGACTGTAGATGTTGTATTCATAGGATATGTCCTAGATAGTAATGCCAATAGATTTCTTGTAACCCATTCTGAAGTAAATGAAATCTCTAATAACACAATCATTGAAGCTAGAGATGCAGTTTACTTTGAGAACGTTTTTTCCTTCAAGGATAGAACCCCTTCATCTTCCTCTAACCCTTCTCTTACTTCGTCTACTAGTTCTCATGACCAAATGCCTAATTCTCAATCTGAACAAGTCATAGAACCTAGAAGGAGTAAAAGAGAAAGGATTGAAAAGAATTTAGGAGAATGATTCTTCACATTTTTGATAGAAGGTGATCCCTCAACCTATGAAGAAGTCATATCCTCTCCTGATGCCCCCTTCTGGAAAGAAGCTATTAACAATGAGTACAACTCCATCGTGGAGAACAATACTTAGTTTTTAGCAGACATTCCTTAAGGCAGCAAACCTGTTATGCTCTATTTAATTTTTTTATTTAATTTTACAAATAATGTTATTGATAATCATAATATTTTTTTTTCATTTGGAATCCTAAAAAATTTTTGCAATTACATATTTCTTTCACCAACTCACCTAGATGATGTGTCATCATAGGAATATAGGTGGCAACCTCCCATGACATGTAGCACATAACTTGCCACATGTCTCCTAGCATGGAGAGAGAGTCTTCTCCATGAGACACCTCTCCCTCATCTCCTTAAAACAAATAATTCCCTCTTCTATAATAAAACCCCCTTCTTATTCCACAACCCACTTCCTCAGCACACACACACCCGACCAACTCCCTCTCCTCCCACTCTTCACTTCACTCCTCTCTCTATCTCCATCTGCTATTGCTGCTACTGTGCTACCGCTGCCCCTTCGCCCGGACCCGTCGCCTCCACCCGGACCCGTCGCCTCCATCCGGACCTGTCACACCTCGCTCCCGCAGGAGTGATCATCCTCGCTAAGGCGTGATGCCGCACGGGCCTAGGTTGCGCCCGTGCAAGGCTAATTCCAGAAACGGCCGATTTGAGCTAGGCCACAGAGTCGCACAGAGTGTCCACATTTGCAGCAGAAAGTAAATGAACACAAGTTGAAACGAATTCAAAAACTTTATTGATTTTCAAGAAGTTTACAAGCGGCGCTAGGCCGATATTACAAATCGCTCAAGCTCTCTCTCTCTCTGAAACATAAAAGGCGTGCCAAGTGGCTTACAACATGGAATGATTCATGGCGATGTTCTGATACATTATGTCCTGTATAGGGTGCTTCAGTTTCTTGCAACGTTCCAAGGCCCCAGAGTTGGCTCCGCGCCTTAGCACGTTCGATGGAAGCTCCGCACCCGCCGACGTCTCCTGCATCCTGCATGCAGACTGTAGGGTTATCAGTACATTGTTATGCACTGGTGGGGAGGCTAGCTCGCCCACAATGCTATCATTACCAAACACGTTCCATTTACTTTTGTGCATCTCTATCATTCATTGTCTTTCTAATCTTGTCTTAGGATCAATTTTATGGTATATGTCATAACCTATCCCGTGTTGTCAAAATTCAAGTGTCGTATGGAAATACATGCACGACTTACCCATACTTATCGTCCGGCCTTCCCTGTCCAAGTAAACCAAGTTAGTCAACAATTCATATGGAACAACATAATATGATTCTTGGAAACATTCAATATCAAGGACGTGTCCCTGCCTCAGTTACTAGCGCGTCGTAGGCGTATTCTCTAACTCATTGTACGAAGTATTCATTATCATTTGGTGTGATACATTTCAAGCTTATTCAGAAGGTGCTTTGTTCAGATTAACTTAGACTACTTTGATTTCAATGCAAGGACTTGCACGTGGATAGCCACCAACAAAGCCCACTTAATCTATATGCACCGGTCGCTGGCATCACAAGCCAATTTGGACATATTCTCCTTTGGAAATTTCTCACCTATCACTGTGTACGGTTGGTTCACATCTGATAGTCTTTTGAAATTACCCCGCACTTACGTCTCCTGGGTGGCCAAGCCCCACCCAGTTAGCCCGTAAGCCCCTTTTTGATTCCGCCTAGGCCGGCATATCTCCCCTTTGATCATGCCACGAAATCCCTTTTTCTTCACGGTCACGGCATCGCCACCCCTCGCCCGTGCCGTTTGTCCACGACCATTTCGTATTAACTTGTCTTTTTAACTTAACGGCTGTCTCTGAGCCGTAGGCTAACCCTTAGCCTTAATGCGTTATCGACCAGGTTGGCGTCCGTGCAGCGCGGGTAGCGAGCCCCGTTGCACATGCCCGTCATACCTGTCGCTAACCATTTCTATCCTTCTTATCTTTTATTCATTCTTTCTTTCACTTGTTCATTCATTCGTTGATTCATTCATTCACTTATTCGTTTACTCTTTCATTCATACATTACGCAACTCCTTGTGCAGGAGTCGCCTTGGCGACCCATCGGTCCCATAGCCTTTCAATGTTGCTATACTCTATTCGGAACGACTATATTGATAGTCTTCCCATTTCATTGTTGTAACACATTCATTGTTTCATTGTTGAACGCATAAGGGACTTGAACGCAAGCTTGTGCCTTAGCACGAGCGTGGAGCGCGGTGCGAGAGTTCTCGTATTTTCTATGTTCTTTTCTATATTCTATACAAGCATACAAGATGGGATTATTCCCTTAGCTAGGTGCGTTGAGTCCTTTATTAGCATGCACGGGGTTATCGCCTAGCAATTCTCGTGATAGTGTCTGTATTGTTATGTGTCTAGGCTAAGCAAAGACGGGTTCATCGGAGCCACCCACCTTAGCGATGTTCGCATCGGCCGAGCGATACTCCGAGCGCGCCTTTGAAAGTCTAAGTCTGGATTCATCTTTGACGGACCAATGTAAGCCTTGCATCGATTCTTCTTCAGGTCGATACCAACTCTTCGGGTCGACGGCTCGTTTGAGTCGTTGCACTTGTCGTTTGAATCAGCGTTCCGCTAGGGCGGAGCGGGTCATTACATAATACACCACTCAAAACAAGTCTCGTCCTCGAGACTTCCTAAGTGCAGGTCATCCTACCATTCCTTAACTCGTGTCGTCGTATTTCTTAGACGATTCCTATCGAACGACTCTATCGTTCTATGGCGCCGAACTATACTCGATACCTTTCCAAGTTTCGTGTCACATACGTTTGGTCGATTTTATTGAATAACTTTTCATTCATTTTAGAGTTGATGGCACTTATTCAATTCAAGTGTTTCTTTGACTTGGTTGCTATTTCGACGTATCATGGGACTGAAACGGTCGCACGAGGTGCGTTGTATTTTATCAAACTCGAGAGTCGTAGGCTGAGGCAAACTCACTCATTTCTTCATGCGCATCTCAACACCCACTTGTAGCTGAATTCGAGTTCATCACATCGCTGAGTTTGGATCGTGCACATATTCAAGGCGTCCCCCGAATACGTACATTTCAACCAAGCTTAGCGATTAGCGAAGTCGGACAAGCTACTCGTGATAGTTTCGATTTGCCGATCGTTCGCTAACTTTGATTTAAAACCGAACTCATGTGTATCTCACTATCGTTTATCTCGGTCCTCGAGATGATCCGGTTCGCTTCTCAAGTGTTCTTGTCTACGAAATCAATACGATTTCTTCTTAGCGGAGTCGGCCAAGTCTACGTAATTTTCGTCCGATTCGAGACCAAGTATTGCACCATCATCGAGTATTTCTTCCTATCAACGATTCAATTCGTTATCCCAACTTTACTTGCGCGTCATCCATTCCTATCATTTCCTTCGTTTGGGGCCAATCTCATCGTCGTTCATGCACACTCCCTGTTCTCCGTCCTACTCTAAGTCTTGCTGCCACAAGTCTATCGTCCGTCTGGATGATACTGTAAGGTCAATCGCACAAGTTCAATCACTCGGCATAGGGTCATCCGCCTATCTGCTAGGTCAGCTCACAAGGTCATAGTTACAAGTCAAGTCCGTCGCTCATCGTGCAAGGTCGTTGCACGACGCTCGCCCCAAATCCTATGGTCAAACCATTTGTTTGCTTGTACGGGTGTTTCTACCCAAGCTCGCGTCATTCAGATTTCTAAACATCGAGCACGATCACCTAATTCGCATCAAGACTTACGTTACACATATTCAATTCCGTTCAATCACCAGTTCTAACCAATTCGTGTATTCGATCACGAGGTCATCCAGCTCGATAATACATTGTGTCCCAATCTCACACGAGTCCGATTATCCACGGTGGTTCATGAATCACCATGCAACGCTCCCGCAGAATAATTATTCTCATCAGGATGTAACTCTTGTTTGAGTTTTAGACTAACCCATTCTCGATACGCGGATTGGACCTACTCAATCCTCAAGTTCAATTCTTCAAGCGCACAAATTCATTCTCGAGTCCACCTTCACGTCAAACCACAAGTCGAAGCAATCAGATTGCCACGCCATCCAGGTTCAATCACTCCCGCTGTATGAATCACCATATCAGCGCTCACGCGGAGTGATCGCCATAATCCGACGCGGCGCATGTGCGAGGCTGGAGTTGCACTCGCATAAGACAAGAATGTCAACGTTGTGGTTGTCAACGAAGCAAATCCAAGCATTCTCATTTTCATCCAAGCCAAATCAATTTGACAGTCTGACCGTCATGCGTTCAACTAGAAAATCCTCGAGCCAAGTCTATCTTTTCCTCGACACATTTTTAACATCCCAAGTATAGCATCCAACGAAACAATGACATTTGTACGATCGTCATTCGCCGAGTCAGAGTACCCCCGAGTTATCGCATATCGATCTTTGATACACCTCAATACCATCGACGATATGCGTAACCTGGCGATCTTTCTTTGCAACCAATTTCGAGTCGTGCGTTGATGCTGTTGTCCGAGTTGGATATTCCACAATTTTATTTAATATTCAAGATCAAGTTCAACTGCTATTCCTCAAGCAAGTTTTAAGATCGTTGTTCAAACACAACTCGCAATTCATTTGAATCAATCCGAAATCGTACGCGCGATCATCTATGTTTCCTCGATCAAGACCATTCACTTTTATTCATCGTTCCGAACCATTTTCTAACTCGTGTTACCCAATGACAAGTTGTCCAGCGACATCTCGTTCGGGACTTTTGAAGTCACGACCAACTAAGCATGACACGTTCTAAGGCTTTGCGCGATCGCATCGCTTGCCGACATACTCGTACGATTCGTAAATACTTTAGTCTCGCTCAAACAATTTCTATGACGTCCATACACCACTCAGGGTTCGAGCCACTCGACTAGTCGTCAACACTCATTCTTATTCTTCTCCCGAACCTATCACATACACCACTCGGATTCAAGCCATATGATCTAGTCCTCAATCACGTTCGCGTCATGCGCTAAGACATCCTTCAGATTCATTCGACGAAGTTCTAGCGTAATCGCTCACGTCACCTCGATGTACTAAGTCGTTCACATTAATCCTCAAAATCCAAGCCAATCTTTCGTGCACGCCTAAGCGTTAACTCGATAGCGTTCCTATCGATAGACACTCAAAGTGTATCTCCGTTCTCGATCCTGCGATACTTGATATCGCTCGCAACCCGATTGTACCCAAAAGCCGAGGTGCGCGACACGCGGACTAAGTTGTGCCGCATAACCATCCCGTACGGACTACATTCAAGTTTGCACGCTCACTTGCTAGGTCGACGCAAGACTAGTTAGGCACGCACGCGACATGTTAACTTAGCATGTGTTCTCTATCGAGTCAAGCTTAACATCGTTCGACACAAAGGCCTTCTCCTATCGATCCCGTTCAACCGAGTACTTGTACGAGCTTTTGAAAATATTAGACTTATTGTATGGAACATCCCAAGGCACAACGAGAGAGAGCGTACACTTCTTTTGTTTCCAACCGAGCTTTCAAAATTGAGAGAATCGAAATGAAGTCCAAGGATGTGAAGCCATGCTCTGATACCAATCTGTCACGCCCCGCTCCCGCAGGAGTGATCGTCCTCGCTAAGGCGTGATGCCGTACGGGCCTAGGTTGCGCCTGTGCAAGGCTAATTCCAGAAACGGTCGATTTGAGCTAGGCCACAGAGTCGCACAGAGTGTCCACATTTGCAGCAGAAAGTAAATGAACACAAGTTGAAACGAATTCAAACACTTTATTGATTTTCAAGAAGTTTACAAGCGGCGCTAGGCCGATATTACAAATCGCTCAAGCTCTCTCTCTCTCTGAAACATAAAAGGCGTGCCAAGTGACTTAAAACATGGAATGATTCATGGCGATGTTCCGATGCATTATGTCCAGTATAGGGTGCTTCAGTTTCTTGCAACGTTCCAAGGCCCTAGAGTTGGCTCCGCGCCTTAGCACGTTCGATGGAAGCTCCGCACCCGCCGACGTCTCCTGCATCCTACATGCAGACTGTAGGGTTATCAGTACATTGTTATTCACTGGTGGGGAGGCTAGCTCGCCCACAATGCTATCATTACCAAACACGTTCCATTTATTTTTGTGCATCTCTATCATTCATTGTCTTTCTAATCTTGCCTTAGGATCAATTTCATGGCATATGTCATAACCTATCCCGTGTTGCCAAAATTCAAGTGTCATATGGAAATACATGTACGACTTACCCATACTTACCATTCGGCCTTCCCTGTCCAAGTAAACCAAGTTAGTCAACAATTCATATGGAACAACATAATGTGATTCTTGGAAACATTCAATATCAAGGGCGTGTCCCTGCCTCAGTTACTAGCGTGTCGTAGGCGTATTCTCTAACTCATTGTACGAAGTATTCATTATCATTTGGTGTGATACATTTCAAGCTTATTCAGAAGGTGCTTTGTTCAGATTAACTTAGACTACTTTGATTTTAATGCAAGGACTTGCACGTGGATAGCCACCAACAAAGCCCACTTAATCTATATGCACCGGTCGCTGGCATCACAAGCCAATTTGGACATATTCTCCTTTGGTAATTTCTTACCTATCACTGTGTGCGGCTGGTTCACATCTGATAGTCTTTTGAAATTACCCCGCACTTACGTCTCCTGGGTGGCCAAGCCCTCCCCCCCCAGTTAGCCCGTAAGCCCCTTTTTGATTCCGCCTAGGCCGGCATATCCCCCCATTGATCATGCTGCGGAATCCCTTTTTCTTCACGATCACGGCATCGCCACCCCTCGCCCGTGCTGTTTGTCCACGACCATTTCGTATTAACTTGTCTTTTTAACTTAAGGGCTGTCCCTGAGCCGTAGGCTAACCCTTAGCCTTAATGCGTTATCGACCAGGTTGGCGTCCGTACAGTACGGGTAGCGAGCCCCGTTGCACGTGCCCGTCATACCTGTCGCTAACCATTTCTATCCTTCTTATCTTTTATTCATTCTTTCTTTCACTTGTTCATTCATTCGTTGATTCATTCATTCACTTATTCGTTTACTCTTTCATTCATACATTACGCAACTCCTTGTACGGGAGTCGCCTTGGCGACCCATCGGTCCCATAGCCTTTCAATGTTGCTATACTCTATTCGGAACGACTATATTGATAGTCTTCCCATTTCATTGTTGTAACCCATTCATTGTTTCATTGTTGAACGCATAAGGGACTTGAACGCAAGCTTGTGCCTTAGCACGAACGTGGAGCGCGGTGCGAGAGTTCTCGTATTTTCTATGTTCTTTTCTATATTCTATACAAGCATACAAGATGGGATTATTCCCTTAGCTAGGTGCGTTGAGTCCTTTATTAGCATGCACGGGGTTATCGCCTAGCGATTCTCGTGATAGTGTCCGTATTGTTATGTGTCTAGGCTAAGCAAAGACGGGTTCATCGGAGCCACCCACCTTAGCGATGTTCGCATCGGCCGAGCGATACTCCAAGCGCGCCTTTGAAAGTCTAAGTCTGGATTCATCTTTGACGGGCCAATGTAAGCCTTGCGTCGATTCTTCTTCAGGTCCATGCCAACTCTTCGGGTCGACGGCTCGTTTGAGTCGTTGCACTTGCCGTTTGAATCGGCGTTCCGCTAGGGCGGAGCGGGTCATTACAGGACCCGCTGCCGCCGCCCGAGCCCACCGTCGGCCATCCGCGCCCGACGCCGGCCACCCCCGCCATCTCCAGCACCATCCTCTCTTCCTCCTTCCCTTCCAATATCAAAAACCTAGGTAAAACCCCCTTCTTCTTTTTCAAATTCCTTTCCATATTTTAAACCTAGGTTAGGGTTTTACTAACAAAATATATTTTTGAAACTATTGTTGGGTTCAATTAGAAAATTTATGGAGAAACCTAGGTCATCTTCAACCAAAGGCAAGTCCTCTTCCCTTTTTCCCTTGAAAATGTCTCCAAATTGATTTTTCAATTTTCCTTGAACAAATATAGATTAATTTAAATTCTGGAATTTAGGAAATTCATGACAAAAATCTATTTTATAAGAGTGTAGTATGAATTAAGAATAAATATATAACATGGATACAACACCTTGGATGATTATACATTTTGGACACAATGTTGGGCACAATATGGACACAACACCATGAATGGATATAATTTGGACACTTGAATATATGTATATGGATGCTTGAATAAATGTGTAGAACACCATACTACATGGACACAACATTGTATCAATGCAAATATATATATTAAACACATTACAGATATATATATATATACCAATGAACACTTCGACTCTAATTTATATGATATTATGTGGATTCAACCCAAGAATTATATACATTTGTCTTGACATAATTAGTGGACACAATCCGTGTACTTATATGGACACTTACAAGTTGACCTAACTTAGGGACTCCACCTTTACACTTAAAAGAAAAATATGCATATAAGAGTCTTATACTTCTTTGTATAATAATAAGATAATTTTCTTTCAAGGATATTAAATATGTCCATAATATAAAATATTCCTATTTTTGGACTTCATTGTATAGTCAAAATGGAATTTTTTAGGTTCCTATAAGACAAAATAAATATACATTTGCAAATTTCAAATTTTAAGAACTAAATTATAAGTATTTTAGTATATTGGGATTTAGCCGAAAATTCGGGTTTAATTTGGTACAATATCAATTCTGTCCACAATATAAAAATTTCCAAAATGACATATATTGATATGATAAATTAGTTAAATTGAGTGTTTACAAGTTCTTATATATTAAAGTAACCTTACATCTATCAAATTTTCAATTTTTAAAACTCTTTTTGCATATCAAGCCAATGTACAAGAGTAGTAAATTAATTTGTAAAGACATGACACTTAATCTAGTATTATTTATGCTACTAATAACTTGGTTTTGAATTTGTATAATATTTAGCAAGCTGCAATCACCAGGAAACTTGCTTATTTGCTTAAATTGCTTGCTTGCCAAGGTAATAAACTTCAAAACTACACTTTTATTTTATTTGTGAGGTTCCGGTGTTGAGAGTTGCTCCACCGAAAGGGTCGGCTAACCCGAATTATTAACTGCGTGGTTTCCGGTATTGAGGGTTGCTCCACCGAAGGGGTCGACGAACTCGAATTATAATTATATTTTTATCATGTCTCTTGTAAATTTTTGGGGTCTCTAAATACAAAGGAGACTCTGTCGAAATTTTCGGAAATTTCAAGAGATAAACAAATTCTCGATCTCCCGAGAAATTGAATAATTCCGTAAACTTTAGAGAGTATTTAGAACATGTATAGGACACGAATTACAGTTTAAATTAGACTCCTCATATTATCATTTTGTAAAATATGAGTATAGTTTTCCACTTGAAAGTTTATGTCTAAATATCGTTTCTGAATAATTAATTTCAAAAAATATCATTCAAAATGGTTATTTATAAGATGCATTTGTTTTAGCCTTTTAATTAGATAACTCCCTATTGTGATAATGATGATAAAATTAAGTAATTATAGAACTTAGATTAAGAAGCATTGGGAGGGGAGAACAACCTGAATACCACCCTTACAGCTCCGCAACATAATAACCAAAGACTGATCAGTATACTAGCTCATTCGTAGGGCCATGCGAATCGAGTAAGTGAGGCTTAGCTCACTTAGCCCATGAGAGGAAGGGCCGGATTGTAATAATCTGAGCCATCCATTTAGCCCGTGAGAGGCAGGGCCGGATTTAATTCCGTGCCATCCAACAATTGCACCTCTTCGACAGTAACATCGATTTGGTGATTTTCTGGGTTCAAGAGAGACTCAGTACATTTAAGCCCAAGAGAGGCAGGGCCGGATTCTAAGCATCGCGCCACCAAGTCATAACCTGATCCCAGGTATACGGGATTGTTGTCGGAAAAAAAAAGCTGATTAGGAGAATATTCAGAAGGGTTGTTCTCAAAAATTGTATTTTTATATGTTATTGTACGCATATTTAGTGTTATGCCATAAGTAGGAGTAATTAATATTGAAATATTCAATTTACTCTCATGAAAGTGAAACTAATTTACCAAATTTCAAGATATATTATTTATCATTCACTTTCATTCATTATTCTATCATTTATTTATCGTCCTTGACCGAGGACTTGCTTGTCGTTTCTAAACGACCTAGTAATTGTTCACTAGGTGAGGATGACGTTCCGGCATATCCAATACCCCTGGATGATGATGAATAGACAATCTGAGAAAATCTCTGGAGGAGCCAACCGATAGTTGGTAGTTAGTCTTATGTATAACATTTTGTTGTAACTAAACTTAAAGTTAATGTACCTTTAGAAATACTCTTGATGTAAATATAATTAAAGTTGTAATTTATGAATGTGATTGTTCTTGTATTTTCCATTCTGCTGATTTACGGGCGACAATTGCGAATTTGGCGCGTAGCCTGGGGATGTGTTCCATGACGTCACCGTTGTATTTGGGATACGGAACGTGACACATCTTTTGTTGGTGTCCCATGCAGGTCAACAAAGAATGAAAAATTTAGGACATGTATAGGTCTAGGTATAAAGTAAAACATAGATTAAAGAACCTATAGGTGAAATCTTGAATTCCAATCTTACCATAGAGATCCTTAAAGAAGGTAATGTCAATAATTAGTAGCATTTTACAAATTATTATTATTTTTACTATCTAAGCCATTTATTTTGATCTTATTTAAAGGTATACTAACCTAAAAGTTCTTGGTATAGATTATGTCCCGATTTGTACCTTTTGCAAGATTGGGCAACCACAGCCATGGTCTGGACGAATATTATGAGTTTGTGAAGAAGATGTGGCGAGTGGCACCTAAAGGAATGATAGAAGCTTATGGAGTCCACTACGAGCTGAAGCATCCAGTAGTTACAGATATAGTGGATGAAAGGATAGAATACTACAATGTAGTAAATTATTTTGTGCTTATTAAGGCCCAACCGTCTGGAGAACCAGGGTCCAAACACAATGGCACCCTGGAAGAGTGGATGACAACCTATCCTGATGCCAAAATCCTCAACATAAGAAAAATGTGGATATGAGTGACTGAATATGTAAAAATGTAAAAAAATGTAAATAGCAAGAATGTGAAGCCTGACTATATACTATTCTGAAAATAAATAAAGTATGTGTGACTCCATGTTCTTGCCCTTATACTTCCAATTATGGTTTAATTAAAAAGAATATTGTGTATGTAGGTATGGACCTATTCTTTCCAAGCTTGCCATAGGATGGGAGTGACCGTACCCTATATGGGTACCAGCAACACGTGAGGGAACTTTGGAAAGTACCAGACTGGTACGATATACCAGTCTATGAAGTATACTATGGAGTGATGAATCCTGTCATCCGAGATATTGAAAACGGTGCTGAAGTAGACCACGAAAGGCAGGTCTACTGCATATATGTTCGAGACCCCGGTCATCTGTACATAGACCCTATACTTGAAGGGTACAAAGGAACACTAGATGACTTCCAGGAGTTACATCTCGAAGTAACGATCCTTAGTTATGAACGAACCCTTATATATAGGTAACTAGAAATTAGGGGTCCTATAAGGGTTGTTTTCTTCTCTGCTATATAATATAGCAGATATGTATGTATGATAACCTGGAAGTAAGGGAAGTCTGTAAAAAGTTATGTAAAAGTATGTAAGATAAGACCCAGCAGCATGTTTGTATAATATTTCGATAAGAGTAAATAAAATATGCTTGCTCTCTAAGTGTGATTTCTTATTGCTAAGCCATGCAAAAAAAAAAAATTCTTTCTCTGGGCATTACAAAGGACAATTTGTTTATTCAAAAAAAATTCAGGATAATGTCTGATCAGGGACAGTCCCACGCATCATCAATTCAAGGCCAGGCTGCACCCTCTATCTTAGACATGTACCGACTATTTCAACAAGTTTTAGAATCAAACAGTCAACATGCAAATGCGGCCCAAGCCACTACCGCTCAAGTACTAGATCAAATGCGGGCGACAAACTCCAAGGATAGGACCATAGCTGATTTTAGAGATCTTAGGCCACCTAAATTTTGCGGGACAGAGAACCCGATAGGAGCAGGACAATAGATCAGGACCATAGAAGGATTACTAAAGGCAGCAAAGGTTAGGCCTGAAGATATGGTTTCTATAGTCCGCATCCAGTTGGAAGATGTCGCTGAACATTGGTGGAGTGCGGAGCATCCTGAAGAGTCTGACAATACAGTACCTTGGGGAGAATTTAAGAAGAAATTCGAAGAAAGGTTCTTTCCAAAGTCAGCCAGAATGGAGCTGGAAATACAATTTATTAATCTAAAGCAGAGAAGGCTCACAGTTGATGAATATACTGCCGAATTCTCCAGGCTTAGCCATTTTGCTTCATACATGGTAGCAGATGAGGAAACAAAGGTGTCAAGATTTTTGGAAGGATTGGGAGGACATTTAAAAAGTAAGGTTGCAGCCTATCGGTGCCAAACATATTCTGAAATAACCGAAGCTGCCCGAAATCAGGAAAGGATGTTAAAGGAAGAACAACCGTTCCGGCCCCAAGCTCAGAAGAGGGCTCTGGAGTCGGGAGCACCATCCTCCAGAAGTCAGTGGCAGGGACCATCCAAACGACCCCAAGTTGATAGTTCGGATGGACCGCTCATTTGTAACTATTGTCACAAGCCTGGACATTTAAAAGAAACTGTAGAAAGCTATTGGGATTATGCCTAAGATGTGGTTCAGCTAACCACCAAACTAGTCAATGTCTACCACAATCAACCACTGGGCCAGTAATCCGAAATTCGGGGCAAGGAGCACGGCAAGAGTTCCGAGGGAATCAGGGCAAGTTAATGCTTCCAGAAAATGGTCCTCGACCCATGCTCCAAGCACCTGTACATCAGGCCATGATAACCTATGGGCAACAAAGATCACCACTCGCATCCCAAGCCCATCAATACCAACAAGTGCAGAAGGCTAGACAATCCCAGGCTGGAAAGAAGAAGAAGAAACACGGGCAAGCATTCATGCTGGATACTGAGGAAGCTGAGATTGTGGGCGAAGTGGTAACAGGTACTATATTAGTTTCATCATATCCAGCATCTGTTTTATTTGATTCAGGAGCCACACACTCCTTTATATCTGCTAGTTTTATATCCCAACAGGAAATTGAATCACAACCCCTGGCTAGGAATCTAAATATTCTTACAGGCAATGGCATGGTAAAGGTTAGCCATGTTTGCAGCGCCTGTCGAGTAAAATTAGGTGGTGGAGCTTTTCGGGTAAGACTATTGGTCTTCCCAATGAACAATTATGATATAGTACTTGGGATGGATTGGCTAACCAGGACGTCGGCCAATATAGATTGTGGAAAAGGAAGAATTTTATTTCAACTTCCAAATAAGAAAACATATAAATTTAATCGAAACCAGAAAGAATTTGATGCGGGAGAATTGGAGAAACTCGAACTGCCAATTCGAGGAAAATTCCAAGAACTGGAGGAAAAACAATTCCCAAGAGTTGTAGAAGATTTTAAGGATGTTTTTCCAGAAGATCTACCAGGACTGCCCCCGGATAGAGCAGTAGAATTCTCTATCAATTTAATACCTGGGGCAGCACCTATAGCTAAAAAGATATATCCCATGAACAAGAAAGAGTTAGCAGAGCTTAACAAACAAATAAAAGAATTATTATCAAAGGGATTCATACAACCAAGTGCCTCACCCTGGGGTGTGCCAGTATTATTCGTAAAGAAGAAGGATGGAACTTTACGACTGGTAATAGATTACAGAGCCTTGAATGAGGTAACAATCAAAAATAAATATCCTTTACCCCGTATTGATGAGTTATTTGATCAACTAGGAGAGGCCAAGGTATTCTCAAAGATTGATTTAAGATCTGGATATCATCAAGTAAAAGTCAAGAAGGAAGATATTCAGAAGACAGCATTTAGAACTCGTTATGGGCATTACGAATTCTTAGTTATGCCATTCGGGTTAACAAATGCTCCTGCAATATTCATGGATTTAATGAATCAAATATTCTATCAATACTTGGATAAATTCGTGATTGTATTCATTGATGATATCCTTATATATTCAAAGAATGAAGAAGAACATGAAGAATATCTGAGAATAGTACTACAAACTTTGAGAGAAGAACGGTTATACGCCAAATTGAGCAAATGTGAGTTTTGGCTGGACCATATATCCTTCCTAGGTCATATTATCAGTGGTGAAAGAATTTCAGTAGATCCAAAGAAGGTAGAAGCTGTTAAATCATGACCAACACCAAAGTCTGTAGCAGAAATTCGAAGCTTCTTAGGTTTAGCCGGGTACTATAGACGCTTCGTGGAAAATTTCTCAAAAATCGCGGAGCCTTTAACTCGGCTGACCCGAAAAGAAGAAAAATTCAATTGGACGGAGAAATGCCAAGCAGCTTTTGAAGAATTAAAGGAAAGGCTGATTTCAGCACCTGTATTGGCATTACCGTCAGGATCGGGTGGATATGAGATATACAGTGATGCCTCAGGCAAGGGGCTGGGTTGTGTACTAATGCAGCACGGGAGAGTTATAGCCTATGCTTCTCGACAATTAAAACAACATGAGAGAAATTATCCGACTCATGATTTGGAACTTACAGCTGTCGCATTTGCACTTAAATTATGGAGACATTACTTGTATGGAGAAAGGATTAAGATTTATACAGATCATAAAAGTTTAAAGTATGTATTTACCCAAAAGGAGATCAATATGCGACAAAGAAGGTGACTAGAGTTACTTAAAGACTTTGATATGATAATGGAATATCATCCTGGTAAAGCAAATAAGGTCGCAGATGCACTGAGCAGAAAGCCAACAGCATTCTTTATGAACACCCCAAAAGAAATCCTAGAGGATTTGAGAAAAATGGGAATTGAAGTGATATGTCCTACAGCAGAAGGAATATGGAAAAATTTACAAATACAATCCTCCTTAGTAGATAGAATCAAGGAAGCCCAACAAGGTGATGCAAAACTTCAGAAAATTTGGAAACAAACAGAAGAAGGGCTCCAGACCGGGATAAGGAAGCATCCAGACGGATCATTAAGATTCGGAGATAGATTGTGCGTACCCGGTGGAGAATTGCGGACAGAAGTTATGTCAGAAGCTCATAACTCGCAATATTCCATTTACCCGGGCAGTACTAAGATGTACCAGGATTTGCGACAAAATTTCTAGTGGCATGGCATAAAAAGAGAAATTGCTAAGTTTGTGTCTAAATGCCTCGTCTGTCAACAAGTAAAAGCGGAACACCAGAGGATAGCAGGACTTCTCCAGCCTTTGCCCATACCGGAATAGAAATGGGAGCATCTCACAATGGATTTCGTGATAGGACTACCTAAGACCCAAAAGGGTAATAATGCTATCTGGGTTATCGTTGATAGACTTACTAAAATGGCTCGATTCCTACCTTTTTGAGTTGGACAGTCAACAGATATACTGGCAGAAATGTATATGAAACAGATTGTCAGTCAACACGGAGTACCAGTAAGTATAGTGTCCGATAGAGACACCAGGTTTACCTCACATTTCTGGAAAAGTCTACAGAAAAATCTTGGTACTCGGCTAAAGTTCAGCTCTGCTTACCATCCTCAAACAGATGGTCAGTCCGAACGGACAATTCAAACTTTGAAAGACATGTTAAGGGCCTGCACATTAGATTTTGGAGGATCATGGGATGACCACCTACATTTGGTAGAATTCTCTTATAACAACAGTTACCATGATAGTATCAAAGTTGCACCTTTTGAAGCCCTGTACGAAAGAAAATGTAGATCTCCAGTATATTGGACAGATATAGGAGAGAGACAATTGCTAGGTCCAGAACTGGTGACACAGACAGTAGACAAGGTCAAAGCAATAAGAAGCCACCTGCAAGCTGCACAAGATAGACAAAAGATGTGGGCTGACAAACATCGAAGGATGTTGGAATTTCAACCCGGTGATCATGTTTTCTTGAAGATTTTACCAACAAAGGGAACAATTAGATTCGGTACACGAGGAAAACTGAGTCCGAGATATATTGGGCCATTTGATGTACTAGAAAGAATTGGGAGAGTATCTTACAAACTAGCTCTTCCACCAACCCTGGAAGGAGTACATGATGTGTTTCATGTATCTCAACTCCGAAGATATGTATCGGATCCGAGTCATGTATTAAACCATTCAGAGATCACTGTTGGTCCAACTCTACGGATAGAGCAGAAACCTGTTGAAATCTTGGATTGAAGAGACAAGATTCTTCGAAATCGGGTCATTCCGTTAGTTCGAGTAGCTTGGAGTAAGGATTCTCCTGGAGATTCAACTTGGGAAAAAGAAGAAGATATGCAGAGCCAATATCCGTATCTATTCGCCGAGACAGGTTAGTAATCATATTGTTATAGTAATTATTTCAAATTCCGAGGACGGAATTTTTCTAAGGAGGGTAGACGTGTTATGCTCTATTTAATTTTTTTATTTAATTTTACAAATAATGTTATTGATAATCATAATTTTTTTTTCATTTGGAATCCTAGGAAAATTTTGCAATTACATATTTCTTTCACCAACTCACCTAGATGATGTGTCATCATAGGAATATAGGTGGCAACCTCCCATGACATGTGGCACATAACTTGCCACATGTCTCCTAGCATGGAGAGAGAGTCTTCTCCATGAGACACCTCTCCCTCCTCTCCTTAAAACAAATAATTCCCTTTTCTATAATAAAACCCCCTTCTTATTCCACAACCCACTTCCTCAGCACACACACACCCGACCAACTCCCTCTCCTCCCACTCTTCACTTCACTCCTCTCTCCATCTCCATCTGCTATTGCTGCTACTGTGCTACCGCTGCCCCTTCGCCCGGACCCGTCGCCTCCACCCGGACCCGTTGCCTTCACCCGGATCCGCTGCCGCCGCCCGAGCCCACCGCCGGCCACCCGCGCCCGACGCCGGCCACCCCCGCCATCTCCAGCACCATCCTCTCTTCCTCCTTCCCTTCCAATATCAAAAACCTAGGTAAAACTCCCTTCTTCTTTTTCAAATTCCTTTCCATATTTTAAACCTAGGTTAGGGTTTTACTAACAAAAATATATTTTTGAAACTATTATTGGGTTCAATTAGGAAATTTGTGGAGAAACCTAGGTCATCTTCAACCAAAGGCAAGTCCTCTTCCCTTTTTCCCTTGAAAATGTCTCCAAATTGATTTTTCAATTTTCCTTGAACAAATATAGATTAATTTAAATTCTGGAATTTAGAAAATTCATGACAAAAATCCATTTTATAAGAGTATAGTATGAATTAAGAATAAATATATAACATGGATACAACACCTTGGATGATTATACATTTTGGACACAATGTTGGGCACAATATGGACACAACCCCATGAATGGATATAATTTGGACACTTGAATGTATGTATATGGATGCTTGAATAAATGTGTAGAACACCATACTACATGGACACAACATTGTATCAATGCAAATATATATGTTGAACACATTACAGATATATATATATATATATATATATATCTGTAATGTGTTCAACATATATATTTGCATATATATATATATATATATATATATATATATATATATATATATACACACAATGCAAATATATATGTTGAACACATTACAGATATATATATATATATATATATATATATATATATATATATATATATATATATATATATATATATATATATATATATATATATATATATACACACAATGCAAATATATATGTTGAACACATTACAGATATATATATATATATATATATATATATATATATATATATATATATATATATATATATATATATATATATATATATATACCAAGGAACACTTCGACTCTAATTTATATGATATTATGTGGATTCAACCCAAGAATTATATATATTTGTCTTGACACAATTAGTGGACACAATCCGTGTACTTATATGGACACTTACAAGTTGACCTAACTTAGGGACTCCACCTTTACACTTAAAAGAAAAATATGCATATAAGAGTCTTATACTTCTTTGTATAATAATAAGATAATTTTCTTTCAAGGATATTAAATCTGTCCATAATATAAAATATCCCTATTTTTTGACTTCATTGTATAGTCAAAATGGAATTTTTTAGGTTCCTATAAGACAAAATAAATATACATTTGCAAATTTCAAAATTTAAGAACTAAATTATAAGTATTTTAGTATATAGGAATTTAGCCGAAAATTCGGGTTTAATTTGGTATAATATCAATTCTGTCCACAATATAAAAATTTCCAAAATGACATATATTGATATGATAAATTAGTTAAATTGAGTGTTTACAAGTTCTTATATATTAAAGTAACCTTACATCTATCAAATTTTCAATTTTTAAAACTCTTTTTGCATATCAAGCCAATGTTACAAGAGTATTAAATTAATTTGTAAAGACATGACACTTAATCTAGTATTATTTGTGCTACTAATAACTTTATTTTGAATTTGTATAATATTTAGCAAGCTGCAATCACCAGGAAACTTGCTTATTTGCTTAAATTGCTTGCTTGCCAAGGTAATAAACTTCAAAACTACACTTTTATTTTATTTGTGAGGTTTCGGTGTTGAGAGTTTCTCCACCGAAGGGGTCGGCGAACCCGAATTATTAACTGCGTGGTTTCCGGTGTTGAGGGTTGCTCCACCGAAGGGGTCGACGAACCCGGATTATAATTATATTTTTATCATGTCTCTTGTAAATTTTTGGGGTCTCTAAATACAAATGAGACTCTGCCAAAATTTTCGGAAATTTCAAGAGATAGACAAATTCTCGATCTCCCGAGAAATTGAATAATTCCGTAAACTTTAGAGAGTATTTAGAACATGTATAGGACACGAATTACAATTTAAATTAGACTCCTCATATTATCATTTTGTAAAATATGAGTATAGTTTTCCACTTGAAAGTTTATGTCAAAATGTCGTTTCTGAATAATTAATTTCAAAAAATATCATTCAAAATGGTTATTTATAAGATGCATTTGTTTTAGCCTTTTAATTAGATAAACTCCCTATTGTGATAATGATGATAAAATTAAGTAATTATATAACTTAGATTAAGAAGCATTGGGAGGGGAGAACAACCCGAATACCACCCTTACAGCTCCGCAACATAATAACCAAAGACTGATCAGTATACTAGCTCATTCGTAGGGCCATGCGAATCGAGTAAGTGAGGCTTAGCTCACTTAGCCCATGAGAGGCAGGGCCGGATTGTAATAATCTGAGCCATCCATTTAGCCCGTGAGAGGCAGGGCCGGATTTAATTCCATGCCATCCAACAATTGCACCTCTTCGACAGTAACATCGATTTAGTGATTTTCTGGGTTCAAGAGAGACTCAGTACATTTAAGCCCAAGAGAGGCATGGCCGGATTCTAAGCACCACGCCACCAAGTCATAACCTGATCCCAGGTATACGGGATTGTTGTCGAAAAAAAAGCTGATTAGAAGAATATTCGGAAGGGTTGTTCTCAAAAATTGTATTTTCATACGTTATTGTATGCATATTTAGTGTTATGCCATAAGTAGGAGTAATTAATATTGAAATATTTAATTTACTCTCATGAAAGTGAAACTAATTTTCCAAATTTCAAGATATATTATTTATCATTCACTTTCATTCATTATTCTATCATTTATTTACCGTCCTTGACCGAGGACTTGCTTGTCGTTTCTAAACGACCTAGTAATTGTTCACTAGGTGAGGATGACGTTCCGGCACCCCTGGATGATGATGAATAGACAATCTGAGAAAATCTCTGGAGGGGCCAATCGATAGTTGGTAGTTAGTCTTATGTATAACATTTTGTTGTAACTAAACTTAAAGTTAATGTACCTTTAGAAATACTCTTGATGTAAATATAATTAAAGTTGTAATTTATGAATGTGATTGTTCTTGTATTTTCCATTCTGCTGATTTACGGGCGACAATCACGAATTTGGCGCGTAGCCTGGGGATGTGTTCCATGACGTCACCGTTGTATTTGGGATACGGGACGTGACAAAACCAATAGGTTGTAAGTGGATCTTTAAGAAAAAACTTAGAGCCGATGGTACCATAGAAAAATATAAGGCTAGATTAGTGGCCAAAGGATTTACCCAGAAAAAAGGATTAGATTACTTTGATACCTATTCTCCTATTGCTAGGATTTCTTCTATTAGAATCCTCCTAGCCTTAGCTTCCATTCATGACTTGCTGATCCATCAAATGGATGTAAAGACAACATTTCTAAATGGAGATTTAGAAGAAGAGATATATATGGAGCAACCTGAAGGTTTTATTGCTAAAGGTCAAGAAAAGAAGGTTTGCAGATTAGTAAAATCTCTTTATGGCCTAAAGCAAGCTCCCAAGCAATGGCACAACAAATTTGACAAAGTCATTATAGAATTTGATTTTGTACCAAATGAATATGACAAATGTTTGTATTCTAAAAATACAAATAAAAGTTGTATTATATTATGCTTGTATGTTGATGATATCCTTATTTTAGGATCTTCACTGGAATTGATAAATAACACTAAGAATTATTTATCTAACCAGTTTGATATGAAAGACCTAGGTGAAGCAAACCTGATCCTAGGAATGCAAGTGTCCAAATGCAATGAGGGATATACTCTATCTTTAGCACATTCAATTGAGAAAATGCTAAGAAAGTTTGAGTATTTTGACAAAAAATTTGCCCTTACTCCATATGATAGTAATATTGTTCTCAAGAAGAATGAAGGATCTCCTATAGAACAACATAAATATTCACAGATGATAGGGTCCCTTATGTATATAACAAATAGGACCAGACCTGATATTGTATTTGCTATTGGGAGACTAAGTAGATATACTAGTAACCCAAATCAGTCGCATTGGACTGCATTGGACAGAGTATTTAGATATCTTAAGGGTACTCTAGATTATAAACTTTATTATTCTAGACACCCTGATATCATAGAAGGTTACTCCGATGCAAATTGGGTAACTGATTCACATGATGTGAAATCCACTACTGGATATGTTTTTACCCTAGCAGGAGCTGCAATCTCCTGGGGATCATGTAAACAAACTATCATAGCCAGAAGTACAATGGACTCTGAAATGATAGCTTTGGATACTACATGTACAGAGGCCGAATGGCTTAGAAATCTTGTTATGCATATACCTATTTCTGTTCATCCTGTTCTTGCAATTTCTATAAACTGTGATAATAATCTGTTATAGAACTACTAAAGCATGATTCTGTGAATGCTAAGATGAACAGGCACCTGCAGCTGCGCTTCAAGTCAATAAAGAGCCTATTGGGCAAATATGTGGTTCTTGACTATATAAAGTCAGAAAAGAACCTTGCAGACCACTTGACGAAGGGTCTATTTAGGATATTGATCCTAGAATCATCGAGGGGGATGGGGTTAAGCCCATAGTATAGTCACCAGTAGTGGCAACCCAACCGAGTCTGACTGGAGATCCCAAGAAGCCGGTTCAATGGGTAGAAACAAGCTGGACTAGGTGACTATTATGGAACACTGACCTGAGATTAAATTCTCTTTAAAATAAAAGCTCAGGAGGCTGTACATGTGTACATTTATACCTTATCCTTATGGTGACAATGTTCCTTTTGTGATATTGATAGGTTGAGTTTAAACTCTTAATAAGTCCAAGCATGATATGCAGGATTGATTCATATCACCTACCTTTAAGGACTTACCTATATGAGCGGTCGTGAGGACAGCGACTATAGGACATGGCGATCCTAGACAACTCTCATGAATGTGTAAAAGTATAAGCCCCAGATTTTCAAATTCATTTTTAATTAGTGTTAATTAAATTTTTATGTCATTTATAGCCTTAACTAATTATTAGGAATTTTTAGGAATTTTTCTAGAATTTTTAAACGATTTTAAATGAGTTTTAAAATACAAAAATATTGATTTGTAATTTTCTAAAATATTTTAATATTAATTTGCAATTATTAGAATTGTTTTAATACTGTTTTGTAATTATTCAAATTACTTTTATATCAGTTTGTAATTTGTTATTTGTTTTAAACTAAGGAATGCAAATTATATTTGTATTTATTATCTGTGGGGACCTATTATGCAATAACCTAAAATCTGGGGGACCTAAGTGTAAACCTAAACCCCCCCCACGATCGGGCTCACCTGCCCCGACTGACCGACGACTCAACGTCGGCTGACCCCCCGTCTTTCCCGGCCATTCCCACCGCCCTAAAAACCTATAAATAAACCCCCCTCCCTTCCTAAACCCAAACCCTAGCTCTACACCCCACCACAACCACCGCAGCCCCTCGTCTCTGACCTAAACCCTAGACCTAACCCTAACTCCGGCGACACACCACCACCAGCTCCACAGCCACCTACATCGACCACAACCGCCACCGTTCGACTCGTCCTGTCACGCCGACCCCAGCGCCACCCGACCGCCCTGACCACGACGCCTCCTCCGCCCAGGCGCCACCCCGACAGCAGCCCACCTCCGGACACGTATGTGTCAGTCGTATTTCGTGTCTCATTTGTGTCTCGTTTTCCTGTGGACGACTCGCCAGGACATGGGCAGTCTTTGGGTAAACGTGGATACGACCGATTAAGTCTGTGCGTGTCGTGCGTAGCACGGACACATAGATACCTGTGTCCTAAACTGTCTGGACACAGGACCGTTTTATATATATTTTTTATATAATCTAACCTAAACGAAATAAAACTAAACTAAACCCTAATCCTAACAAAACTAACGGGCTGACCCCCTGGCCAGCCTGACCCGACCTAACATCCCCCCTGCTCTGTTGGCTCGGGTTCGAGCCCTGCCACTGCTGTCTTCTTTTTCCTTTTCTTTTTCTTTTCCTTTTTCCTTTTTCTTTTCTATTATATATATATATCTATTTATATATATATGTATATACATATATTTGTATATATATATGTATTATTATTATACTATAATTATGTATATATAGTTGCTGTTTATATACATATATATATATATATATATATATATATATATATATATATATATATATATATAATATATATATATATATATATATGTACTTCATTATTTTATGTATGTATATATATATATATATATGTCTTATGTATACATATATATTTATGTATATATATTTCCTTGTGTATATATATTATCATATATATACTATTATATGTATATGTATACATTAATTTTGTATATATATATATATATATTATATATATATATATATATATATATATATATATATATATATATATATATATTATATAGTTGAGTATTTTTCTTATATGTATATATATATATATATATATATAGATATATATATATATATATATATATATATATATATATATATATATATGTAATTTTTACATATATATATATCCATTATGTAATATCCCTATATTATGTATATATATATTATCTTATATATATTTTACTTAGCTTAGTGTAAATTATCCTTATAAAATAATATTCATACTTTTATAGTTACTATGTAAAATTTTACCTTATTAAAATAATAATATTTATTTTGACTATTATCAAATTGTATTTTTATTGTATTTAAATAACTGCAACCATTTGGTGTCCAAGCCTAGCATAGGTATTTGGGCTCAAATGTGTTTTCACACATTCAAGACCTGTACAAGTCATATTGGACTTGATTCATGGCCTTGGGTCCTGTATTTGAACTTTGGTTCAAATTATATACATGGACAAAATACGCAGATAATTAATTATTGTGTGCAATGCTGTTTTTGATTTTCTAAAAATACTTAAAGTACTGCTAAAATTATGGAAAAATAGTTTTTAGATACTATGTTAAGTTGGCTAATTTAGTATAATTTTTGTAGTATTTAATTTACTGTTTTGCCACTAGTTTGGCATATGAAACCAAAACTCATTTTCTGTATACTTAGGAAAACTGATTTTATAAAATATTTGTACTGGTTAATAAATTCCAGAAAAATTATAATAAATTTCTATGATTAACAAGGATCACCTTGGTACTTTACTTTAAGAAAAACTAGGCTTTTTGTCTACTTCAAATTGTTAGGACACAATGATCTTTTGATTTATTTATTGATTAATTACGACTTGTAGCTTTTTGTGTTATTTGGAGTTTTAGTCGTGTTGAACCCCATCCCTCACTAGTGTAAAGACCCTAGAAAGTTAGTTAACATAGTGTGTCACCCCACATTGGTCTCCTATGCCAAAATCATCATTTTGGCTAGGTTCCCAATCACAAGTCGTGTTTCACCAATTAGTGTCCTAGTGTTTTAGCTTAGTGTAAAACTAAGTTGTTGTATTTACTTCTACAGTGACGAGCTACCAGACATCCATAGCATTGTTATCGTAGCTTGTTTTGTTTTGCTTTGCTAGAGGCAAGTACTTTCTACGAACTTTACATATTGTTACATAAATGAACTGTAAACCTCGCCCATGTTAAATGCTGATCCTTAGGGTAGCAAGTTAGATCTCTACATGTTGTACTTCCAGTTACTACCATGCTTAGAACAGTCTTGATATATCTCTCACATGATTAAAATATGGGTTATAGGGAAACTGATAGTATTGTTCGTGATCACGACCCCCCTACAGTAGCGAGCGAGGTCGCATTTTATATGCATACCTTGCCGCAGGCCATTATCCCGCATTTCTGTACGGATGTACACCTATGCCTGTTGACTTGTACGTATGTACATTTTATTTACATGTACCACAGTACATTGTACATCTATTGACCGATCACGTACTTGCTACAGTTTTAAACACTACATGTACATCTGTCTCTATGACATATGTATCCTTGCCATGATAGATTGGGTGATGCCATGTTTCCAGTTATTTTTCTCTCATGTTCATTTCTATGTTTCATATGCTAGTTTGCTAGATTTAGTACTTGCTCCCGTCCTGACAGGATAACGTTGTAGGTGTCCTTACTGAGGAGGAGTTACTCTGTGACACATACTATGGAGATACTGTCGAGGACCCGGCTCTGCACTACGAGGATGTTCCTGCAGGGAACCTCGCCTAGTTGTCTTTTGTATTATTAGACTTTTGAGAGTAGTCATGTATTAGACTATATCTTTTTATAACTGGACATGTATCCAGTTTTACATTTCAGTTCACTTGTACTTGGACATTTTACTATATACGACGACTTTTGTGTTTGGAGCATTTATGATTCTTCTTCACTTATAGAACTATTAGCACATTTAGTCTTATCCTGTTGTCTTTAGAACAGCTTACTACGTTTTATCTCAACGTAGGCTGGGCATGCCTCGGCCTGGCCCAACAATTTGGGTAGCGGGTCGTGACATGTTTTAGTGGTGGCCCATGCAGGTCCTGACTAAACTGTTTGGTTACGTTATTGTACCAAGCATGCCTGCAATTAGGAACTTAAGGTAATTAGACAACATTAGGAAAGACGCTTAGAACACTTAGAGGAATGCTAGGATTGCAACATAGGAAATATATCACATGTTTGCTATTATAATTAGATTTTCTTGCCCATGATTGCTTACTTTAAATAAGTCCTTATAAGTCTTTTTATGTGTAATTTAGATGGTGCTTACTCGTTCATCCCAGTATGTTACCTCCGAGAATGGGGCCCTCCATATCCAGTCAGCTGACCAGTTGACTGATACATCTCCACCTACCACATTCCCCCACTCCACAGATCCACAGACCCAGATACCACCTTCCACATCCCAGGCCCGGCAGGACCCGATACTTCCACCACCCCCTATCACTATACCCATCCAGGCTTCCGTTACACTCGACAAAAACTAGCTGCTCACACTGATTCAGGGGTTCCTAACAACCCATCAGGAGCAGACTACCCTACTCCGCCAGAGCATGGAGCGTTCTGAGGGACGTCCCATGGTCCCACCACATGTAGAGCCACGGCAGAGAGCGGGAACGGTCAAGGACTTCATGGGTCTGAATCCCAAGGAGTTCTCAGGGACTGAGGGCATAGTAGTAGCTGATGACTGGCTAGATTCGGTAGAGAGGAAGCTTCTGGGAGTTAGGATGCCGGATGACCTCCAGGTCGAGGCAGCGGGATTTCTGCTGATAGACTTAGCAGGAGTCTGGTTCCGGAATGAGCCATTGTTTGCGAGAGGGAGAGCCACCTGGGACCAGTTCAAGACCCAGTTCAAGAAGAAGTTCTTCTCGACCACTGCTAGAGTAGCCATGGGGCTACGATTCCAGAACATCCAGCAGGAGAACCGTTCTGTTGACGAGTATGCGGCAGAGTTTAGTCGCCTGAGCCGTTTCGCTTCTAGTCTGGTTGCTGATCTAGAGGAGATGACCCGTAGGTTTTGCCATGGTCTAGTTCCAGACATTGGCATTCTTATAGTAGCGAACGGTACGACTGACTACTACCAGAGCCTAGAGTTGGCCCGGAGCATTGAGGAGCGTCTTCTGTCTAGCAAAAGGCCGGCTCCTGTACATCATGAGGGACCGTCCAAGCGTCAGGCTTTCCAGCAGAGAGCGCCGACGCCACCCCAGCAGACTTACCGTCCCCCTACACTACACCATCAGATCCCGCCAGCTAGAGCCCCGGGACCCCGACAGCAGCAGAAGGGAGCTATATGTTCTTTCTGCGGAAGACCAGGGCACGACAGGTCCATTTGCAGGAAGAGATTGGGGCAGTATTTAGTTTGTGGGTCTACCACCCATCAGATTCGGGACTGCCCAGCAGCGAAGCCTAGAGGACCGCTTCCGACTCAGCAGCAGAGGTTTGGGCAGCATCTGCAGCAGCAGAAGGGACCTCAGGGGAAGGTTTATAGCCTAGCCCTTGAGCCGGAGCCGGAGCAGGTTTCAGAGTCCGATTACTTAGCTGACGTCATTACAGGTCATGTTTATTTGCATACTTTTCTAGCTCTATGTTTATTTGATTCTGGTGCATCTCATAGCTTCCTATCATTAGAGTTTATGCAAGAACATCACTTAGTATCTACACCTACTGCGGAGATTATTAGAGTAATGACAGGAGGAGGACCAGTGCCTATTAGAGCTAGCTATAGATGCTCTATTATGATAGCCGGGAGAGAGTTCGAGGGGCGATTCTTTGTGATGCCACTCCCCGGTTATGATATCATATTGGGGATGGACTGGCTTAGCTATGCCCATGCATCTATAGATTGCCATGAGGGTAGTATTTTGTTCAGTCCCCCAGGCACAGCACCATTCAGTGTCAGGAGGACAGGGCCGGAGATCAGCCTAGAGCCGAACTGTTGTGCGACAGTCGGGGACGCAGCACCGCCACACCCTATCATTAGGGAGTTTATGGATGTATTCCCAGAGGATCTTCCAGGACTTCCGCCTGACAGAGATGTGGAGTTCACTATAGATTTAGTGCCGGGTTCATCACCAGTATCCCGGGCTTGCTATAGAGTGAATCCCAAGGAGGCCATAGAGATGAAAGAGCAGATTGATGACCTGTTGAAAAAGGATTTCATCCGATCCAGTGATTCTCCATGGGGAGCGCCAGTGCTCTTTGTGCCTAAGAAGGATGGTACAGTCCGGTTGTGTATTGACTATCGGGCCTTGAATGCCATCACCATCAAGAACAAATATCCTCTGCCCAGGATAGATGATTTGTTCGACCAGGTGAGCGGGGCGAAGGTATTTTCCAGGATAGATTTGAGATCCGGGTACCACCAGGTGAAGGTTAGGCCAGCAGACATCCAGAAGATGGCGTTCAACACGAAGTACGGACAGTACGAGTTTCTGGTGATGCCATTTGGTCTCACAAATACGCCAGCTGTCTTTATGAACTTGATGAATAAGACATTTCACCAGTATCTGGATAAGTTCGTCGTAGTGTTTATCGACGACATCCTGATATACTCGAAGACGCCGGAGGAGCATGCAGAGCACTTACGGATAGTTTTGGGATTCTGAGGCAGGAGAGATTGTTTGCCAAATTGCCGAAGTGCGAGTTCTTTTTAGACCGAGTGGAGTTTTTCGGCCATGTGGTCACTGGAGATGGAATCTCGGTGGATCCCAAGAAGATTGCTGCAGTTGAGACGTGGAAGGCTCCGACGTCAGTTTCAGAGATCAGGAGCTTTCTGGATTTAGCAGGCTATTATAGAAAGTTCGTCTAGGACTTTGCTAGGATAGCTGAACCCATGACGAAGCTGACGCAGAAGGACGCAGAGTACATTTGGTCAGAGGACTGCCAAACAGCATTTGAGGAGCTGAAGAGGAGGCTGACGACCGCTCCAGTTCTGACTTTACCTTCAGGTTCTGGAGGTTTCACCATTTACAGTGATGCTTCTGGGAAGGGGCTAGGATGTGTTCTACAGCAGCATGGGAAAGTAATTGCTTATGCATCTAGGCAATTGCGGACTCATGAGAGGAATTATCCTACCCATGACCTAGAGTTAGCTGCGGTGATCTTTGCACTCAAGTTATGGAAACATTACTTATACGGAGAGCGTGTGGAAATCTTTACTGCCCACAAAAGCTTGAAGTATGTGTTCACGCAGAAAGAGCTGAACATGAGGCAAAGACGATGGTTGGAGTTAATGAAGGACTTCGACATCGATTTACAGTATCACCCTGGGAAGGCAAATGTGGTGGCGGATGCGCTGAGCAGGCATCCGATGGTATGGTACCTGATGATTGATCGGCATTTGCGAGAGGATCTGGAGAAGCTCGGTATCGAGCTAGTTCGGCCAGGATCAGTGATACAGATGATGGCGCTTGACATTCAGTCAGGTTTGATGGAGCAGATCCGGGAGGCACAGTCTACAGATGAGAGCCTTCGCAGACTTCGACCCCAGGCATTAGCTGGATTGCTGGATGACTTCACTATAGCAGAGGATGGATCCCTAAGGCATGGCAGCCGATTGTGCGTGCCGAAGGGAGAGCTAGTAGAGGCAGTCTTGCAGGAGGCACACCGATCGAGATATTCTATTCACCCTGGTGCTAACAAGATGTACCGTGACTTGCGAGAACATCTTTGGTGGCACGGGATGAAGAGGGATGTATCACGTTTCATTTCGAGATGTCTAGTTTGCCAGCAGGTCAAGGCGGAGCGCCAGAGGCCAGCTGGTTTGTTGCAGCCGTTACCCATTCCTGAGTGGAAGTGGGAATATATTACGATGGACTTCGTTTCAGGGCTTCCTCGTTCCCAAGGAGGGAATGATGCCATCTGGGTCATCGTAGACAGGCTGACGAAGTGTGCGCACTTCATACCCTTCAAAGTGGGGCTTTCCATCGAGAAGTTGGCAGAGCTATACATGCAGCAGATAGTTTGCCTACACGGAGTGCCGGTGAGCATCGTGTCAGACAGAGACAGCAGATTCACATCCCACTACTAAAGGAGCTTGCAGGAGGAGTTGGGCAGTAGGCTCAAGTTCAGAACGGCGTACCACCCGCAGACAGATGGACAGTCCGAGAGGACGATACAGACACTGGAGGATATACTGAGGACCTGCGTACTGGACTTCGGAGGATCATGGGAGAGCCATCTGTACTTGGTAGAGTTTTCATACAACAACAGCTACCAGGCCAGTATTGGTCTGTCTCCTTTCGAGGCGCTATATGGACGACGATGCCGCACACCGCTCTTTTGGGATGATATCAGGGACAGAGTTATGCTTGGGCCAGAGATGATCACGGATGCATCAGAGAAAGTCGGGATGATCAGAGACAGGCTCAGAGTAGCTCAGGATAGGTAGAAACACTGGGCTGATGCTAGTCGCAGGCCGATGGAGTTCGCAGACGGTGATATAGTGCTAGTGAAGATATCACCTACTCGAGGGACGATCCGGTTCGGTCGAGGAGGGAAGCTGAGCCCCAGATACATCGGGCCATTCGAGGTACTTGGCAGGATCGGAGAGGTAGCTTACAGGGTTGCACTTTTACCCAATCTAGCAGGAGTTCACGATGTCTTTCACGTATCTCAGCTGAGGAGATATGTTCCAGACCCCAGTCATGTGCTAGATCATTCAGAGTTGGAGGTCGGACCGAGCCTTACAGTTTCTGAGCAGCCAGTGGAGATATTAGACCGGAGAGAGAAGAGGCTGAGGAACAAGGTTATACCCCTAGTGCGAGTAGCTTGGAGCCGTCACTCCCCAGGTGAATCTACTTGGGAGAGGGAGTCGGACATGAGGGAGAGATACCCTTACTTGTTCGATCCAACCGCTGCGAGGGAACCACCCGTTCCCGCTTGATACCTTAGAGGTTAGTTTCGATCGCAGCCTTAGTCATTTTGTTGCATTACTTACTATGATAGAATATTGTCGGGTCTTCAATCCTTGTAAATTTCGAGGAC
Source organism: Iris pallida (assembly GCA_029216955.1). Lineage (NCBI taxonomy): Eukaryota > Viridiplantae > Streptophyta > Magnoliopsida > Asparagales > Iridaceae > Iris > Iris pallida. Next base: position 9,402,537 of record JANAVB010009995.1, on the reverse strand, counting down.
GAAATTTTTCAAGGAGGAAAGACTTGTAAGCCCCTGATTTTCAAATTCATTTTTAATTAGTGTTAATTAAATTTTTATGTCATTTATAGCCTTAACTAATTATTAGGAATTTTTAGGAATTTTTCTAAAATTTTTAAATGATTTTAAATGAGTTTTAAAATACAAAAATATTGATTTATAATTTTCTAAAATGTTTTAATATCAATTTGCAATTATTAGAATTATTTTAATACTGTTTTGTAATTATTCAAATTACTTTTATATCAGTTTGTAATTTGTTATTTGTTTTAAACTAAGGAATGCAAATTATATTTGCATTTATTATCTGTGGGGACCTATTATGCAATAACCTAAAATCTGGGGGACCTAAGTGTAAACCTAAACCCCCCCCCCCCCCACGATCGGGCTCACCTGCCCCGACTGACCGATGACTCAACGTCGGCTGACCCCCCGCCTTTCTCGGCCATTCCCACCGCCCTAAAAACCTATAAATAAACCCCCCTTCCTTCCTAAACCCAAACCCTAGCTCTACACCCCACCACAACCACCGCAGCCCCTCGTCTCCGACCTAAACCCTAGACCTAACCCTAACTCCGGCGACACACCACCACCAGCTCCACAGCCACCTACATCGACCACAACCGCCATCGTTCGACTCGTCCTGTCACGCCGACCCCAGCGCCACCCGACCGCCCTGACCACGACGCCTCCTCCGCCCAGGCGCCACCCCCGACAGCAGCCCACCTCCGGACACGTATGTGTCAGTCGTATTTCGTGTCTCATTTGTGTCTCGTTTTCCTGTGGACGACTCGCCAGGACATGGGCAGTCTTTGGGTAAACGTGGACACGACCGATTCAGTTCGTGCGTGTCGTGCGTAGCACGGACACATAGATACCTGTGTCCTAAACTGTCTGGACACAGGACCGTTTTATATATTTTTTTATATAATCTAACCTAAACGAAATAAAACAAAACTAAACCCTAATCCTAACAAAACTAACGGGCTGCCCCCCTGGCCAGCCCTACCCGACCTAACATCCCCCCCCCCGCTCTGTTGGCTCGGGTTCGAGCCCTGCCACTGCTGTCTTCTTTTTCCTTTTCTTTTTCTTTTCCTTTTTCCTTTTTCTTTTCTATTATATATATCTATTTATATATATATGTATATACATATATTTGTATATATATATATATGTATTATTATATATACTATAATTATGTATATATAGTTGCTGTTTTATATATATATATATATATATATATATATATATATATATATATATATATATATATATATATATATATATATATATATGTACTTCATTATTTTATGTATGTATGTATATATATATATATATATATATATATACATACATACATACATAAAATAATGAAGTACATATATATATATATATATATATATATATATATATATATATATATATATACATATATATTTATGTATATATATTTCCTTGTGTATATATATTATCATATATATACTATTATATGTATATGTATACATTAATTTTGTATATATATATATATTATATAGTTGAGTATTTTTCTTATATGTGTATATATATATATATATATATATATATATATATATATATATATATATATATATATATATATATATATATATATATATATATATATATATATAAAAATATGTAATTTTTACATATATATATATATCCATTATGTAAATATCCCTATATTAATGTATATATATATTATCTTATATATATTTTACTTAGCTTAGTGTAAATTATCCTTATAAAATAATATTCATACTTTTATAGTTACTATGTAAATTTTACCTTATTAAAATAATAATATTTATTTTGACTATTACCAAATTGTATTTTTATTGTATTTAAATTACTGCAACCATTTGGTGTCCAAGCCTAGCATGGATATTTGGGCTCAAATGTGTTTTCACACATTCAAGACCTGTACAAGTCATATTGGACTTGATTCATGGCCTTGGGTCCTGTATTTGAACTTTGGTTCAAATTATATACATGGACAAAATACGCAGATAATTAATTATTGTGTGCAATGCTGTTTTTGATTTTCTAAAAATACTTAAAGTACTGCTAAAATTATGGAAAAATAGTTTTTAGATACTATGTTAAGTTGGCTAATTTAGTATAATTTTTGTAGTATTTAATTTACTGTTTTGCCACTAGTTTGGCATATGAAACCAAAACTCATTTTCTGTATACTTAGGAAAACTGATTTTTATAAAATATTTGTACTGGTTAATAAATTCCAGAAAAATTATAATAAATTTCTATGATTAACAAGGATCACCTTGGTACTTTACTTTAAGAAAAACTAGGCTTTTTGTCTACTTCAAATTGTTAGGACACAATGATCTTTTGATTTATTTATTGATTAATTACGACTTGTAGCTTTTTGTGTTATTTGGAGTTTTAGTCGTGTTGAACCCCATCCCTCACTAGTGTAAAGACCCTAGAAAGTTAGTTAACATAGTGTGTCACCCCATATTGGTCTCCTATGCCAAAATTATCATTTTTGCTAGGTGCCCAATCACAAGTCGTGTTTCACCAATTAGTGTCCTAGTATTTTAGCTTAGTGTAAAACTAAGTTGTTGTATTTACTTCTACAGTGACGAGCTACCAGACATCCATAGCATTGTTATCGCAGCTTGTTTTGTTTTGCTTTGCTAGAGGCAAGTACTTTCTACGAACTTTACATATTGTCACATAAATGAACTGCAAACCCCACCATGTTAAATGCTGATCCTTGGGGTAGCAAGTTAGATATCTACATGTTGTACTTTCAGTTACTACCATGCTTAGAACAGTCTTGATATATCTCTCACATGATTAGAATATGGGTTATGGGAAAACTGATAGTATTGTACGTGATCACGACCCCCTTACAGTAGCGAGCGAGGTCGCATTTTATATGCATACCTTGCTGCAGGCCATTATCCCGCATTTCTGTACGGATGTACACCTATGCCTGTTGACTTGTACGTATGTACATTTTATTTACATGTACCACAGTATATTGTACATCTATTGACCGATCACGTACTTGCTACAGTTTTAAACACTACATGTACATCTGTCTCTATGACATATGTATCCTTGCCATGATAGATTGGGTGATGCCATGTTTCCAGTTATTTTCCTCTCATGTTCATTTCCATGTTTCATGTGCTAGTTTGCTAGATTTAGTACTTGCTCCCGTCCTGACAGGATAACGTTGTAGGTGTCCTTACTGAGGAGGAGTTACTCTGTGACACATACTATGGAGATACTGCCGAGGACCCGGCTCTGCACTACGAGGATGTTCCTGCAGGGAACCTCGCCTAGTTGTCTTTTGTATTATTAGACTTTTGAGAGTAGTCATGTATTAGACTATATCTTTTTGTAACTGGACATGTATCCAGTTTTACATTTCAGTTCACTTGTACTTGGACATTTTACTATATACGACGACTTTTGTGTTTGGAGCATTTATGATTCTTCTTCACTTATAGAACTGTTAGCACATTTAGTCTTATCCTGTTGTCTTTAGAACAGCTTACTACGTTTTATCTCAACGTAGGCTGGGCATGCCTCGGCATGGCCCAACAATTTGGGTAGCGGGTCGTGACAAAAAGTGCGCATGACCAACCAAACGCGCCACCCGATAGACCTAAGTACCTCTAGCGTACTATGTGTGCTATAGTCTGAATCTGGTTCAAGAAGACTGATTCAAGACGTAGTCCATCAAGCTCTTCTTCAGACAAAGATAATAGTCACTACGTGAGATTCAAGGCTGTAGTCCATCTCATTTATGCATAGTATACAACTGTCCAGAAATTCTCTTATTCTTGTCTCTCTTTCTTCCCTTCTATCATCTCGGAATTTGACCTTTGGGGGGGGGGGGGGGGGATTGTTAGCTCAGCTTGTGAGAAAAAGCTCAAAAGCTCAACTCCCACCTTACTTTAGTCCCACATCGGTTTGGGCAAGGAATATAAGTGTGCATATATATACTCCTCCCATCTTGCTTCATTAAACCATTTGAGTGGGAGCCCCATGAGCCACACGCGCGCGTCGCCGCCTCCGCCCGGCCCGGCTCGGCTCGGTTCGGTTCGGCGCGCGTAACGAGTGCGGGTACGTGCCCACATCTGCGGGCGCCGAATGCCGATTCGATTCCTTCTTCGGGTTCGGACCGAGACCCTAAAAGATTTTTTGCTCCTTTCCAAAAATTCTGACCGTTACAATTTTTTAAATTCCATAACGTTCACCATTCAAATTCCGTCCAGGTTCAATGAACCATGTGCTGTAAACGTTTTACAACGTTTAACATAATTATTTTCTTTAACACCCAAATTAATTTCTCTTTTAATTTCTGTCCGTTGGTGTTATTACCCAACAGCCTATATATACGGACCCCATCTCCTTCTTCTAAACACAGAACATATTCTTCTCAAACCTCTCTAAAATTTTCGTCTCCTTCGTACTGTTGCTGCTATTCGTCGTTGCTCTGGGAGAGCTAAGTCGGGGTCATTCTCTCAGCGTCGTGTGCGACAACGAGATCACGGAAGAGCGGTGATTTTACCACTAGGAGCGTTCGGATACCGTCTGCACATAGACCCGGACTATCTCTTAGGGCAGTGCTACGTGCGCGACTTCCCCGGAGGCCGGTAACATTTAATCATTTTATTTTCTTGCAGTTTTCAAAACGAAGAATTGTGAAAAAATTCTAACATTAATTACTTTCTCGGATGCCGACTACTATTACATAATTACTTACTTCATAACAGTCAAATACCCACACATTAATATATCTTACAAATGTACATTTTTATGTGTATTCTCATTAGAATATTTATCAGTATATATTTTACATTTTTCAATACACACTTTAAGTAAAAAAATGCATTAATAAATGTGCTACTGGGAGTACTCATATAAATATACATTTATCAATATACTAATATGTGCCCTAAAACATGTAAACAAAACCCTTCATTATCTATAGGGAAAAAATTAACATTTTCATACACATGTTTGGTTAGGACAGGAATGACAATCTAATTTGTTTAATTTTTCACAAATATCCATTCATTAATTTCATGATACTTTTACTTAAATTCAGCTAGTATCATTAACTATTATGGGTATTATTGTTAAAAAAAATAATTAATGCATCAAACTAATATTTCCAGATAAACAAAAATATTTTCAAGGGACCTTCGGTTTTACTTTCTTACAAGCTTGAAAAACTGAAGCCACATGTATTCCCTACTTTTCAATTCCAGAACAAAACATGGATAAAAAAATCCAAAAATTATTGTCAAGTTTCTAAAACTTAAACCAAACAACACTTTAATGGTAACTGATAACCTATTAACGCAAACCAAAATTAAAACTGGTTTTAGATATCAAGATTCTGATGACATAACACATCGCAAAGACTAAATATATGTATTCTACAGATTGAAACTTAATTCTCTTTTATTTTTTCCCTTCTTGCAAATAAAGAAATAACACTGCCAAGCTTTTGACCGCATTATCCATAAGTTCGAGCTTTTAGGTCATGAATAAAACACGGATGAATAAAAAAGAGAGTACTTTTGCATGCCAATACAACTGTACGTGTGCTGCTTCCTCCCTAGCAATGGTTATATGGATCCTAAATAACAAGCTGTAAACTCATCAGGAACACTGCTGCTTGTATCCACTCTCTAACTTTGCCCGAGCCTGAGCCCGAACCCGAACCCGAACCCGAACCAGCTGGCATTGGGTCAGGAGCCCTCGATGTTCTACTCGGCGGTGGGGATGACGGTGGCGGCAGATTTGAGGAAGGTGGCGGTGGGCCGAGGCCGAGGCCAGCGCAGTCTGATCCCAGATAACCTGAAGAGAAAAGAAGAATGTTTATACATGAGAAATGTGTTAGCCAGAAGAAATGCTTGTTTAATTGTCTCCGAAAGGGAACAGAGAGGAATAGAAAAATAAATGACTAATTAGCATTTAGACTCTTGATTTTATAGTAGTTTAGAGTTTAAGCATGACATGTCCGATTGAAAATTTTTGATCCTGAATTTCTTCTTTCTTTTTCTTCTATTATAACATGAACATGAGTACAATGGCAACAACTAATCCAAAATTTTTAAATTGAATATGTCAGAACTTAAACTCTAAGCTGACGAGAGTCTAGATGATGCTAATTAGTCCAAAAAGATCGATATATACATTCTCGGAAACAAGGCATGTCAGGCATCTTGAGTACATTGAAAGCTCCATCGTCGCAGTTGCATTTGTGACCACCTCCATCAGCACTAGCGCAGGTGCCGTTGCCGCACCAAGTAAAAGCGCAAGCTGTAACAACAAATTACCAGTAAACAATTTTTAGAATTTCAGCAGAAGATTTCTTAACAATACATTTCAAATACCAGGCTAATTTAACATGTAAAACCAGGGGTCGAGATGACCATGGCAATGGCAGAGTAGAGCAATTTTTAGAATTTTTTTGTTTTTATTTTTTAAAAAAATATAATATTAGTTATAGATAGTTTCTAGTAGACAATTGATAAAGGCACTGCACCTTTTGATCAGGGCTAGCCCTGATCAAAAAGTGAAGTGTCTTTTATAACAAGAACTGTCCAAATTTCTGGCAGTCCTACATACAGTAAGGACTGCCAGAAAAATGGACAGTCCTTTTGTTTCACATGCTGAGACTTAAGACTGCCAAGTTTTCTGGCAGTCCATTCAGTTTGCAGGACTGCCCGAAAATTGGACAGTCCTTGTTATAAAAAAAGTGAAGTTTTTGATCAGGGACTAGTCCTGATCAAAAGGTGCAGTGCCTTTATCAATTGCTATTATGCCCGCTGCAATTCTCTTTTGACTCCGCTACCGGTATTTGTCCTTACTTGCCTAGGATCAGAACTACATAGCAGTTGGGGTGGGCTTTCAAACGAAGTCAACCCATATTTAGCCCACCCTAGGCTACTCTAGCTCACCCAAGTTCGCATTTCTAGTTCCGCCCTTGCTTGCTTGTTGGCTATAAGCTAAAAACTCTACCGTTTAGTCTAGTTGGTTAAAAGCAGGGACGGAGCTTCAGCTGGGATGTTCCGAACTGTAGCCCAGGTTTAAGTAAATAGGAGAAGCTACCAATATATACCACATGTAAGCCATAGTTCAATTGGTTGAGTGAATGTGTCTTGATAAAAGTAGCAGCTGGTTCGAATCATGTGGTGGTGGCTGTGTTTTTTTTTTTTTTAAATTCCTGCCTCCGCCCTTCGTTAAAAGTCAAATCTTTTGACAAAACTCTACTCCTTTCTTCGGTACTTTATTCTAGATCTTCGTATGTATACATTTGAATGTTTTAATTGGCTAGTTACTAAAAAAAAAGATTGTATTAAGACTATTATTGTCTTGAATAATGATATTTGTTCCTCCAAATTATCCCTTCAGATCGTTCTTTCTTACGTGGTAGCTGATATGACATAATGTGGCAGCTGTCATGACAAATTTTAAAATTAAAATTAGTAGTAAAATTAATGTTAACATTAACATTAACGTTACAATTAATATTAATGTTAACATTAATATTAATATTAACATTAATATTAATATTAATTAATATTAATATTAGTATTAATTAATATTAACATTAACATTAAATTAACATGAAAAAAATTGGGTAATTAACATTTTCGGTTAAAATTTGCCATTGTATCTGCCATGTCAGATAACACATAATATTATTTAACATGTCACGTTAGCCGTCACATAAGGAGGCATGGTTTGGAAGGACAATTTGGAGGTACAAACAGAGTTACTCTATTGTCTTAATATTTGCCTTTCTTTTAATATAATTTTTATTTATTATTACTTTTCTTTATTTGCTACGTAACTTAAGGAATTCTAACTGGAGTAGGAAACAAATGAACAACCGCATTAAATTTAAACCAAATAGCAGATTATATATATTTTACGGTCAGAAAGATTGCTCGGTAAGGCCAAAGGCGGTTGGGAGGGGGAGCCACAGTTAAAATCAAGTGTGCCTGCACAAAACAAATAACGTTACGTGAGACCAGCTAGCTATGCATGAAGTATGATGCATGGCAGTCCAGCCGCAAATTAATAGTAAGTATAGGGAGATGATGGAAAAACTATTCAGTGAGCCGGACTCACTACATGACATGTAGTGGTGAGCCTTAGTTTGCTTCCAATAGTGCATTGTCACACCAGTCAAGTCAATGGTGTGGCAGTACAGTATTGGAGGAGATCGACCAACCAAGGCTCTCACTACTGAATAATTTTTCGGGACGGCGATGGAGAAGCTAGGGACTCTCAGTCACTCACAGTTGGGAATCACACAGGACGGGAGGTCGACGGAGCCAAATAACCTGAACCGAGTCCACCCCGGATAGCACTCGCACCGAAAGAAGAAGGGCGGGTTATCATCGGCCGAGCCGTTGCAGGCTCCTTGGCCGCAATCCACAAGTTTACACGAACCATCTGCATACATATATATATATATATATATATATATATATATATATATATGCAGCAATCAACATTAACCAATCTACTTACTCAATCAGCACATTCAGAACGAACGAACGAACCATGCATGCAAAGTACTTGGCTGGTTATAAGCATTTGGCTACGTACGCATATATACCTCCAATAAAGTTTGCGGCGGCGGTCGCAGAACCAGAAAGGATGGAGAAGAGGAGGCGAAGGGCGAGGAGGCCGAGAGTTCTCCTCAGAGTACTGATCCCCATGACTTTGCTTATGAGTTCGAGAAGAGAAGGGGCTTAATATTGGCCTTCCTCGAGTAGGAGAAGTTTGAATAGCTAGGGGTGGGAATTACAACACGAGGAAACAAAGATGGATGGTGGAATCAATGCCAAGTGTTGGTGTTTTTGCCTTTGGACTAGAAAAGATAGTCCCACATTGGCTACACCAAATGGTGAGTATCTCAATATAATGAATTACTTGTGTTGAGGTGTGCACATGAGGTGTAGTGGGGCACAAGTTTGTGCCATGTGGAAGTATTTTCCTAGAAGGAAAAAGGATTAAATCCAACAAGGATGCAAGTTAATTTTTGTTGTGCGGACTCGGACTCGGACGCGGACTCCAAGATGTCTCGTGCATGCACGGGAGGGTTCGGGGGGTAGGCGTGGACTGGCACACTTCTATGCTGATTGTGGGATGATCTAAAATATCAAACTCTATTTTTGAGTATTGGTATTTTAGTCCCACATCGGATAGGAGAAGAGGTGAAGTCTCAACTCCACTCTATAAATAGAGCCCCTTGGCCTCCTTTGAAAGATGCACCAAGAAGAGAGTTGAGGGAGTCTGTTAAGTCCAGGAAGCCCGTTCAAGTCTCAAATATTGACTTACGAGCGTTCCAGAAGTTCTCCTGAACTTGCTGGTTCCTGGGAGCTTATCCGTACTGCGGGTATAGCTTTGAGCGCCGGTGTTCAACACCCCAGCGAGATCCGCTCTTCTTCTTCCTTCCTCTTTCTGTTGCCTTCGAGAATCTGAGACTCAACTGTTGTTGATCATCTCTTGTTGCCTTCGAGAAACCGCTATTGCAAATGCGATTCGATTTTTTTTAATCGTTTAGGCTACGCAATCAGCATTATTTGCATCTCTTTTTTAGGGATTGCAACTGCATTATTTGCATCTCTTTTTTAGGGATTGCTACTGCATTCTTTGCATCTCTTCTTAGGGATTGCAACTGAGTTTTTCCATCGATTGTTTGCAAATAGACTAACAATCTCAAAGCTATACGATTCGATGGAAAACACTCGTGCTTCGCTTGTCGATACCGGCTTTAACAAGTTGGAGAAATTCGACGGCGAACACTTCCAGATCTGGAAGCGAAAGGTGACTCTGAACCTTCAACTCGTGGATGTTGACCACGTGTTGGATGAGGAAGAACCAATCGTTCCAGCAACAGGATCTGCTGCTGTTCTGGCCGCTGCTACGAGCAAGCAGACGAAGTGGAAAAAGGATAACAGCATATGCAGGCTGCTGATCCTGAATTCCATGGAAGACTCTCTGGCCGAGTCTTACACAAAGAGGACTTCTGCCAAAGAGATCTGGGAGTCCGTGGGGAAGCTGTATGACGACGACGAGGCCCGGTCGAAGATGTTCATGGTTGAAAAAAACCACAAATGGGTCTTTGAAGACGAGAAGACCATGCTGCCCCAAGTAAAAGAGTTCCTGAAGCTGCGCCAGAAACTGGAGGACGATAGCATGCCCCTCGTCGACAAGTTCGTCGTTGGAGGGATCGTGGCAAAACTTCCTCCAGGATGGAGCAACATCTATGCAAGGATGCATAGGAAGAAGATGGAGATTAGCCTGGATAATCTCCTCAGCGAGATTCATGTTGAGGACGAGATGCGCTCTCAACAGAAGTTGGACACCCTGTCCAAGCAACTAGCAACGGCGAATCTGGTTCAAGCCACCAGAGAGAACAAAGGGAAGCAGGCGGCTTCTCACCACAAGAAGAAGGACTTCTCGAATCTGAAAGTGAAGGGTCCAGGATTCAAGCAACAGAAGTCCAAGTCCCATGTGACTTGCTTCAACTGTGGCAAGAAGGGTCACTATAAAAGTGAATGCAAGTCCAAGCCCAAAGAGCAAGGTGAGCCTAACAAGGTTTCTTTGGTTACTAATCAGGTTGCCATGATAGCACAGGTTGCAACTGTGGGGGCAGACTTGGACTGGTGGATAGACACTGGCGCGACATGTCATGTCTGTTCAGACAAGGACTGGTTCGTCTCCTATGAGCCTACTTCCGAGAAAGTCATGATGGCGAACCAGGCACAAGCTGAAGTACTGGGGATCGGGACGGTGGAGCTGAAGCTTACATCGGGGAACATTCTGACGCTTCAAGGTGTGAAGCATGTTCCTGCAATCGCAAAGAACCTGATCTCTGGGAGCCTGCTCTGCAACGCAGGCTTGAGGATGGACATCAATGCTGGCCAAATGGTGATGTCCAAGAAGGGTACTTTCTTCGGGAAAGCTTTTCAGACTGAAGGAATGTACAAAATTCAGCTTGTTGTAACCCAGCATAATAATGTCAATGCTATCACTAGTTTGAATTACTCTCTTGAGTTGTGGCATAATAGACTAGGACATGTTCATTGTAAGCGAATAAACAAAATGTCTAGTCTAGGACTTATCTCCAAGTGTGGGGGTAAGGTAGAGAAATGTGAGATATGTGCTCAGACGAAGATCACTAGGAAACCCTTCCACAGGGTCCATCGAAGCACAGATCTTCTGGAGTTGGTTCACTCAGATATCTGTGACTTCAAACAATTCTCTACAAAGACCGGGATGAAGTATTTCATTACTTTCATCGATGACTTCTCCAAGTATGCCTTCGTCTATTTACTCAAATCTAAAGACGAAGCATTCGAGAAGTTCAAGGAGTTCAGGGCCGAGGCTCAACGGCAAACTGGACAATAACTCAAGAGGCTGAGGAGTGATCGAGGTGGGGAATATAGGTCTCATGAATTCTCATCATTCTGCAAAGAACATGGAATCATCAACGAGACGACGGCTCCGTATTCTCCACAATCCAACGGAGTAGCAGAAAGGAAGAACAGAACGTTGACAGAGATGATGAATTCTATGCTGTTGACTGCGGGTCTCCCAAAGTGCTATAGGGGAGAAGCTGTATTAACGGCCACTTTCATTCTGAACAGAGTGCCGTATGCAACTTCCGACATAACTCCTCATGAACTCTGGTTCAAAGTCAGACCCAACCTGAATGTCATTCGAGTGTGGGGGTGCCTGGCCTATGTGAAGCTCCCGGATCTAAAGATTCAGAAGCTGGGGACAAGGACTACTAAGGCGATCTTCCTGGGGTATGCCGAGAAGAGTGATGCTCGGAGATTCCTTGATATCGAGTCAAATCATATCATCGAATCTCGCGATGCTGAATATTTTGAAGAAAAGTTTGCAAGGCACAAGAACATTGTTCTCACGGACATTCCGGAGAATAATGAGGGTGCGGAGCAGACAGAGATCTTTATCGAACCAGTAGTCCAAGATGGAGTTGTTGTCGAGGAGACACCAGCTGGACCAGAACTCGCTGAGCCGTCAACTAAGCGAGCGAGGAGGCCGAAAGACTTCGGAGATGACTTCGTCACCTATCATGTGGAAGCAGATCCGCTTACCTATGATGAGGCGATGAAGACCAGAGATGCTATATTCTGGAAGGAGGCGATTGACAACGAGATTGACTCAATCACCTCCAATAACACATGGGTATTGGTCGACCTACCAGAAGGAGCAAGACCCATCGGATGCAAATGGATCTTCAAGAAGAAGATGAAAGCAGATGGAACCATTGACAAGTTCAAGGCCAGGCTAGTGGCCAAGGGGTTTGCTCAGAAGCAGGGGATCGACTACTTTGACACTTATGCTCCAGTAGCTCGGATGACAACTATCAGATTGTTAATTGCTTTAGCAGCAATACACAAGCTGGTGATACATCAGATGGATGTGAAAACGGCATTCCTTTATGGCGAGCTGACCGAAGAGATCTACATGCAACAACCAGAAGGTTTTGTCGTCAGAGGTCTGGAAGACAAAGTCTGCAAGTTGATGAAGTCTCTGTATGGTTTGAAGCAAGCTCCCAAAATATGGCATGAGAAGTTTGACAAGGTGATAAGGTCAAATGGCTACAGGGTCAGTGAAACAGACAAGTGTGTCTATACGAAGTTTGCTGACGGAAGAGGAGTAATCGTTTGTCTATACGTGGACGACATGCTAATCCTAGGTACGGATTTAAGCTGCGTCACAGAGACAAAGAAATTCCTCTCGACCAAGTTCAGTATGAAGGACTTGGGGGATGCCGACGTAATCTTGGGGCTCAAGATCATCCGGACAGGCACTGGAATAGCGCTGTCACAGTCTCATTACATTGAGAAGATGCTCTCTCGCTACGGGTATCAAGATCTTCCTATTATTGATACACCGTACAGGAGTGATCTGAAACTGGAGCCAAATTCGAAGGAGAGCGTCAGGCAGTTGGAGTACGCTAGCGTCATCGGAAGTTTGATGTACGCTACTACTGCCACAAGGCCTGACATAGCCTTTGCAGTGGGAATGTTGAGTCGATTTACGAGCAATCCAGGCGTAAAGTATTGGAAAGCTGTGAAGCGTGTTATGAGATATCTCAAGAAGACTCAGACATATGCACTATACTACAGCGGAGATCCGTCAGTAGTGGAAGGCTTCAGTGATGCTAGCTGGTGTTCAGAGGTGGAGAGCGAATATTCCACAGGTGGATATGTGTTCGCCATGGGTGGAGCTGCTATATCGTGGAAGTCGAAGAAGCAGACTATGTTATCTCGCTCCTCCATGGAATCTGAATTCTTTGCATTGGACGCTGTAGCAGATGAAGCAGAGTGGCTTCGGGAGCTCATGTATGACCTTCCAATGGTTGGGGCTCAGATACCGGCGATTCCGATATACTGTGACAACCAGGCGGCAGCAGCAGTGGCATCAAATGAACTCTTCAACGGGAAGAAGAGGACTGTGCGGGTGAAGCACAGAGCAGTGAACGATCTCATAAAAAGGGGCGTCATTGCAGTGATCGATGTTCGGAGTCAGGAAAACCTGGCGGATCCGTTCACGAAGGGTCTCAAGCGTCAGCTGGTCGAGAACACAGCAAGGAAGATGGGCTTGAAGGCATTCTAATATTGTGTCATTATAATCCTATCAATAAATTTTATGTTATTGGTTCAAAGAGAAATCTACCAGATATCTAATTTTTTGATTCAAGGGAGGACTATTGACTGGAAAAATATTAGTTAACAGTGGGCACTTGTTCTGCGGAACATGTAAGGGTTTCGGACCCAGAACCACTGTTGTCTACTATGAATTTTCTACGGAAAATTGATCCTGTGAGAAGGATGGCATAATGCCTTAATGAGTTCTCAGACTGAGTGAAGGTCTGTTATGCTTTACAGGAAGCATGGTGGCGCAACAACCACAAAAGAGTGTTACAACTCCATGCTACAGTGGGGTGACTCCACCATGAGGTTCCCAGGTAGGGGTAATACCTCGGCTTTGTTAGCCAAGTTACAGGCGGCGTAGCACCGCATATAGGCAGGTAGCCTAATGTTGCATAATCGTAATAAAGAGATGTAGGCAGCACTACAAAGAGGCCGGTGTCCTCATGTTACAGTGGCATGACACCACGATGAGGTACCCAGGTAGGGGTAAAGCCTCGGCTTTGCAAGCCATGTCATAGTGGCGTAACACCACAAGGGAGCGCAAGGCTTCATGCTGGGTAGTTTGGCACTACAAAGAGGCTTGAGACCTCATGCTACAGTAGTATGACACTACGATGAGGTTCCCAGGTAGGGGTAATGCCTTGGCTTTGTCAGCCATGTCATAGCGGCGTAGCACCGCAAAGAAGCGCAATGCTTCATGCCAATGACTCTTTATATAGAACTCACCTATAGTGTATGGACAGAGATATCAGGCCGTCTCTTGAGGGTAAACTTGTAGACGCCCAAAAATTATACACTGAAACCAGGCTGGCACAAGGCCTTCAATGTGCAGCCAGAAGCACAGTTGATGTCACTATGTGAGTAGGAAGAATTGCAGTTATGGTGCAGAATTCAAGGCTTAGTCCATTCTTGTATCATGCTGTTATTTAACCTATGCGGGAAGATTCAAGTCGTAGCGACATCTCTCCTAATGCATGATGGACAATCACTGTGGGGAACGCTCAACCCATATATTGAGATATGTGGGAGATTGTTGGTGTTTTTGCCTTTGGACTAGAAAAGATAGTCCCACATTGGCTACACCAAATGGTGAGTATCTCAATATAATGAATTACTTGTGTTGAGGTGTGCACATGAGGTGTAGTGGGGCACAAGTTTGTGCCATATGGAAGTATTTTCCTAGAAGGAAAAAGGATTAAATCCAACAAGGATGCAAGTTAATTTTTGTTGTGCGGACTCGGACTCGGACGCGGACTCCAAGATGTCTCGTGCATGCACGGGAGGGTTCGGGGGGTAGGCGTGGACTGGCACACTTCTATGCTGATTGTGGGATGATCTAAAATATCAAACTCTATTTTTGAGTATTGGTATTTTAGTCCCACATCGGATAGGAGAAGAGGTGAAGTCTCAACTCCACTCTATAAATAGAGCCCCTTGGCCTCCTTTGAAAGATGCACCAAGAAGAGAGTTGAGGGAGTCTGTTAAGTCCAGGAAGCCCGTTCAAGTCTCAAATATTGACTTACGAGCGTTCCAGAAGTTCTCCTGAACTTGCTGGTTCCTGGGAGCTTATCCGTACTGCGGGTATAGCTTTGAGCGCCGGTGTTCAACACCCCAGCGAGATCCGCTCTTCTTCTTCCTTCCTCTTTCTGTTGCCTTCGAGAATCTGAGACTCAACTGTTGTTGATCATCTCTTGTTGCCTTCGAGAAACCGCTATTGCAAATGCGATTCGATTTTTTTAATCGTTTAGGCTACGCAATCAGCATTATTTGCATCTCTTTTTTAGGGATTGCAACTGCATTATTTGCATCTCTTTTTTAGGGATTGCTACTGCATTCTTTGCATCTCTTCTTAGGGATTGCAACTGAGTTTTTCCATCGATTGTTTGCAAATAGACTAACACCAAGATCTAGTGAGTGTCTTGATGTGTGTTTTTATGTATTATTATTATTATTATTATTATTATTGACACTTTGGTTTTGGATGGTAAAACTTAAATTCAGAAGAACCTGGGAGGACGGACGTACCTAGGTTGCTACCTGACAATACCAAGCCATCCATGTCCGAAAACCAAGGTTTCCAGTATCGGTATTGGACCTTTCGTATGATTATTGAGCTCAACAATTTCGGCAGTTTCATATCCGAGTATCAAATTTTTTTAATCAAAATTACATTAAATATTTTATACATTTAGGGGTAATTGAAGTATCTCTTAGTAGTTTTAAAATTGAAAGTAATACTAGCTAGTCCATTGCTGATTGGTTTACTTCTGTTAAATAGGTTTTCTACGTTCACACACTTTTACAACCCTACTATTCTTGTACATCCCTGTTGATTAGTTTTTTTTTCGTTCAATTTTTTTTTTTTACTGAATTGACTGTAAAACAGATACCCAATGTCGGTTATCGGTCAGACAGTATCAGTCGGCCAGTATTGAATCGGGACAATGACAAAGTATATCGGTACCGGCCGAAAAAATTGAAAAATTGGAGAGAGAGGATGCACAATCATCGAGCTAGATTGTTAGAAGAAGTTGCCGAAAGTCGAAGTTATGGGCATCCTGACCTTCATACCACAATATTATTGAACATATCAGTACATAAAATATAAACAACGGTAATGTACAAATATGTGTTGGAGTGGGTGGGATTTCCAACCTATGTGGAGAAGATCCCGGAGTACGACGAGCGCCGTTCGATGTCGAAGAAGCTCGGAAAGTAGGCAACGAGGAGTTGCTGCTGCTGCTGCTAACAAGAAGGAGGTTCTGGAACTGGACCACCGAGTTCGGGCCGAACTCGGTCCCAGGCCGAGTTCTGGCCGAACTCGGTCTGGCCATTCCAGAATGTTGCTGGTAGGTTCTGTTTGCCCGATACAGAGTTTTGGCCGAACTCTGTGTCGTCGGGGCTGAGCGAAAATTTGGGATAATTTTTCACCATTGGATCTAATCAAACGGTCCAGGTTTGTTGCGGGATTAGGGAGTTAAGTTGGGATTTCCAAACCCTATTCCAGAGTAACACAATCGGAGAACATTGAAGAAAAGAGAGAGAAGGAGGCAAGAGTGCCATTACAACTTCGGGAGAGAAGACGGAGGATTGAAGGTCGTTTTTCGAAGGAGATCACGTTCGGGTAATCTCTACTCGTCGTTCTCACTCTTCGTAGCCTTGTAATCATTGTTCTTACTTCTGAGTGTTGTGGGGATCCGATTTGGATCGGGAGGAGTTTGTAGAGGGTGTAATTCTTCTATTCCATTAGTGGAGGCTTCTCAGGGTTGGACTCCGATCATCCCGTGGTTTTTTTTTCCCGCAAGGGTTTTCCACGTCAAAAATTCTCTGTGTCTGCGTGATTGTGTTTGGTGTTTTGGTTCGTGCGTTGTATCGTTCGGTCCTCTCGCAGGTACTCTCCGATTTGGGAAAAGGTTTCCGCGCTTCTTTCCCAACAGAGTGGTATCAGAGCCAGGTTCTGGAATTCAGAAGGGTGTCAGGAGTTGACAGAAACCAGAGAGGAGAGATGGACGCGAAGCCGGTGCGCATGGTGAATCTTAATGGCACAAACTATCATTATTGGCGGAGCAAGATGAAGGATTTGCTGTTTGTCAAGAAGCTGCATCTACCCGTATTTGCATCCGAGAAGTCCAGTGATAAATCCGAGGAGGACTGGACATTCGAGCATATACAAGTGTGTGGGTACATATGGCAGTTTGTGGACGAGAACGTGTACAACCACGTTGCCAATATTGAGCACGCGAAGACGTTGTGGGATAAGCTGGAATCCTTGTATGCGAAGAAGACCGGGGTAAACAAATTGTTCCTGATCCGAACGATGATGGGTCTGCGATACAAGGATGGGGCGTCTATTTCGGACCACTTGAGTGAGTTCCAGGGCATGGTTGACCAGCTATCTTCTATGGGAGTCAAGTTCGACGACGAAGTTCAGGGACTGTGGCTGCTGTGTACTTTGCCAGACTCGTGGGAGACCGTACGAGTATCTATGATCGCTTCTGCTCCAGAGGACGTGGTCAGTCTGGAGTTTGCCAAGAGCGGGATGTTGAATGAAGAGATACGGAGACGTTCTCAGGGCACTTCATCCACATCCCACCACTCAGAGGCACTTGTTTCAGAGAGCCGCGGAAGGGGCAAAAGCAGGGGTCCAGGTGGTGGCAGAGACAAGAGCAGGGGGAAGTCCAAGGGTCGTTACGAGGACTCAGAGTGTTACCATTGTGGTAAGAAGGGCCACATCAAGCGGAACTGTTTCGCTTGGAAGAGAGAGAAGAAGGACGACAAGGGGAAGCAAGAAGAGAACACTACAACGGCGGCCTCGATGCATGGAGGCGATGTGATCGTCGTAGGTGATGAGGTCATTACAAACCTCGCCTGCGATGACAATTCTTGGCTGGTGGACTCAGGGGCTTCAGCACATGTATCTCACAACAGGGCACTGTTTGCCACTTACACGACAGGCGACTGTGGCATGTTGAAGATGGGCAACGGAGATGTGTCGAAGGCGGTTGCCGTTGGAGATGTGCATTTGAGAACGAAGACGGGTGCGGTTCTTGTTCTCAAAGATGTTCGTCATGTCCCTGATATCCGTTTCAACCTGGTGTCGGTTGGAAGGATGGATGACGAGGGATTCTTCAGTCTCTTCGGAAATAGTCAGTGGAAGCTTTCCAGAGGTTCGTTGGTGATTGCCAGAGGAAGCAAGAAGTCCGGTCTCTACTATATGGAGGGGAGCGCACAGGGGGCACATGAGGTGAACGCAGTCAGTGATGCGTCTACCGAGTTGTGGCACAGGCGGCTCGACCATATCAGCGAGAAGGGGATGAGCTACTTGGTGAACATGAAGATTATTCCAGGGCTCAAGTCTACAAAATTGGAGAAGTGCACGCACTGTTTAGCTGGGAAACAAAATAGGGTGTCTTTCTAAAGTCACCCAAGTTCAAGGAAGCCGGCGTTGCTCGAGTTGATTCACTCGGATGTCTGCGGTCCTATGAAGGTAAAATCTCTTGATGGTGCTTCTTACTTTGTAACCTTTATTGATGACTGTTCCAGGAAGGTTTGGGTCTATGCCTTAAAGACCAAGGATCAGGTGCTGCCTACTTTCAAGGAGTTTCAGGCCTCTGTTGAAAGGAAGACGGGCAAGAAGTTATTGTGTGTTCGGTCCGACAATGGCGGCGAATACATCGGTCCCTTTGATGCGTATTGCAGAGAGCAAGGGATACGACACCAGAAGACTCCGCCCAAGACATCTCAGCTCAATGGTATAGCGGAACGCATGAACAGGACACTGATGGAGAGGGTACGATGTTTGCTGTCAGAAGCAAACTTGTCGGGCAGTTACTGCGGTGAGGCTCTTCTCACAGCTGCTTATGTTATTAATTTGTCTCCTAGTGCTCCTTTGCAGGGTGATGTGCCTGACAAAGTATGGTACGACAAAGAGCCGTCATACAATCACCTGCGAGTGTTTGGCTGTAAGGCCTTCGTGCATGTACCGAAGGACGAGAGGACCAAACTTGAGCCGAAGACGAGGCGATGCGTCTTTGTCGGCTACGGTCGGGATGAGTTTGGCTATAGACTCTACGACCCAGTGGAAGAAAAGCTCTACAGAAGCAGGGACGTAGTGTTCGTCGAGGATCAGACCATGACCAACACTCAGGATTCCGAGACGCCTTCTGAGGCTGAGGAATTGCCTGAGTTAGAGTCATTTCGCTTCGAGCAGTTTCCAGAGGACATCGCAGAGGATCCAGTTATGGGGGAGCCGGTACATGCAGTTGCTCCCAACCTTGATCGTCAGCCTGCTGATGGTGGTCAGGACGTTCTTCAGGAGGATGAGCATGCCGAAGAGGTAGTTCCTGAGAAAGAGGAGGCTGTCGGTATACAGCCAGCACCAGTGGTTCCTTTGAGGAGGAGTGACAGGGATCGTCGACCATCTACGAGATACTCACCAGATGAGTATGTGCTATTGACTGACGGGGGAGAGCCCGAAAGTTTTGCAGAGGCTATGGAAGACGAACACATGCAGGAGTGGATGGAGGCTATGCAGGAGGAGATGAGTTCTTTGCACACCAATTCTACTTATGATCTGGTGCGGTTGCCAAAGGGCAAGAAGGCTTTGAAGAATCGATGGGTGTTCAGAGTAAAGCAGACGGATGATGCTACTCGCCCTCGATAGAAAGCGAGGCTGGTAGTTAAAGGCTACGGTCAGCGGAAAGGCGTGGATTATGATGAGATCTTTTCGCCTGTCGTCAAGCATTCGTCTATTCGGGTGGTGCTAGCATTAGCAGCCAGTCTCGACTTGGAGGTCGAGCAGATGGACGTGAAGACAGCATTCCTCCACGGTGATCTTGAGGAGGAGTTATACATGGAGCAGCCAGAGGGATTCTGTGAGAAGGGCAAGTCACATTTGGTCTGCCGGTTGAGGAAGAGCTTGTATGGTCTGAAGCAGGCTCCGAGGCAGTGGTACAGAAAGTTCGAGTCATTTATGGGGGAGCATGGCTATGCACGGACGATGTCGGACCACTGTGTATTTGTGAGATATTTTGCCGATGATGATTTCATCATTTTATTGCTCTATGTTGATGATATGTTATTAGTGGGTCGGAATGTCACTAGGATAGCGGAGCTGAAGTGCCAACTGGGCGCGGCCTTCTCTATGAAGGATTTGGGCGCAGCGAAGACTATTCTTGGGATGGAGATCAGCCGAGAGAGAAAGAGTCCAAGCTGCTACACTTGTTCCAAACGAAGTACATTCACCGGGTACTTCAGCGTTTCGGGATGGACGGGTCGAAGAAAGTGAGTTCCCCTCTTGCGGCTCACTTTAAGCTCACTGAGGAGCAGTGTCCATCTACCGAGGACGAAAAGGAAGATATGGAGCGGGTTCCATATGCCTCAACTGTGGAAAGCCTTATGTATGCCATGGTGTGTATGAGGCCAGATATTGCTCATGCAGTTGGTACGGTTAGCAGGTATCTTTCAAATCCTGGAAGGGTACATTGGAGTGCGGTCAAGTGGATTCTACGATATCTTCAGGGCACTGCTGGTTGGAGACTTTCCTTTGGTGGTGACGAGCCAAAGCTGGTTGGGTATACCGACACTGATATGGCTGGAGATGTAGACATGAGGCGATCGACTTCGGGCTACGTGATGATGTTTGCGGGAGGAGCGGTGTCGTGGCAGTCGCGGTTGCAGAAGTGTGTTGCTTTGTCGACGACAGAGGCAGAGTACATTGCGGCGACGGAGGCTTGCAAGGAGCTGCTGTGGATGAAGAAGCTGCTGCAGGAAATAGGACTGAAGCAAGAGCAGTATACTTTGCTTTGCGACAGTCAGAGTGCTATTCATCTTGTGAAGAATCAGACGTTTCATAGCCGGTCCAAACACATCGAGACTCGGTATCATTGGATACGGGATGTGGTTGAGAAGAAGGACGCGGAGCTTGAGAAGGTTCATACAGATGACAACGGAGCTGATATGTTCACGAAGATTCTACCAAGGGAAAGTTTGAGTACTGCAGGCAGATCGTCGGGATGACGATATCCTTCCCATAGTTGTGAAGGGAAAGATTTGTTGGAGTGGGTGGGGTTCCCAACCTATGTGGAGAAGATCCCGGAGTGCGACGAGCGCCGTTCGATGTCGAAGAAGCTCGGGAAGTAGGCAACGAGGAGTTGCTGCTGCTGCTGCTAACAAGAAGGAGTTTCTGGAACTGGGCCACCGAGTTCGGGCCGAACTCGGTCCCAGGCCGAGTTCTGGCCGAACTCGGTCTGGCCATTCCAGAATGTTGCTGGTAGGTTCTGTTTGCCCGACACAGAGTTCTGGCCGAACTCTGTGTCGTCGGGGCTGAGCAAAAATTTGGGGTGGTTTTTCACCATTGGATCTAATCAAACGATCCAAGTTTGTTGCGGGATTAGGGAGTTAAGTTGGGATTTCCAAACCCTATTCCAGAGTAACACAATCAGAGAACATTGAAGAAAAGAGAGAGAAGGAGGCAAGAGTGCCATTACAACTTCGGGAGAGAAGACGGAGGATTGAAGGTCGTTTTTCGAAGGAGATCGCGTTCGGGTAATCTCTACTCGTCGTTCTCGCTCTTCGTAGCCTTGTAATCATTGTTCTTACTTCTGAGTGTTGTGGGGATCCGATTTGGATCGGGAGGAGTTTGTAGAGGGTGTAATTCTTCTATTCCATTAGTGGAGGCTTCTCATGGTTGGACTCCGATCGTCCCGTGGTTTTTTTTTCCCACAAGGGTTTTCCACGTCAAAAATTCTCTGTGTCTGCGTGATTGTGTTTGGTGTTTTGGTTCGTGCGTTGTATCGTCCGGTCCTCTCGCAGGTACTCTCCGGTTTGGGAAAAGGTTTCCGCGCTTCTTTCCCAACAATATGTTGAGCCAGTTATAACTCTAGAAAATAACACGAATGAAGCATGTTGAGGCAATCATCAACTCTACAAGACATAGTAAGAAAATAACACATGACATGAAAAGTGGCTGAAAATTCAATCATTCAAGTCAAAACAAGAACACCAAGAGGATGGAAATCGCTTTTGGTTTTTGATAATTTAACAATTAGTTCAATTATGAGCTCAATTTGGAATATAATAAATATATATATATAAATTTATTGTTTTAATATAATTTAACCACAATCCTAACGTTGAGTCGGATCCATTAAGCAATAAAATAGTCAACCGAACAAACGAATAAATCGAATAAACTGAATCGATTATCAGTTCGATTCGATTTCAATTTTAGTTTTTTAGAAGTTTTCGGTTTTGACTATTTCAATTAGTTAAAACCAAATTAACCGAACGCTCACCCCTAGAACTTTATAATGATATAGAGTATGTTCTTGAGGAAGCACATGACTTATTTTTGGACTAAAAACACGAGAGAAAACTTGTCTTTAGATGTTTTAGCAGTGGTAGGAATTGAGAAATAGGTAGCAATTACAATACCTATAATGCTAAGGGAAGACGAAAATTTTATCACATTTTGTTGACCATATAATCTAACAGCCTAATGTGGTTGGATTTTGGCGTCTCTCGAGCATTGTGTGTACAAACCAAACAAAGATAAATGGAGGAAGCAAATGGCTAGTTGTTTCAACTTGCTAAGGCATGCTCTGGAAGCTTGTTGATATGGATTATTTAGAGAATTATACACTCTAAAACCGCTTAATAACCTATGGCCGATGTCCTGGCAAATTGAAAGAAATGTTGAGAACTCACACAAAACTAGGTCAAATAGCTATGGGATTAGTAAATAGAGAACATTCTAGGCCTCGTTTGATTCACAAAATCATCGGATTGGAAAAAGAAAGTGATTACTTTTCTATGTTTGGGTGCCAAAGGAACTGAGGAGGAAAGAAAAGTAATTTCCAATGGAAGGAAAATTAGGAAAAAAAGTTATTACATCCATCCAAGTAAGGAATCACTTTCTCACATTGAAGTATTCACTTTCCTTTTCAAATTTCTTGGCATTTCTAAACATCGAAAAGAAAAATAAATGAAAATTATAATTTTCCGAAGGAAATGAAATGTCAAGGGATTGATTTCCTTTCCCTTCCATTCCGCGAACCAAATGAGGCCAAGAAAACTACGAGTGTGAAAGATCTAGAACACATAATAATGATAGTAGTAGTAGTAGTACTAGTAATAGTAGTAGTAGACGACAAAGATTGTAGCTCTTCCAAATCTCCAGAATTCCATGTTTGGTTCACGAACTTGAGGAATCAGAGAAGTAGCCACGAACTTGTAAACTATTTTTCTGTAGGGAGAAATATGGGAGAAGATGGAACCAATTAGCCTTGGCTCGAGATGTTGGTCAAAACTTGGTCGAATTTCGTTTCTACTTCTTTAGGTCTCAGATGCATTTCTAAAGTGAGAATAACTGCTTGGTCGTAGTCGAACCAAATATTACTATAACAGAGGTAATGAGAACAACAGGACAACGTAAACTGAGAAGGGTCTAACAACATAAACAAGTCCTCATTTCCTCTCAAACAAAGCTTCAGACAGTTTTATTGTTTCATAAACATATTTGTTTCTATATCAACTCTCATATACATTTGAAGCAACCAAGTAGAGTACTTCCTGGGGGGAAGTGATGAATTGAGTGCATACTACAAGTGGTGCATCAAATGACCGTATTTTTCAACCCAAAAGTCCACTGCAGTTTGTGCTAAACTAAACTATTCGAGACGACCATTCTGTAACGCATAAGACCCATAAATACCTTAATTAAGCAGCAAGACCACAATAGCACTTGAATCCGCTTGGATCACAGCTACACAAATAGAAGCAGAACGGAGAGCAATGACACACCGGACAGAGTCCAAACACCGATAAAGTACACGGAAGCGACGAACGAGGATCTTGGCGGTTACCCACGCCAAATCACAACTGACATATTGAGGACTCCACAAATTACCAACTTGGGGGAACAAAAAGAAAGGTTTTTTCTAAGGGCACCACCCTTTTTGCTAGGGGCTAGTCCAAGCACACCTATAAATACCAATTTTTATTTTCTCTCTCCTTCTTCTCTTTTCTTTTCTCCCTCAACTATTTTCTTCCCTCCTTCTCTTCTCTTAGGTCAAAGAATTAAAATCCTAATTCTTTTCTTTTCTCCCTACATTTTTGGCAAATTGTTCTCTCCCTCAACTCTAGGTCATTGACTTCTCCAAATTTTTGGTAAGTCATCGAACTATAATATGTTTCATGTTTTAAACAAGAATTTCACATATTAAAGTTGAATTATGTGTTAAATATAGAAAAATATTGAACATGGATCAACCGGGATCATCAAACGTAGGCCTGTCAATGGTAGCTTATTGGTCGGATATTGGCATTACCATATCCGAACCATTAACTATCGGATATATCCGATAACTATCCGATATCCGATCGGATAGAAGTTTTGGCTACCGTATCCGTTACCGATAACTTTAACGGATATCGGATAATATCCGAACCAACAAGATTACTAAAAAAAGGGAAGAAAAAAACCAGAACCAACAGATTTTGTCAAGAAACGACAGAATTTCACATTGAAACGACAGATTTTGTAAGAAACAACATATTTTGAGCATGTTGAACGAAGCTTACAGCAACCTTCGTTGTACTAAAGATGATCGCTCATTCTCCGATTCCTCCACCTTCAACAGTTTGGTACAAAAGAGCACCGGTCGAACCCATCGCTTGGACCACACCTTTTGTTGAGCAGATCAACCATTGTAAGAGGTTGTTGAAGATTGAGGAGCCAAGAGACTTACCTGCTGACCACTACGACGTCGAAATCGACTAAGTATATATATATTTACAGTCTAACATTTTGTATATGGAGGACCACTTTTGTATACAGTGAAATATGAAGTCCAGTAATATATATAGAGTAAATTTTGAGTTATATGTGCTTGATTTTGCGTACCTGTGTTATATGTGCCTACCTGTGTACTATATGTGCCTGCCTGTGTTATATGTGTTTACCTGTGTCTACCTGTGTTATATGTGCCAGACCAACCTGTGTTATATGTGCCTACCCAACCTGTGTCTTATCAGTATCAGGACTACCCAACCCATGGCAGTCCTACACTGAAGTAGGACTGCCAGGGTCCTGGCAGTCCTAACCAAAACTTGCTGTTGTAATGCCCTGAATCCGTTGCGGAGCACGGTGCGGGCTAGCGGCCGAATGGTCGAGTCGGATGAGAATTGGGGAAACTTTACCAGGATCGCGGGATAATAAATTGAGATCCTTTCCTCGTTATGGATTGGACTCTTTTGAAATGATGCCCAAGATGCAGTGGCGCGCGTCTTGGGGGAAGAGTTCTATATAAGAGTCGCTTGCCCCGAGACCGTTGTCCTGCTGGTTTTCGATGTTGCTTTTGCTGTTGGCTTTTGTGTGCGTTTTCGTGATTGTTTTCGATGAATGTTTTCATGGATTTACTTTCACCGTCTACGCATTTCATATCGAATAACTGAGAGAAAGAGAAGAAGTATGCTGACCAGACGTTGGTGCCAATGCAGGTGCTAACGCGGTGAACCTCGGGTGACGTTGCGTGGAAGACCTCTTTCTCTCGGCAATTCACCAACAAGTGAGTGGCTTTGATCCTTCGACGATCCTTGATCTTCGCGCATAACAATGGTAGACTTGTTATTGCGTTCGGTGCTTAATAAAAGATGCCTAGTAATAATATGGAAAAGATAATGAAAGATAAATTATCACATGGCTAGGCTTATGTTGTAAATCGAATGATGCTCGTATGCTATATGAATTGTTTAACAGGCGATGCAAAGACCCAAGTATTGGGCGGTAAGTATATCGGACTTCGGTTCGAAAGAATGAGTTAAACATGAATAGTCCCTTGGTTGGATGAACGAATATGCGAGCCTATGGCTCAAGTAAGATGGTAAGATGGCAAGTTGGAAAGATGGGAAATGGCAAGATAAAATGAGAACTACGACTATGTGTGGAAGATGCTATTATCATGCATGTCATGTCCCTTATTAGTTAAGTTGCATTGCATGCATGGTCATGGACAACTTGTATACAAGGTAGTTCCTCGAACGGTACTCCGAGGCCACGGAACCGATTCGGCCTAGGAGGAACGCCATGCTGAAGTAGTAGCACAGTGCTGAAGTAGTAGCACGGTCTTTCGGGAACCTTCCGGATGGGCTAGCTACCCACCGATGAAGGGGAGCCGTCCGACCAAGATGTCCCAGATGGCGTGTAGTCAGTGACCTTCATATAGACAGGTGGCATAGCTAACATTGTCTTATGCAGGCAGAGTAAGTGGTATTCATAAATATGTACAGGGATGGCTATCGACCGTGGGTAAGATTTACCAAATTGGTGATCAATATGAACTGCTTATGTTAGATCAACATGAATTGCTTATGTTTCTAACATCATTGTATGCTCCTTATATTTCTCATCAAATATATGAATTGTTAATGGACCCTAAGGCAAGATAGAAAGAATACAAATCAATAGTGAACATTCATGTAATTTTTACTACTGTTGATTTATGGTGAGATTGGTTACGGCCGCTCACCAGTACATATGTGGCAATGTACTGACCCTCGTCTCC
The DNA here is from genome assembly GCA_029216955.1 of Iris pallida. Classification (NCBI taxonomy): domain Eukaryota; kingdom Viridiplantae; phylum Streptophyta; class Magnoliopsida; order Asparagales; family Iridaceae; genus Iris; species Iris pallida. The sequence continues at coordinate 9,375,731 of JANAVB010009995.1, read as the reverse complement.
ACAGGTGCCGGGAACCTAGTGGATAATCATAGACGCTGAAGGCTTGCTGTCCGACTCTTTAGAAGCTTCGTACATCTTGAAGTTTCCACTTGAAGAAGAAGGCATTTTGCTGAAGGTGGTTATTGCCGCATTATTAATAAAGGGATATGATGTATGGAACAAGTTGTATCTCATTTCAATATTTCTGCAAGTTGTAGCCAAGTTTGGCCTTTCATCTCGGCTGTTTGAGAGCCTTATGTTTATGCAATGTAATTTCAAAGATATCAATAAAGAACTTATTTCAGATCATATCTGTGTTGCCAAAACTTCTCTATCATCCGCTGCGAATCTCTATTCAAAATGTCTCTTTTATAAAAGGAACACGAGCACGCCTTGTACAAGTGCAATTCCAGACTTGTACGGCATCACGCCTTAGCGAGGACGAACGATTCGGCGTGAATCTAAGCGGAGGCGAACGATTCCCGAATCGGGGCGTGACAGTTTGGTATCAGAGCACGGCTTTACATCCTTGGGAATTTCTTGGTTTTAAAGATTTCGAAAATGACACAAGCTTTATTGCTTCTCGAACAACTTTGGTTTTAAATGTCCCGAAATGAGATGTTCCATACAATAAGTCCATAAATATATTATGAGACTAACAAGCTCCTCTGTTTTGCAGAGATGACAAAGGCGGGTGCGACAAACAACGCGAGTAGCTCAAGGGTGGTAGCCTCAACCGACACTATGGAGAGGATGCTGGCTATGATGGAGAGCCAGCAGAGGCAGAACGCGAAGCAATTCGAGGCCCAACAAAAGCAGCTAGATACCCTGCAACAGTTGGTCCGATCAGTGGTGAACAATGGGGCTCAAGGCACTCCAGTCTCACGAGAGAGCGAACTGGTGGAGGCAGAGGAACCCCCGACAGCTAAGAAAACCACCGCTGTGGCCGACATTACAAAGTTTAAGAAGATCTGTAACAAAGAATTCAAAGGGACAGAAGAAGCCACCATTGCTATGGATTGGCTAGTTGAAGTGGAAGATCACCTGGAAGCTTTGGGTATTGTTGGATCCAAGAGGGTCTCGTGTGTGAAACTACTGCTGGTTTCCAACGCACACTACTGGTGGCAAAGTCAGAAAAGAATTCTAGCGGGAGTGAATGGAACAACGAAAATCACTTGGCTGATGTTCCGCGAGGCATTTCTGGCTCAGTACTTCTCTTCGACTGAGCAGCGAGCTAAGGAATTGGAGTTCCAGAAGCTCGAACAGGGGAACATGACGGTGAAGGAGTATGAGGCAGAGTTTTCTAGACTGTCTCAGTATGCGATCACGAAGTTTACTGACGAAGCATCTAAGGCTCGTCGGTTTGAGCAGGGCTTGAGGCCTGCTCTGAAGGCTCAAGTTGTGGTTCAGAAATATAAGACTTTTCAGGAGTCTTATAAGCACGCGAAGGAATTGGACCCACACTATCCTGCGACGGCGCCAGTGCAAGCGTCGGTGCAGAATCTGCATAACAAAAGACCGAACAACGGGGGCAGATATGAGGCGCCTAAGCGTCAGAACCACGGTGGCTTTCAACGACGCAACCAGGGTGGACCATTCTGCAACAAGTGCCGCAACAAAGGGCACTTTGCTAACGAATGTCAGGTGCTAGAGGGTGGATGCTTCAAATGTGGTCGCATGGGCCACGGATTCAGAGACTGTCCAGGGAGGGGCCACCAGAACCCTCCAAGGCAGCAGCATCACCAACAGTACCAACAGAATCGTGGACAGGCACCACGACCTCCTCAGCCACAACAGAATCAGAGGCCCGGTGCCCAGGGCCGAGTCTTTGCATTGACTCAGGAGGAAGCATCATTTGCATCAGATACTGTCGTGACAGGTATATTGTTATTTAATGGCATTCCTGCACGTACTTTATTTGATTCTGGTGCTTCACATAGTTTTATATCTAAAGACTATGTTAAGGAACATGAAATAAAAATGACATTGTTGGATATGTACCTTAGTGTTAGTACTCCATCAGGAGTGGAGATGCCTACTAACATGATGTGTAGGGATGGTTACATATGTATCGGGAAGAGAAAGCTGCCATTAGATGTAGTCGAGCTTGATATGAAAGATTTTGATATCATTCTGGGAATGGACTGGTTAAGTGCATGTTGTGCGACGATTGACTGTGCGAAAAAGCGAGTTATGTTTCGCCTACCTGGGGGAACAGAATTCTCTTACTCGGCCAGTTCGTCGGCGAAGGCTTCGATGGTGATTTCAGCTACTACGGCCCGGCGATTGCTTCATTCTGGCTGCGAAGGGTACCTTGCTTCTGTTCGAGACACACGCAAGAATGGTGCAGACTCAGCTAACACTGAAGTCGTGGCAGAATTTCCTGATGTGTTTCCTGACGAGATACCCGGAATGCCTCCGGACCGAGAGATTGAATTCACTATCGATACATTTTCAGACGCTCGTCCGATCTCAAGGGCACCATACAGGATGGCGCCTGCTGAATTAAAGGAACTCAAAGTGCAACTACAAGAATTATTAGACAGGGGATACATCAGACCCAGTGTCTCACCATGGGGTGCTCCGGTGCTATTTGTGAAGAAGAAAGATGGATCGATGCGGCTGTGCATCGACTACCGCGATCTAAATAAAGTTACAATTCGGAACCAGTACCCGTTGCCTCGAATAGACGACCTCTTCGATCAGTTGCAAGGGGCGTCTGTATTTTCAAAGATTGATCTTCGCTCAGGCTACCATCAGTTAAAGATTAAACCAGATGACATTTCTAAGTCCGCATTCCGAACCAGATATGGATACTATGAATTCTTGGTCATGCCATTCGGACTGACCAATGCCCCTGCCGCTTTCATGGATATGATGAACAGAGTCTTCCGGCCCTTTTTAGATAAATTTACGGTCGTGTTCATCGACGACATCCTAATCTACTCGAAGAACAGAGAAGACCATGCAGAACATTTGAGGACAGTGTTACAGACTCTACGGGACAATCAGCTCTATGCCAAGCTGAGCAAATGTGAGTTTTGGATGAGTAGCGTGTCGTTCCTAGGGCACGTTATCTCGGCGGAAGGTGTGTCCGTTGACCCAAAGAAAATTGAAGCCGTAGTGGATTGGAAGCAACCCACGTCGGTGAGCGAGATCCGAAGTTTCCTCGGCTTGGCAGGCTACTACAGGAAGTTTGTCAAAGATTTTTCAAAAATGGCAGCGCCTTTAACTCGGCTAACCCAGAAGGGAGTGGCATTCGATTGGACTGATGAGTGCGAGTCTTGCTTTCAAAATCTGAAGCAACGTCTCGTATCAGCTCCAATCCTTACACTTCCAGACGGCGTCGAGGGATTCCAGATATACAGTGATGCGTCCGGATTGGGTTTGGGATGTGTGTTGACTCAGAGAGGGAAAGTGATATCTTATGCCTCAAGACAGCTTAAGCCGCACGAGAAAAATTATCCAACGCATGATTTGGAATTGGCAGCGATAGTGTTTGCATTGAAATTGTGGAGGCACTACTTGTATGGAGTGGCTTGCGAGATCTTTACCGACCATAAAAGCCTGAAGTATATCTTTACTCAAAAAGATTTAAATTTGCGGCAAAGACGTTGGTTGGAGCTTATAAAAGATTACGACTTGACGATCGCGTATACCCCAGGAAAAGGCAATGTGGTGGCGGACGCGTTGAGTCGAAACTTTGTGGGATCACTCAGTGTTGACAAACGAATACTGGAGGAATTAGAAAGTATGGGAATTGAGCTCCAGATTCGTGGCCGAAATGCACAATTGGCTCAACTTCAACTTGAGCCGAGTTTGTTAGAAAAGATAAAGACGGCACAGAGGACAGATGAGTTCTTGATTAAGATTGGCAGAATAGTGGAAAAGGGTGAAGCCAGCGACTTCACCAGGCACGAGGACGGATCATTACGACTCAAGGGGAGGCTATGTGTCCCGAAGGATGAAGAACTTCGGAAAGAAATCTTGACAGAGGCCCACTATGCCAAGTATTCCTTGCATCCGGGAAGTACAAAAATGTATAAAGATTTGCGCACGACCTTCTGGTGGCACGGCATGAAACGAGATGTGGCCCTCTTTGTCTCGCGATGCTTAGCGTGTCAACGAGTCAAGGTGGAACACCAGAGGCCCGACGGGGAGATGCAGAACCTCGCGATCCCAGAATGGAAATGGGATCATATAACCATGGATTTTATAGTTGGCTTGCCGAAGACGCAGCGGGGGAATGATGCAATTTGGGTCATCGTTGATCGATTAACCAAATCTGCACATTTTCTCGCAATGAAAACCACATGGAGCGTCGACCGGTTGGCTCAGCTATACTTGGATGAAATTGTCCGACTGCATGGAGTGCCGGCATCAATAGTGTCGGATCGGGATGGGCGATTTGTATCGCGTTTCTGGGTCAGTTTACAAGCTGCCATGGGAACACAATTGAAATTTAGTTCTGCATACCATCCTCAAACCGATGGCCAGACCGAGAGGGTGAATCAGATACTTGAAGACATGCTACGGCTTTGTGCTATTGATCTGAAAACTAGTTGGGATACTCACTTGCCGCTAGCAGAATTTGCCTACAACAACAGTTACCAGTCAAGTATACAAATGGCTCCGTATGAAGCATTGTACGGGCGAAGGTGTCGGTCTCCGATTTGTTGGGATGAAGTCGGTGAACGACAGGTACTTGGTCCGGAGATGGTGGAACAGGCCGTCGAGAAGGTCCGCATGATTCGAGAGAAGTTACGTGTGGCGCAAAGTCGGCAGAAGAGTTATGCGGATACTCATCGACGACTATTGGAATTTATGGTGGGCGATCACATATTTTTGAAGGTGTCACCGATGCGCGGAGTTATGCGATTCGGTGCGAAGGGGAAGCTAAGTCCGAGATTTGTTGGCCTATTTGAAATTCTTAAGCGAGTCGGCCCTGTCGCCTATCTGATCGCGTTGCCACCGGCATTGGATGGAGTGCATGATATCTTCCATGTTTCCCAACTACGGAAGTATGTACACGATCCAAGCCATGTGGTAGACTTCGGTCCGTTAGGGCTAAGAGCTGACTTGTCTTATGTGGAGGAACCCGTGCAGATCTTGGATAGGAAAGATAAAATCTTGCGGAACCGAGTTGTTTCTTTGGTTCGAGTGCTTTGGCGAAATCATTCTGTCGAAGAGTCGACATGGGAACTTGAGGCAGAGGTGAAGGAAAAGTTTCCTTCGTTGTTTGACCTAGGTGGGTTTGTGTTTAAGTTTCGAGGACGAAACTTTTTGTTAGTGTATTAATATGTAATGCCCTGAATCCGTTGCGGAGCACGGTGCGGGCTAGCGGCCGAATGGTCGAGTCGGATGAGAATTGGGAAAACTTTACCAGGATCGCGGGATAATAAATTGAGATCCTTTCCTCGTTATGGATTGGACTCTTTTGAAATGATGCCCAAGATGCAGTGGCGCGCGTCTTGGGGGAAGAGTTCTATATAAGAGTCGCTTGCCCCGAGACCGTTGCCCTGCTGGTTTTCGATGTTGCTTTTGCTGTTGGCTTTTGTGTGCGTTTTCGTGATTATTTTCGATGAATGTTTTCATGGATTTACTTTCACCGTCTACGCATTTCATATCGAATAACTGAGAGAAAGAGAAGAAGTATGCTGACCAGACGTTAGTGCCAATGCAGGTGCTAACGCAGTGAACCTCGGGTGACGTTGCGTGGAAGACCTCTTTCTCTCGGCAATTCACCAACAAGTGAGTGGCTTTGATCCTTCGACGATCCTTGATCTTCGCGCATAACAATGGTAGACTTGTTATTGCGTTCGGTGCTTAATAAAAGATGCCTAGTAATAATATGGAAAAGATAATGAAAGATAAATTATCACATGGCTAGGCTTATGTTGTAAATCGAATGATGCTCGTATGCTATATGAATTGTTTAACAGGCGATGCAAAGACCCAAGTATTGGGCGGTAAGTATATCGGACTTCGGTTCGAAAGAATGAGTTAAACATGAATAGTCCCTTGGTTGGATGAACGAATATGCGAGCCTATGGCTCAAGTAAGATGGTAAGATGGCAAGTTGGAAAGATGGGAAATGGCAAGATAAAATGAGAACTACGACTATGTGTGGAAGATGCTATTATCATGCATGTCATGTCCCTTATTAGTTAAGTTGCATTGCATGCATGGTCATGGACAACTTGTATACAAGGTAGTTCCTCGAACGGTACTCCGAGGCCACGGAACCGATTCGGCCTAGGAGGAACGCCGTGCTGAAGTAGTAGCACAGTGCTGAAGTAGTAGCACGGTCTTTCGGGAACCTTCCGGATGGGCTAGCTACCCACCGATGAAGGGGAGCCGTCCGACCAAGATGTCCCAGATGACGTGTAGTCAGTGACCTTCATATAGACAGGTGGCATAGCTAACATTGTCTTATGCAGGCAGAGTAAGTGGTATTCATAAATATGTACAGGGATGGCTATCGACCGTGGGTAAGATTCACCAAATTGGTGATCAATATGAACTGCTTATGTTAGATCAACATGAATTGCTTATGTTTCTAACATCATTGTATGCTCCTTATATTTCTCATCAAATATATGAATTGTTAATGGACCCTAAGGCAAGATAGAAAGAATACAAATCAATAGTGAACATTCATGTAATTTTTACTACTGTTGATTTATGGTGAGATTGGTTACGGCCGCTCACCAGTACATATGTGACAATGTACTGACCCTCGTCTCCACAGGTGCCGAGAACCTAGTGGATAATCATAGACGCTGAAGGCTTGCTGTCCGACTCTTTAGAAGCTTCGTACATCTTGAAGTTTCCACTTGAAGAAGAAGGCATTTTGCTGAAGGTGGTTATTGCCGCATTATTAATAAAGGGATATGATGTATGGAACAAGTTGTATCTCATTTCAATATTTCTGCAAGTTGTAGCCAAGTTTGGCCTTTCATCTCGGCTGTTTGAGAGCCTTATGTTTATGCAATGTAATTTCAAAGATATCAATAAAGAACTTATTTCAGATCATATCTGTGTTGCCAAAACTTCTCTATCATCCGCTGCGAATCTCTATTCAAAATGTCTCTTTTATAAAAGGAACACGAGCACGCCTTGTACAAGTGCAATTCCAGACTTGTACGGCATCACGCCTTAGCGAGGACGAACGATTCGGCGTGAATCTAAGCGGGGGCGAACGATTCCCGAATCGGGGCGTGACAGCTGTTACAGCAAGTTTTGGATAGGACTGCCAGCATCCTGGCAGTCCTACTTCAGTGTAGGACTGCCATGAGTGTGGCAGTCCTGATTATGAGTCTCTGTGATAAATTTATGTGTGAATGAAATTCACACAGAAACTCATAGCTAGGACTGCCCAACCCATGGCAGTTCTACACTGAAGTAGGACTGCCAGGGTCCTGGCAGTCCTATCCAAAACTTGCTGTTACAGCAAGTTTTGGATAGGACTGTCAGCATCCTAGCAGTCCTACTTCAGTGTAGGACTGCCATGGGTTGGGCAGTCCTGATTATGAGTCTCTGTGATGAATTTATGTGTGAATAAAATTCACACAGAAACTCATAGCTAGGACTGCCCAACCCATGGCAGTCCTACACTGAAGTAGGACTGCCAGGGTCCTGGCAGTCCTAACCAAAACTTGCTGTACAGCAAGTTTTGGTTAGGACTGCCAGGACCCTGGCAGTTCTACTTCAGTGTAGGACTGCCATGGGTTGGGCAGTCCTAACTATGAGTCTCTGTGATGAATTTATGTGTGAATGAAATTCACACAGAGATTCATAGTTAGGACTGCCACAACCATAGCAGTCCTACACTGAAGTAGGACTGCCAGGATGCTGGCAGTCCTATCCAAAACTTGCTGTAACAGCAAGTTTTGGTTAGGACTGCCAGGACCCTGGCAGTCCTACTTCAGTGTAGGACTGTCATGGGTTGGGCAGTCCTACCTATGAATCTCTGTGTGATGATTTCTTTGTGGGACTCAACACACAGAGTTAAAATTCATCACAAATTGCCACAGAGTTAAGATTCATCACAAAAGTTGAAATTGCCACAGAGTTCAAATTGCCAAAAAGTTCAAATTGCCACAGAGTTCAAATTACCACAAAGAGTTAAAATCATCACAAATACAATAATTCATCACAACTACTTAGTCCCAAACATTCCACATCCAAATTAAGTTTCAAACAAGGAAAATATCCACAATAATAAGTCAAATGTACGTTACTAATCCACAGCCAACTAAAGTTTGAATCATGAAAAATATCGAAATCCATCTACATATCATGCCGGGCCTTGGAACGAGACTCCCGATTGTTCATGAAGGGGAAGTCGACCACGTCGTCGATGCGCTCAAGCTCGTTGGCGACGGCGACACACTCATCACTTTGGCAACCTCTCCGGAGTGTCTGCGCCAACTCCTTCACCCTTTGAGACTGAAATTGAAAGTATAAATGAATTAAGTCTACAAACATGAAAATCTCAATCTTATTAGAAATACGGAACTCACCATTCTCACCAACCCAGCATACAAGGCATTCTTGGAAGGAAGAGCTCCAACTGCTCCGACGGCCACGGGACCCGGGTTGGTAGGGTTCGACAACTTAGGATGTCCGAGCTTGACGTGCCGGTGGCGATGTCCGAGACCGAGCTTCGGGCGCCGGTTCGGTAATTGTTATCGGACGCTCGCGAGGACGTTCAGTACGTTCCTTCCGCTTTGACGCGGTGGGCCGTATTCTTTTGTTCGGTGGACTGCATGACAACATACACTTATTAAGTAATAGAAACAGCATGCACTTACCCAACTCATATATGTCATAACAAGTAGGACTGCCAGGAATGTGGCAGTCCTAATGAAAACTAGGACTGCCACAGTCCTGGCAGTCCTCTTTCAGAATAGGACTGCCAGGACTGTGGCAGTCCTAATTTTCATTAGGACTGTCACATTCCTGGCAGTCCTACTGTCGTGAACCCGAACTCCAATACCGAAATCCTATTTTGTCGTGTTCTAGGGTTAGAATTTTAACATAAATTTCGGGTTTCTTGTGTTCGAAAATAAGGGAAGGGAACGTGCAAGAGATTATAAACCTATTTTACAAAAACTTTTTCAAGAATGAAACAAATTCTAGGGTTTCGAATATAATGTAAAAAAATTTCGAAGAAATTAGGGAAGAACGTACCTGGATTCCGGTTGCTTTGACTTGCGTGTCATCTCTTCGAGAATCTTCGTGGAGGGATTGAGAATGGAGTGATGGAGAAGAAGAAATTAGGGTTTAGGAGATGGAGAGGGAGAGGAAGAGAGCTTTCTTTCTTTTCTTCTTGAGGAGAGAGAGAGAGTTAATAATGAAAATGAAATAAAATTTTTGGGTTTGGGGGGGTTGGGCTGCCCCTAGCAATTTTTGGGTGCCCCCTAACAATTTCTCCACATTCATGGGCTGCCCCCTAGCAATTGATGCCCCCTAGCAATTTTGGTAGTGCCCATAGAAATAACAAAAAGAAACTAGGCCAACAGAGCAGAAGCAATTTACAAAAACATGGGCAAAAAGAAAATTCATAATGGGCTAACATCCGAAATAGACTTTTTGCATGTTCGCTTGTAATGCCCATTTTCTCTGCACTTACTACACCGAACTGCTCTTTTAGATTGCAAGAGAGGCTCGGCCGGCTTTAACCTGGGTCTCCCAGGCCCGCGACGGGCACGAACAGGATATGTAACCTGGGTGGTATTAACTGTATCGGCTATAGGGTTAATCGATGTCGAATACGCTGCGCGATAGGATTTGCTCTGGAAGTACTCTGAGCAAAAGTCGGTAAGAGTCCCACCGATGCTCTCGACCACCGCGATAGCATGCATGCACGGCAAACCAGTAACCTGCCACCTACAGCACGAGCAGTCCCGCCTCCCGCTATCAACAACGTGAATCAGCTGATCATCATCGCGCACCACGTACACGCTACCCTTGGAGCGGATAACTTCGAACCCTTGGAGCGGATAACTTCGAGGGCTCGAGCTCTTATCGTTTCTTCTTGAACCTTACGAGTCATCGGTGGTGTGAGGGGCTCCATCCATTTGGATGAATTTTCTCGACGGGAATATATCATCTCCATCATCTTACACCTGATCATATCGACCGCCTGCACCACCGAGGGCTCGTATCTCGTAGATATCCAAGCATTGAAGGTCTCCGAGGCCTTGGATGAATATCGGCCATATCTCACACCCTTAAAGAAGGCATTTGACCAACATTCAGGCTTAGAAGCCAAAACCCACTCGGCAACATCTTCGGACTCGGACTTGATTTCCTCAATACAAGCATTGAACTCGTCAACCTTACAAGCATATACAGCACTAGTAAAATCTTCAACTGCTGCATCCTTCTCTGCTTCCTCCTTCAATTCTTCGGTCCATGCATCCTCCAGCTCTGCCTTGAACTCCTCGACAAGGCTATCTATGCAATATCCATAATGGCATTCCTCAAACAGCTCTGTCACCACTTGCTCTAATCTATTCTGTCTTTTCGATACAAATGTTAAAGTTCGAGACATCGGCAAAGCTGATCTTAACTGTCCAATAAACCAGCGCCAGTTCTCATCAGTCTCAACCTCTACAACAGCAAAGGCAACAGGAAAATCTTCATTCTCCCCATCAACTGCAGTCGCAGTCAACAACTTCCACTGCTTCACTGCTTTTAGAGAGAGATCATCAAGGAAAAGGAGAGGGCGGCATCCATGCTCAAAACCATAGAGAGAAGCACGGAACGAGACAAAAAGGCGACCTAATTTTGATCCCTCCATGGCTTCAAAGATGGCAAAGCTTCCTGGGTTTGTCTCCATTATCTTCTCACGAAACCATGGTAACTGATTTGATGCCTCTTCATGACAACGATGGAGCTCTTTCTCTGCAATAGACTTTCCTCTCCATGCTCTATGATAACTCAATCTAAGCCCATACTCACGCTCGAGATCTTTAGCTATGTCGCTTGGCCTATACTCTGGAGTTTCACGCAACTTGTCCTTTATAACACTAGCGATCCAGCTCTGTGTTGCCAACCGATTGGTGCTCTCTCTTCCACATGCATGTGTCTCATTCATTTTCTTGATTGTGAGCTCCTGACTATTTGAATTGGATGCATATATGCGCCAAGGGCACTCCCTGGTAGTGCAGCGGACAGTGATACGAGGCCCATCGCTCTTGATAAATTTGTACATGAAACCTTTGGCGATGGCAAACTTGTGGACTGCTTCACGGAAGACTCTGGGGCTGTCAAACACTTGCCCCACACCGGTGATCATGCTTTCCCAACTGCTGTTTATTTTCTGCCGCTTCAGATTCTCTGCAGTGGCTTCAGAAGCAGTGATGGCATCAGTTGGAACAGAGTCAGCTACCACACTCCTAGTTGTCCCACATAAACATATCAAATAATACATGATTTCCATAATATTGAGGTTACCATAAAAAACAAGTCTCAAAAAATACCTGTTAGGATGGGGGCTAAGAGTCGGATTCTCAGTCTTCTTTAAAAGGTAGACATATGTTGTAACTATATCTGCATCTCCACTGTATTCAACCATGCGCTTTAAATCTTTGTCATTGGATATAGTAATAAGAGTTTTTCTGTTCCCTGGAAGGAAGTATTTGATGGAATAGCTACTGGCATTGCAGTTAAAAATGTCAGATATCTCCGACCATAAATCACTGAGTGTCGTGTCATGCTCAATCTCTATAACATGGGCTTCTCCACCAAGATAAGACGTGGATCCATCGCTGTTTGCCATAAATTTTCCACCCAACTGGCAGATAGCCAAAATCTTTCGTCGTGTCATGATGCAGCATAACCCCTGTTGTAAATAGATATGTTGGTGGCAACAAATGGACGAGGTTTAAGGAAAAGGAAGTCGACATTATACTCTTCAGTCTAGTAGATTCTTGCAGCTAGTAACATATTGTTTGAGAAAGATTAGTGTCAACAGATAGATACATACGTGTCTCCATGTATAGTTATGAAAATCAATCAAGATCACAGTAACTTACTAGTTCATAAACAACTATTGCAGACAGAAGCAGACTCAAAGTGCATGCTTAAACAGTATACATATGCTAACAATGAGAAGCATCAGCAGAATAATCAGAGGGGTCGTCATTTACTTCAAGATCAAGAGATGTATACACGCGAGAGGAAAGACAGAAATCAACAAATCATATTTCTCTTCATATACAAAGTGGCCATCAAGACCATTCACCATAGCATTTCCTTTGTCCAACTGGAGAGCACTTTGATAAACAGAAGTAAGAGAGATCATGTACAAAGGCCAACAGAACCTCTGATATCAGTCAAAAAAGTATGACCAAATTTGAGCAATCTTTTGAAAATCCACAGCTTCAAATATCCTCTACACCATCAACATTGATTAAGTCATTTATAAGAACAATTCAAGCAAGCTGTTCCAAACCAGAAAAAATCAGCAAAGTACTTGATTAAAAAAAAACTGATACCTAAGTTCTCCCCTGAATTTTAGCAAATTCTTTCAAATAATTCCAGAAGGCATGGCAAAATGTAGCTGAAGAATGTGTTTCTCCATTACTAATTTACTGTCACACCAGACTAGAAGGCGCACACAGTTCCATAACTCTCTCAAACTCCAAATTCTTTCAAAGAATGTTGACAAACACCTCCAAGAACAGAGAAACATATTAATCAAGGCCTAAGGGTCCAGGCTAAAGAAAATACAACAGAGGCACACCAGTTCCTCATCATGAATTCCATCATTCTTGGTGAAGAAACAGTTCGACTGCATTTCTTACCTCTCTCTAATAGTTTATTGAATGGCAATACTATCTAAAGATTCTAAACAGTTATCTTCATATATATCCCCATGGTAGGTCTCTATCAATCAATTGCATAACTCCCACCATTCAGCCCAGGAAATCACAATATTAAGCTCAAAATAGAAATATTACATTACAAAAATCTGGTAGATTTTCCATCTCCACTCCTACAATCAGCAACAAGATATTGTTACCACGACTATAGAACCGTTCCAACGGCAAAGAGATGAGTTCAGCACAAGATTCCCCAATAATATCATATATCCTCCAGCATCACTTGCCTTCTAAGGTTTATAATTCGGTTCCTTCAAGTTTAGAAAACCCAAACCACCAAAGTTTCTACTGTAACATGTTGTTCCCCACTTGACATGAGGCATAAACCCTATTCAGATCTAATGCCCCACCTTCCCACACACACACACGGGAAATTTCTTCTAATATCAACACTGTACTTGCCACAATCAGATCATTATAGGGCATAGAGTGGTAAATTTGAATAGAAATGATATAGCCAAGACAAAAACCAGCCAATCATCATCCAAACTTAGCAATTAACTGAACTAACACTTCCCTTTTTTGGTAAAATGTGATTTAAGAAACAAACTAGCTCCTGGGCAGGACAACTCATGCCATATCATCAGCTAACATCAGCTGGACAATGGGAAGAGGCACATTCATTAGAGACAGATAGGGAGATACCACAACTGAAATAACACTTTTAGTTGACATTATGAGATCTGATAGATAGATAAAGGCAGTATAAAGGGAAACAACTCCGTCGGATATAAAAATCACTCGGTATCAAAACTTGACCCAAATTAGGAGGTATGACTAATATAATTAATAATATAACTAACATACAAGGAGAATCCTTTATAACAATACCAAATTTATTACAAAGTATCTTAAGAATACATGTGCTACTGTAACAAAATTTCGCTTGCTACATTTAAATTATGAACTTCTCCAAATGTTATTGTGGGCAATCTAAAAGTTTGCTTTTTAGCTCTGACCCTACCTCTTATGTATCCCATCTACCTACCACCAGAATGGTGATAACAGAGAACAATAATTACCACCTTTAAACATTTCCACGCCATTAAAAGTGTGAGCGGAGCTCTCCTCTAATTAAACGGGCATTTGCATTTACCAAAAACTTGTCGATGCCTATTAATTAAGACTTCCAAAATCCAAGTCAATTCCACATTTTTATAAGGGCTTCCAATACCTAGATTTAACAAATATATTTCCCCTTTATTCATTACGACAACATGTACGCAAGAAAAACTTGTCTAAGGTTTATACTTCTTATTTATCTATAATATTAAATTACTTAACCTACAATTTTTTTCAATTTAGTAAGAGGGCTTCAGTGAGGAACATACACACTATACCAAATAAGCTATTAAAGTTGGTACTGTAACTCAGCCAAACCAGATTTGTTCATGACTTGCAACAAGGCTTTCCATAACAAATATGTCAAACTCCAGATGTACAATTTCATTTGCTAGAATATCTGAAATTATAACAATGGTATTGGTAATCCACATAGTAGATTTAATAGAGCAAAGTCAAAACAACTTCCTTATTTTCTTGTATAAAGAATACAATCTATGTAACCTATGAGGTGAAACTCTAGAATTCCTTCAACTTTCTCGTTTTATATCCACATTCCACATTATTTGAAAGAATAACAATGGTATCCCATAAGGACGGGAGTCACGGGAGATTAAGTCTTAGAAGACTTGAGTTCCAAAACTTCTTTAATCCTCATACAGAGAAGAATTATATAACTTCCATGTGAAAAGTAAACAGTTACTTCCAGCCATCACTGATAAGCCAAAAGTCTCCTGTTCCCTACAATAAAAAAACCTTATTTTTGTGGTTGGTTATTCGAATCCTTTTCTTCCATTCAGCACTCTAAACAACCATTTCTCTGTAACATCAACAAAAACATATCCTTTTTTACATCATCACTTACTCCATGTTCGTTTCGGCCCTCGCCTAGTTCTAACAGCTCCTTCGACTATAATTTGCCACTCCTAACAAGTGAATATATTGGTGTATGTGCCAATGTTGACCATATACAAATCTTATCGTACTCATTTCAACTTCAACTTCCCACGAATAAACTAATTTATTATCCTATCTTTCAATGTATTGCCGCTTATCCACCTTAGCATACTCATTTCACTGCATCTTTACCAGCATTCCTACACAGCACAACCTTTGTCCGATCTCAAACATAAGATCACTTCTCGTACAAGCAAATACTGCATAACTTGAAGTACATGTCTTAACTAGGTAACTCATGAAAACAAGTTATGACTGAGACCCATTTTCATGAACAGATAATGCGCTGAAAACTGAGATCAACTCGATCAACAGATGTTCTAAGAGTGTATTAGTAACTCGAACCCCTTATCCATCATGGCCTTTAGAAGACACCAACAATTTCGCTTTGGACACAACCAGTAATAAACGAGTTCCAATCCAGGAGACCGTATCTCGAGCCTGTCTGGATTGAAGTAAATGTACAAGAAGTGCAAATCCAAAAAAGTCAATGCCCCTTTCCTCCTCTTTCAGATCTGAATTCACTGTAGCCAATATCTCGTGCCGTCCACTGCAGACCATAGGTGCTTACATGAGAGATTAACAATATTTCGTGGTCAGCAGTCCCCTTTATTTGTATGGACTGCACCGGACAACACGAGATATTGACTACAGGGAATCCAAGATCCTCCTTTTTCACTTATTCCACTCTTCTCCAAAAGGGGAAACAAGTGAAAATTGCGAGAGGCGGAGGTTCAAATTGCCATCTAAATTCATACTTCCATAAAGCACCACTTTCCAAAACAATTGCTATCGAAATTCAAAAAGTATAAGAAAAGCTTCTTCCACTGCTGACCAATTCCACATTTCGACCAAACACAAAATGTTCTTGGATTTGTCCTTCTCAGGAGCAAAAGAAAAAAAACCTCCATCCAAACAACTTCGCCAAGAAGTCCAAGTCCAAATCCAAACAAAGTAAATTTCCTGGAATTTGCACTTCTTGAACTTCCTGGAAATTTCCTCAAACAGTTTGTACGGCGAATCCCAACTACGGATATATAAGAGCCTAAACTGCTCAGAGCATTCCACCAGGGGCCACAGATACGGTGAGCAAGTAACACATTCGGACTTACTGAGAAGGGCGTTTACAGAGGGCAGCGTACGACACGACACTATTCGGACACGGTGACTCCGACACGCACACGGCACCAACTTACGGAGTGTCCGTGCTTCCTATGTCGGCCGGAGAAGGAGAGGGGTACAAAAAAAAAAGAACACGACTTTAATCTCAAAAGGGGCGCTTTTTCCCCTTACGGGTGCAAAACTTTGCGAACAAATATGCAAATATGTAAAAAAAAAAAAAAAAAAAAAAAAAAAAAATTGAGGAGCAAATAAAGAAGGACCTGGGTGTAATTTCTCCAGGGAGGCCGCTGAGAGTCGCCGGAGGGGGGAGAGAGAGGAAACCCTGGTGTGGCTAGAGAGGAGGAGAATATGGCGGCGGTGGCGGAGACGGAGACGGAGACGGTGGCGGTGGCGGTGGCGGTGGCGGTGACGGTGGCGGCATCTGGGGAGACGAGAAATTGGCTGGGCCAATTCTGAAGGTGGTGCTAGTGGTTGTGGACTTGGACTAGTGGGGGGACCCAACGGAACCCAACTCTACTTGGAAATGTTCCTAAGCCCCAAATTAGGCCCAAACCTTCGAAATCATGTTCGAATCCGACTCGGTATCAGAATTTTAACAAACATGTAAATCCACTAATTCGTAGGGGTGCAACTCGGGCGGGTTGGGTCGGGTTGGAGGTCAACCCGAGCCCAACCCAATAGATCATAAGTCTAGTCCAAGTCCAAGCCCGATCCGACTTCGGGTTCAACATATGAAGCCCAAGACCAAGTCCGGAGAATCGGGTTGGACTCGGGTTGGGTCGGGTCCATCAGGTTTATCGGACTCTAATATGATATTTGAAATAATTTTAAACAAGAGTAATATTAAATGCATAATCAAATAGCAATCAAGCCTCAATCATTACAAAATAAAACTGAAATGAGATTTAGGATAAGGAATTGAAGAGTCAGGGTGAAAAAAAAATTATAGTTTAAACTTTTTATTTAAGTAGTATGAAATAATTTATATATAAATTATATGTATGTCGGGTTTCGGGTTACCCAACACATGAACCCAAGCCCAACCCGATTTTTGATCGGGTTCAAATATTTTAACCCGAGCCCAAGTCCGAACCCGAATATCTTCAACCCGAACCCAACCCATTAACGGGTTTACCCGACCGGGTTCGGGTTACTTCACATTTTTTAATGCCCAGCCACCATCTTCTACTCTAGCTTCCTGAGTCGTGTAAACCGTACGGTTCAAATATTTCTGTTGAACCTTCTGTGGTCACTACCCAATCTGCCCCATCATCCAGTACTGAACCACAAGTCCATAATCTATCATCTTTCGACCTTGCTGTGGACCCTTCTGTTACTGTCACTCCTCACAATAATTCCCAAACATCTCCGCAACCACATTTGATTTCTCCTCACCCTCCAAAATCTATTAAACATCACACTCATGTTATTCATAAATCAACATCATCTCCCCTATCAAATATCCCAGCTCCTTTGGATTGCCAAATCTCCAAACATCATCATCCCACGTATTCCAATACTGTGAGTTCCAAATCAACTTTTACATCACTTATCAAATCTCTCACTCCTAATCCTTCAAAGGCTGTCGAAGCATCTCCTACCACAACCATATCACTCCCAAAGATCACATCTAAAAGGTCCAAACCTGATTCTCCTGATGCCACAGAGATGTCTCTTCAACCTACAAAACGACTCTCCCTGTCCTCTGATGAGTTAATAGGCGCGGCTGGCCTACAACAGCCTCATTCACCATGATCTTATCTTGGAATTGTCGGGGTCTGAGGAATGACCCGACAATTCGTACATTAAAGTCATTCCTCCGGGCATCTCATCCTAAAATCATATTCCTTTCAGAAACAAGATGTTCGTCATCAGTTGCTTCTTCAATTGCAATCAATCTTGGTTATACCAACTATAGCTCTGTTTCTTCTCAAGGAATGTCGGGTGGTCTACTTCTATGCTGGGACTGTGACATTAATCTGAGGATCCTCACAACCAATAATCATTACATTCATTCCTTTATTGATCATGGTCCTAATACATCACCATGGCACCTAATATGTATATATGGTCCTCCTGCATTGTCTGATAGATCCTCCTATTGGAACCATCTGGGTTCTCTTATCCATACTTTATCCCAGCCATGGATATGCATAGGTGACTGTAACAGTATATTGAACCAAGCTGAAAAACGAGGTGGAAGGAAATTCAACTACAGTCATCACAAAGCATTTATACAGTGGTTTGATCAAGTGGCTGCCATGGATATTGGTTACAAGGGTCCAGCTTTCACTTGGAGTAATAAGCGATTAGCTCAGTACATTATTGCTGAAAGGCTTGACAGAGCAATGGTGGATTCTACATGGAGATCATTACATCCAAATGCCGGCCTCCTCCATCTCCCTAGCATCAACAGTGACCACAGCCCTATCCTCTTACTTCTCAACATTAATTCAAGACGACGTAGACGAATCCATCGCTTTGAGGCTGCTTGGACATTACACTCTGATTTCTCTAACCATACATCAGACTCTTGGTGTCAGATAAGATCCACATCTCTTCAAACAAAACTCAAAATTCTTTTATCAAAACTGAGATCATGGGGTCATTCCAGTTTGGGTTCTTTAAACAGAGACATTAACTATTATGAGACTCGACTTTTGCATATCCAAAACCAAAATCCTACCAATACTCTTCTGTTTGAGGAAAAGGACATTCAGATTGTCTTGAACAAATTGCATTTACAAAAAGAACTATACTGGAAGCAGAGATCTAGTATATCATGGTTGAGAGAAGGAGATAAAAACACCAAGTTCTTCCACTTATCCGTAACTACCAGGAAACACAAGAATACAATCTACAGTGTATCTAAATCAAATGGTGATTGCACCACAGACCAACAGGAAATCTCTGATATATTTGTTGCTCATTTTGCTTCGATTTTCCAAGACAGTGTGACTTCTCCAGTTCCTGAACATATTTTAAACGATATGAATCGAATCACAGAGGCGGAGAACAGGGCATTACATATCATCCCTACTATGGATGAAATCAGAGGTACAATAAAGAGTATGAGTCCTTACAAGTCCCCTGGGCCAGATGAATATCTAGCCTTCTTTTATCAAAAATGTTGGGACCTGCTTGGTAATGAGGTAACCAGTTTCATTCAAAAATTCTTTCTCACTGGGACCATGCCGTCCAATCTTAATCATACTTATATTGCTCTCATACCAAAAATTCAAACTCCATCAAAGCCTGTAGATTATCGTCCAATCGCACTGTGTAATGTTCTCTACAAAATTATCACCAAAATTATTGCAAATAGATTACGACCTCTCCTTGATAGGATCATAAGCCCACAACAAAATGCTTTCATCCCAGGCCGATTTATTGGTGATAATGTTGCCCTCGCACAAGAAATCTTTCATTCCATATCCAATTTCAGCCGCACCAATAGTTCATTTGCTTTAAAATTAGACATGTCCAAAGCCTATGATAGGCTTAGTTGGTCTGTCATTAGTCAAGCCTTACGTGGTCTTGGAATCACTGGCCATACTCATACCCTTATCATGCAATGTGTGACTACAACCTCCTTTTCCATCCTTGTTAATGGAGAGCCTTCTAAATTATTCATTCCCAAATGTGGTATCCGTCAAGGTTGTCCATTATCGCCTTATCTGTTCATCATGAGTATGCAAATATTTTCCACATTCATATCCATTATGGAGAGAAACTCTCTCTTTGACAGTGTTACAATTCCCCGATCACCAACCTCATACTCCCATCTTGCTTTTACGGATGATCTCCTCATATTTGGAAAATGCTCTCTTCACAATATTAATTATCTTAAGATTATTATCCAAACCTTTGAAGCATGGTCGGGTCAAAGAATCAACTTTGAGAAGTCCTTAGTGTTCTTCTCCAAGAATACTGATCACATAATGAGACAATTGTATATTCATCTTCTGGGTGTTTCAGTTATGAAGCCAACTGATAAATACCTAGGACATTACCTCCTTCAATCAAAGAAAAGAGCTTCTACATTTGCCAATCTGGTTAATACTTGTAGCTCTCGTCTCCAAGGATGGAAACGTACTTGTCTTTCCTATGCGGGTAGGACCACCCTTCTTAAATCCACTCTATCCTCCATTCCAACTTATTATCTTTCCTCATATCATATCCTAAAAAAGACCTCCTCTACCTTGATCAAACAACAAAGAGACTTTTGGTGGAATTCTATTGATAAGAAGAAAATTCACTATACGGGTTGGTCTACAATAACAAAACCGAAGTTCCAAGGAGGACTGGGAGTAAGAGATCTATTCATTACCAACCTTTCCTTGATTGTGAAGCTAGCATGGAGGTTCTTAACTGACACTAAATCATCTTGGTCTATCCTCCTTAAAGACAAATACCTACAAAAATCTTCTTTCTGGACTGTACAACCAAGTACTTCTTCATCATGTGTATGGCAGAGCATCCTCAAAAGCAGAGATTACCTATTCAACAATGTCATTTGGTCTGTTGGTGATGGCAGAAATATTGATATCTGGAATGACCCATGGGTTCCATCTTTACATAATTTCAAAGTTACTGGATTCCAGTTTGGTAGCCATTGGGTGACTAAAGTCTCTGAACTCATTGATCAAGATTCATACCAGTGGAAGGAAAATCTCATCAATATTCTCTTTCCCCCGCCAGAAGCTTCAGCTATCCTCAGTATTCAACTCTCTCCTTATTGCACCAATGATCAACTGAAATGGATCCACACTACTGATGGCATTCTAACTACTAAATCTGCCTACCGAACAATACATGCCCAGATATCACAGAAGGATACTAATCTTATTGCTCATGGATTTGCTGATTGGCGCAAACTATGGTCATTCAACCGGATTTGCCCAAGAGTTCTGCTCTTTGTATGGAGAGTACTCACCAACTCACTTCCTACTAAGGCCAACATCAACCGTCATGTCAGCAATATAGATGCACTATGCCCGTTATGCCAGGTAAACTCTGAAACTCCAGATCATCTAATCCTACACTGTTCTATGACAGGTTCTTCTTAGCTACTATATCCATCTCTTGCCTCACTCATTAAGCAAGAGACCACGGTTGTATCGCTTATCACTGATCTATTAAAGGAGGGTGATCAAGAGAAGGTGGCCCATTGCTTCTATCAAATGTGGTCAATTTGGAAATCAAGAAACAAATCAATTTTTGAAGACATCCCTGTTTACATCAACAAGATTTTCCAGGACGCTACTTCATTGAAGCACAGATATGAAGCTTACAACTTTGAAGAGAATAACCAAGATTCATTACCTGTCAACCGCCAACAAATGTCTTATTGGACCCCTCCTCAATCGCAATTCCTCAAAATCAACTTTGATGGAGCTTTCCTAGATGGTCGAATGGCAGCTGCTGCAATTCTCAGGGATAAAGATGGTCTCTTTAAGAGAGCTTTGACTATCACAGAACATGGAGGATCTCCAATCCAATCGGAAGCCTTGGGGATTCGACTTGCCTTGGATATTTGCAAAGATTCAAGTCTTACACATGTTATTATTGAGGGCGACTGCAAAATTTTGATTGACTCTATCAATATCAATGCTATTAACCCTCCCTGGAGAGCGCAACACACTATTGAAGAAGCTAGGATTTTCAACAATGACAATCCTGACATCTCCTTCCAGTATAATCACAGGTCTACAAATACAGTGGCACACCATCTTGCCTCTTATTCCCTTATTCAGAATAGTCCCAGTTCTATTTGTTCCTTTGATGAAATTCCGAATTGTATTTCATATCATATCAGTTTTGATATGAACCATGTAATGTCTTAATACATTAATGCAATGTTGTTTCTCAAAAAAAAATCTAAATATTCCACTAATTATTTTAAACAAAAATATAACTAAATATTTAAGTAACTAATAAGATATATTTACAACTAAATAGTTTAGCTCAAGTGGTTAGGTAGGAGGTTTTTTTTTTTTGAGTTCAAATCATAAGTTTGATATTTTTTATAATAAATTTATATTTACCTTTTTAACATTTATTTTGCACGTGCATTTGTGCGTGCACATTACTAGTTATATATATATATATATATATATATATATATATATATATATATATATATATATATATATATATATATATATATATATATATATATATATATAGAAAGAAAGAATAATATGTTTCTATTCCAATTCGAATTCAAATAGATGAGACAGATATCTTCCATCTAAGCCATTAGATCTAGAGGGTTCACATCACACACACACCCCATATTATACATCTCGTCCAAACTCAAATCCTACACGTAATCAGTGTATAAATAATGAACTACTACCAAGTTAATAAAATTTTATAGTGGTTGGTTCCTTTTCTAGATTAAAAACTTTTTCGGGGGGGGGGGGGGGGGGGGTTTACGTAATTCCTAACCTAAATGGCTAAATCCTAACCCACATAAGGGTGATACCCACGAGGTTGATACCCATATGAGTACTAGCAATGGGTTATGAAACATGCAGGGCTAACCAACATGTTACCCATGATTGTTTCTGATATTTTAAAGGCCATGTACAAATACTAAAAAAAAAGGAAATTTAAACATTCTAAAAAAGTTATTTTCCTGACAATTTAAGATCATTTTATTACAATTTTCAAAAAATAGGAAGGTGTAGATATGAAGGTTAAATTTTTTAGGACTTTTGATTTGAGTGATATTATATGTACCTCCAAAAATCTCATCTCTCCATGTCTCTCTGTCATGTGGCTCTTATTGACCGAATCAAAAAGGGAAGGGAGTTAAGATAAGACATGAGCGAAAAGAAAAGGACCACGTGACGGAGGGACATAGAGGAACGAGATTTTGGAGGTACATAAAGTATTTTTCTTTTGACTTTTGAGACCATGTGCAATCGTTCAACTTGCACATGCTCTAAAACGATCATGGTGTTACAATTACATAGCAGATAAGGAGTGACCAAGAATGATGTAGGTATATGGACATGGATACACACGAGAGCAGTATAAAGACGTAGCATACAAACATAATCACCAACTTTAGATAGATATATACAAATATAATAATTATTTTATCCTTTCCAACATAGATTAGGAAGACTCGTGTGGTTTTTTTTAAATGATACTAAGAATATGGATGGTAGGTAGATTAGATATATTATTTCCTTGGTCATACATTCCAACTCAAAAAAAAAACACCCTCCTTCCAAATTTTCTTATTAGATAAAGTTAAAAAAAAGACGATTTCTTTTCTAGCTAGAAATGAATATGAGAGATGGTACAAGGTGTAGTGCCCTGATCCCGTTGCGGAGCACGGATCGGTCTAGCGGCCGAATGGCCGAGTCGGATGAGATTGGAAAAACTTTACTTGGAAAAACTTTACCAGGATCGCGGGATAATGAATTAAGATCCTTTCCTCGTTATGGGTTGGACACTTTTGAAATGATACCCAAGATGCAGTGGCGCGCGTCTTGGAGGAAGAGTTCTATATAAGAGTCGCTTGTCCCGAGACCGTAGTCCTGCTGGTTTTCGATGTCGCTTTCGCGGTTGGCTTTTGTGTGCATTTTTGTAATTGTTTTCGATGAATGTTTTCATGGATTTACTTTTACTGTCTGCACATTCATATCAAATCACTGGGAGAAAGAGAAAGAAGTATGCTGACCAGACGTTGGTGCCAATGTAGGTGCTAACGCAGTGAACCGAGCTTGACGTTGCGTGGAAGACCTCTTTCTTTCGGCAATTCACCAACAAGTGAGTGACTTTGATCCTTCGACGATGCTTATTCTTCGCGCATAACAAAGGCAGAGTTGTTATTGCGTTCGGTGCTTAATAAAAGATGTCTAGTAATAACTCATAAAAGATAATGAAAGATAACTTATCATATGGCTAGGCTTATATTACAAATCAAATGTTGCCATGTATGCTGCGATAAAAACTGTTGAATAGGTGATGCAAAGACCCAAACACTGGACGGTAAGTATATCGGACTTCGGTTTGAAAGATTGGTAACACAAATGAATAGTCCCTTGGTTGGATAAATGAGTATGCGAGCCTATGGCTCAAGACAAGATGGTAAGATGGCAAGAAGAATGAGAACTGTGGCTTATGTACTTGAATTCTGTTATCGTGCATGTATATTTTTTATTTAGTTAAGTTGCATTCACATGCATGGTCATGGACAACTTGTATACAAGGTATAGTTTCTCGAACGGTACTCCGAGGCCACGAAACCGATTCAGCTTAGGAGGAATAATAGTCTGAAGGAGTAGCACAGTGCTGAAGTAGTAGCACGATATTTCGGGAACCTTCCGATCGGACTAGCTACCCACCGCTGAAGGGGAGCCATCTGACCACGATGCCCAAGATGGCGTGCAGTCAGTGGCCTTCATATAGACATGTGGCATAGCAAACAATGTCTTATGCAGGTAAGAGTAAGTGTTACTCATAAATATACAGAGATGACTATCGACCGTGGGTAAGATTCACCAAATTGGTAAACGATATCAATTTCTTATGTTAGAACAATATGAATTGCTTATGTCTCTAACATCAATGTATGCTTCTTATGTTTCCTATCAATATGAATTGTTAATGGACCCCAAGGCAAGATAGAAAGGTCACAAATCAATAGTGTACATTCACATAATTTACTACTGTTGATTTATGGTGAGATTGGTTACAGCTGTTCACCAGTACATATGTGGCAATGTACCGACCCTCGTCTCCACAGGTGCCGGGAACCTAGCAGATAATCTTAGACGTTGAAGGCTTGTTGTCTGACTCTTTAGAAGCTTCACACTTCCTTGAAGTTTTTACTTGAAGAAGAAGACATTTTGCTGAAGGTGGATATTGCCATATTTTTAATATAGGGATATGATGTATGGAACGAGTTGTATCTCATTTCAATATTTCTGCAAGTTGTAGCCAAGTTTGGCATTTCATCTCGACTGTTTGAGAGCCTTATGTTTTCTATGCAAAGTTATCAATAAAGAGCTTATTTCAGATTCTATATGTATTCTTCAATTTCTCTGTGAATTTGCTGCGAAACTCTATTCAAAATGTCTCTTTACAAAAATATACCCGAGTACGCTTGTACAAGTGCAACTCCAGACTTGTACGACATCACGTCTTAGCAAGGACTGTAACGTCCCAGTCCTAAAACTTGGAACTAAGTACGTGGACATGCCAGCTGCATACATACAAAATATACTCTAATATATGGAAACCTCGTATGTATACATAAGCTGTAAAATACAGTAAACCAAGACAACTAAATCTCATCCACCAAATAAGAGAATAATAATATAAATCACTATGAAATTTGTCATCTATATATGTAGTTGGGCGGAGCCAAATCCACTACCAACCATTTAAATGAGAAGGATAATGCACGAAAGAAAATGCGAAAGAAAGGTAGCCAGTCGACTCAAGGACAATCCTCTGCGAAGGAATGAAGAAGATCACGGCCTTGGCTAGAACACCTGCAAATATCACAGAAGCACACACCTGGAGAGATCACCAGGTCCTCAGAGGGACGTAACAAGATACAGGAAGAATATGCCATAATAAATTGAATATATAACATGTCATAAGCCACAAGTAACGTAAAATAGTCCCAGTCGTAACAAGACACAATATCTCATCATCGAAACAGTGGACTACCCCTACAACCAATCAGGGATAAGGGGTAGCGCACTATACCGCGATGCGACATTGTCCCAAGCTACTAAAGGAACGGGGGTGACTTGACATTGACTAAGGTTACCTAACCATTCTAATGTGTTTATGCAGTTAAGAACAAACCTTTCGTCGTATGAGCCCTGGCTGTAAATAGGATCTGGTATAGTCCCCACTTGGGCACTAATGACCTAAGCGTATGACGTTCAAAAACGACAGTGGCCAACTGTTAGCCCAATGATTACATCGTGTTTTTGAATATGGCTAATCAATTAAGTTTAACATAATGATGTCACTAATATTCATATACTCACTATCATGTTGCTACTTAAACTTAGCATTGTCCTAATTGTCCTATATCATATTGCCATGCTTGTATCGTACTGCAACATATTTTGCTGGCGTAACATGTATTTGTAGACATACAGTAAGCATGATCAAACATGATCAAACTAGGACATAGGCAATGAAGAATTAATGATGGACCAAAGACGACGTCATACAAAAAGATTTCTCTGATACCAATTGAAATAACGTGTAGTGTCAATCTTCCTTTTTGAAAAATCTTTACCTAGTAAGAAATTGCTTAGGCGTTCATACCAAGCTCTGGGGGCTTATTTGAGGCCAAATTCAATATATGTGTATTATTTTATATATATATATATATATATTAAAATAGTGTGGTATGGGGGAGCACATGGGTGCCATGTGGGAGTATTTTTCTAGTATAAAGAAAGCTAACTCTTAGACTGTTAGAAATTCTTGGTTTTTTCCTCTAAAAATCTGCAAACAAAATAAAAGAAGTTAAAAGTTACCGACCTCTGGGGAAGTCGCGCACGAAGCACTGCCCTAAGAGTTAATCCGGGTCTATGTGTAGACTTATCCGGATGCTCCTAATGGTAAAATCCCAGCTCTATCGGTATTCCGTCGTCGCATACAACTCGGGGAGATTGACCACTGACTTAGCTCTGCCCAGAGCAAAAAAAAGGACGAATAGAAAGTTTCGGAAAGACGAAAATTTGGAAGAGATGATCACTTCGGATTCGAGTAATCATGTAGCCTTTTTTGTTTTGGACCTTTTTGACAAAGATTTTAAAAACTGAAATAGCATCGCTTTTGTTTGAAAGGAAGAAAAACTAAATAAATCTTGAAAAATCATCTACATAACAAAAGTATAGAGTTTTCCACCAAGACTGGCTACTCTACTGGGACCAAATAAGTCCATGTGTAGTAACTGCAAGGGTCTAGTAGTACTTACAGTGTTTATGGATTTAAATAAAGATTTGGTTGCCTTATTCAGTTCACATTCGGCACATACCGTGTCCTTCTTGAATGTGATGTCGGGCAGACCTCTTGCTAGCTTCTTTGTCGATAGCGTGGATATAGTATCCATATCAGCATGACCAAGACGCTCGTGCCACAATAGTCTTTTATCCTTGTGGACGTAGAGGCATCTTCCTGCACTGTTAGTATTTCTAGATAGATAGAAAATATAAATGTTATCTTCTCTTATCCCTTCAAAAGCAATGTTTTCCGTTGACCTATCATAAATGTAGCATTTATCTTTTCCAAAGTTAATATCATATCCATGATCAGCAAGATAACTTATGCTGAGCAGGTTATGCTTTAACTCGGTCACTAAGCAGACATCCTTTATTACAGGAGAAAGAGGATAGCCAATAGTACTATTACCTATGATGTAGCCCTTTAAATTGTTACCGAAGACTAACATTTCAGGACCCACAAGAACTTGGGTACCAAAGGTCACATCTACTCGAAATTCTGAATTTGAAAAGTTTTACGAAACAAATAGTTTTAATCATGAGTTTTCTTGTCCTAGAACTCCTCAACAAAATGGTATGGTGGAGCGGAAGAATAGGACTCTTGGCGATATGGCAAGAGTCATGTTGAATAAATTTTCACTTCTGAAATATTTTTGGGCAGAAGCTGTCAGTACAGCTTGCCATATTTTAAATAGGGTGCTTATTCGACCTATTTCGAAGAAAACACCCTACGAGTTTTGGCTTGGTGGAGCTTTTGGGTTTGTTTGGGGATAAGGGTTAAGCCAAGAATACCCAGTGCTACTCAGTTTACATTTAGCTAGACTCAACAAATGTAAAATATTACAGACTCCGAAACGAGTACACTGCAGGAGAGAGACGACGTCCGTCAAGCACTGAGTTCTGTCTTGTTGTGTCATATTGAATTATGACAAGTATCATTTTGTCAATTCGTCAATATTTGGTTGACTGTGATTTAGGTCAACAATCTCTCCTATATTGATAATTGACAAAAATGATATTTGTATATTCAATGTTCATACCTGGACACAAGTTGAAAGAAGTAGACATGCATAGAATGCAGTAGCTCCCCCGTAATAGCAGCTCCCCCATAAACATAGCTTCTCTGTAAACCAATGGATTATGATGCAATTTACTTTGAGAATATCTTTTCCTTGAAGGATAGAACCCCTTTATCTTTCTCTAATCCTTCTCTTACTCCATCTACTAGTTCTCATGATCAAATACCTAGTTCTCAACCTGAACAAGTCATAGAACCTAGAAGAAGTAAAAGAGAAAGGATTGAAAAGAATTTAGGAGAAGGATTCTTCATATTTTTGATAGAGGGTGATCCCTCAACTTATGAAGAAGCCATATCCTCTCCTGATATCCCTTTCTGGAAAGAAGCTATTAACAATGAGTACAACTCCATCATGGAGAACAATACTTAGTTTTTAGCAGACCTTCCTTTAGGTAGCAAACCCATAGGTTGTAAGTGGATTTTCAAAAAGAAACTTAGAGCCGATGGTACCATAAAAAAAATATAAGACTAGATTAGTAGTCAAAGGTTTTACCCAGAAAAAAAGATTAGATTACTTTGATACCTATTCTCCTGTTGCTAGGATTTCTTCTATTAGAACCCTCCTATCCTTAGCTTCCATTTATGACTTGCTGATCCATCAAATGGATGTAAAGACAACATTTCTAAATGGAGATTTAGAGGAAAAAATTTATATGGAGCAACCTGAAAGTTTTATTGCTAAAGGCCAAGAAAAAAAGGTTTGTAGATTAGTAAAATCTCTTTATGGCCTAAAGCAAGCTTCCAAGCAATGGCACAACAAATTTGACAAAGTCATTATAAAATTTGGTTTTGTGCCAAATGAATATGACAAATGTTTGTATTCTAAAAATACAAATAGAAGTTGTGTTACTTTATGCTTGTATGTTGATGATATCCTTATTCTAGGATCTTCACTGGAACTGATAAATAACACTAAAAATTATTTATCTAACCAGTTTGATATGAAAGACCTAGGTGAGGCAAATCTGATCCTAGAAATGCAAGTGTCAAAAGGAAAGAGGGCTATACTCTATCCGTAGCACATTCAATTGAGAAAATGCTAAGGAAGTTTGAGTATTTTGACAAGAAACCCGCCCTTACCCCTTATGACAGTAATGTTGTTCTTAAGAAGAATGAATGATCACCTATAGAATAACATAGATATTCATAAATGATTGGGTCCCTTATGTACATAACAAATAGGATCAGACATGATATTGCATTTGCTATTGGGAGACTAAGCAGATACACTAGTAATCCAAACCAATCTCATTGGACTGCATTAGACAGAGTATTTAGATATCTTAAGGGTACTCTAGATTATAAATTTCATTATACTATACACCCTGATATTATAGAAGGTTACTCCGATACAAATTGGGTAACTGATTCACATGATGTAAAATCCACAACTGGATATGTTTTTACCCTGGCAGGAGCTGCAATCTCCTGGGGTTCATGTAAACAAACTATCATAGCCAG
This sequence comes from Iris pallida, assembly GCA_029216955.1. Classification (NCBI taxonomy): domain Eukaryota; kingdom Viridiplantae; phylum Streptophyta; class Magnoliopsida; order Asparagales; family Iridaceae; genus Iris; species Iris pallida. Next base: position 9,346,179 of record JANAVB010009995.1, on the reverse strand, counting down.
AAGCACAATGGACTCTGAAATGATAGCTTTGGACACTACCTGTACAAAAGCCGAATGGCTTAGAAACCTTATTATGCATATACCTGTTTCTGTTCATCCTATTTCTGTAATTTCTATAAACTGTGATAATAAATTTGTTATAGAACTACTAAAGCATGATTCTGAAAATGCTAAGATGAACAGGCACCTGCAGCTGCGCTTCAAGTCAATAAAGAGCCTATTGGACAAATATGTGGTTCTTGACTATATAAAGTCAGAAAAGAACCTTGCAGACCACTTGACGAAGGGTCTGTCTAGGACATCGATTCTAGAATCATCGAGGGGGATGAGATTAAGCCCATAGTATAGTCACCAGCAGTGGCAACCCAATCGAGTCTGACTGGAGATTCCAAGAAGCCGGTTCAATGGGTAGAAATAAGCTAGACTAGGTGACTATTATGGAACACTGACCTGAGATTAAATTCTCTTTAAAATAAAAGCCCAAGAGGCTGTACATGTGTACATTCATACCCCATCCCTATGGTGACAGTGTTCCTTTTGTGGTATGGATAGGGTGGGTTTAAACTTTTAATAAGTCTAAGCATGATATGCAGGGTTGATTCCTATCACCAACCCTTGAGGACTTACCTATATGAGAAGTCGTGAGGGCCGCGACTATAGGACAGGACGATCCTAGACAACTCTCATGAATGTGTAAAAGTGCGCATGGCCAATCAAACGTGCCACCCGATAGACCCAAGTACCTCTAGCATACTATGTGTGCTGTTTTCTGAGTCTGGTTCAAGAAAACTGATTCAAGGCGTAGTCCATCAAGCTTTTCTTCAGACAAAGACAATAGTCACTACGTGAGATTCAAGGCTGTAGTCCATCTCATTTATGCATAGTATACAACTGCCCAAAAATTCTCTTACTCGTCTTTTAATTCTTCCTTCCTTCTATTTTTTTGGAACTTGAGCTTTTGGGGGGGATTGTTAGCTGTTGCTTGGCTTTGAGCAAAAGCTTAATTTCCTAGCATATTTATTAGTTCCACATCGGCCAAGAGAGGAGCACTTCATGTGCTCATATTACTATTCCCTTCCTTGCTTCTTTGAAGTCCCATGTGGGTAGCCCTATGGGCCACACGCGAGGTTTTAAAAATCATAAATTTCCCGACCATATTTTCAAACTTAAGAAAGCGCTATATGGCCTCAAACAAGCCCACAGAGCTTGGTATGAACGCCTAAGTAATTTCTTACTAGATAAAGGTTTTTCAAAAGGGAAGATTGATACTACACGTTATTTCAATTGGTATCAGAGAGTTTTTTTTAATTCTCTTCCAAAACTAGAGCAATATTTCATATAATACTATTTTTTTGGATGTCTTTCTTGGATCTCATGTTGGTAAACTATCTATTGATTATTTTCAAATTCTTTTAGTTTTACCAATTATTTGTGTTTTGACAAGCTATTTTGTATTTTGGCACTCTACATTTGGTATGCAGTTTCTATACTTGTCTTTACACACCTCTCCCATTGTTCCTTATTTAGTATATCTTGATCATGATTGTCTATGCCTTCCTCCTTTACTTATGCTTGAGTTCGTTTTATCTCTTATTACGGAGGAGCTTATTTTTTGATCATGTCAAAGGGAGAGAAATAAGTTTAAGTTAGCACACAATATGTGTTTATTAGTGATACATGTATCTATCATAACTTTCTTAAACTTAACCGATTTACCATAGTCAAAAGGGGAGATTGTTAGCCCAATGATTACATCGTGTTTTTGAATATGGCTAATCAATTAAGTTTAACATAATGATGTCACTAATATTTATATACTCACTATCATGTTGCTATTTAAACTTAGCATTGTCCTAATTATCCTATATCATATTGCCATGCTTGTATCGTACTGCAACATATTTTGCTGGTCTAACATGTATTTGTAGACATGTAGTAAGCATGATCAAACATGATCAAACCAGGACATAGGCAATAAATAATTAATGATGGACCAAAGACGGCGTCATACAAAAAGATCTCGCTAATACCAATTGAAATAACGTGTAGTGTCAACCCCCTGGTTTTGAAAATCATAAATTTTCCGACCATATTTTCAAACTTAAGAAAGCGCTATATGGCCTCAAACAAGCCCCCAGAGCTTGGTATGAATGCCTAAGCAATTTATTACTAGATAAAGATTTTTCAAAAGGGAAGATTGACACTACACGTTATTTCACCAACCTGAGTGGATCAACTTACCCCAAGCGCATAACGTTCAAGAACGTCAGTGGCCAACATGAGGGGGTAAGCATACCCGTATCTCCAGCGGAGCTTCCGGGTTACAAGAAAATGTGTAATAGAAGTCCATACGACAAAAAAATATTCTCCCCACCCGATGCACCTATCGAAGTCGCATCCGCGATCATGTACCTCTACTAACTGCTAAGTCTCCTAACATGCCTCTATTAGCAGTTACACCTAACGCATGCGCACGGATGATCAGCCAACATGCAAATACCTCTACATGCTACTCATCTCACATATACCTCGTGGTACAACTGTGTCAAGGTTTATACAATACACTACAGATGATAGTCCCTTAACTCTAGGTTCATATGCAATCAAAAGATAATAGATAAAGCAAAGCTAATATCACTGGACATGTAGTAAATCATAAACTGTAATAATGGTACAGCTAGAAGAACTAAAAATAAATAAACAATGATATGCAATAACTAAAGAAAATGCAGGCTAAATATAAGCAGTAAATATGTTAAGGTATCTTGCCAGAGGTTATGTACAAAAGGGCGACATCCAATAGCTCGAACCGTCAAAATAGTGAAGCGATGAAAGCCAAATCTCGCATACGTCCTCGGATGCTGACATAAATACCATGAACATGTTTGGAATAAAAGATATGCCTAGGAAATGCCTGTCCAAAAGTCTAATTCTGGAACAGGGGTAAAATCATAAATTTTGGATCAAAACGAAGTCCGCCGTTGGACCTGTTTACACCGAAATGCGTGCCAGTACCTATGGTCTCTAAAGTCGTCAAACTATATGTCTACGGGGACGGTTTGAGGAGATGAACCAAACCGTATGTCCAAAGTTGGATTCCGACGGGTCGTGTTCAATTTTGCCCGTTGGATCGGGTTGCAGGCCCGCCAAAAAGGCGTTCCAGTCGACCTTCTCAGAATCAGACCAAACTTGGCACACAGGACCAAAAAAATGATACGATCCTGCTGTCATAAGTTTCGTCTCGATTTGATGAACATGCACAAAGTAATTAAAGAATTTGCAAAGAGGCCGATACGGTGAATTTCGACGGATACGCATCAAATTCGTCGTGCACACGCAACCAATTTGAATTCCGTCAAAGCCCACATGCCCGCGAAGTCGATACGCACCTTTTGATGCTTTTAGTTCGCGACCACGTCGCCGGGTTTGGCGGGACGCACGTCGTATCGAGGTTTTTCAATATTTTTAAAACAGGTTTTTCGTAAAGTTCAACCAAATTTTAAACATGATATAATAAGAAATAAAATAAAGTAATTAACGGGTTCCGATCTCGGTCAGGTTGTCTAAAAGTTTGTTCAATTAGATTCCTATAATTTGTGGTATCCTGGTCGCAAATTGTCACGACCCGATCCCAAATAATTGGGTCGAACCGGATCATGCCTAGCCTGCAACATTGTGAGACGACGGCAGTAAGCTGTTCCATTAGCAGGTAATCACAACAACATCTATACATTTGTCACAACTGAATATTCAGGAATTTAAAACTTTATTCAACATTTGAATAAATACAACTGAAAAGTAAAAGAACTGAAATGAATGCTGAATTCAAACTAACAAATTCTAAAACAACAAACTGGAAACAGAAAAAAAATCTAGCTAAGCGTTCGGCTCGTCGGCCTCAGGTCCTGCGTCCTCCAATGGGGACTCTGGCAACACCACAGGGTACAGAACCGGGTCATAATAGCTGGTGTATAACAGCTCAGCATCCTCAAAATCCCCTAAAAATGTTATCTCCAGTCAGGAGGAAGCAAAGTACAATTCATGATAATCCAACAATTAAAATAATAATAGAGTTATGCACTTTTAAACAATTTGAAATAAACAGTTCTCCAGCAGTTAAAATATTGTGATGTGAATGAGCAATGAATATGACCGGATTGGGTTGTACAGTGAATGATATGGCTTATCCCCGTGTGTATGAGGGGTAAGCTAATACAGTTATAATGCTACTTTGGATGTGGTCATACTCATTACACTACTCCCCCAGTACCCAACAGTCAATCAGTCAATGCTCTCAGAGAGAGTTCCGTATTGCATAGTGGTTTAAACTTGCAATAAAATAATTACTAAATAATTGTAAACTAACACAAAATGTACTTGCCTTTGTTTATGACTGGATTCGATGTTGGTTCCGGAAAGATGCTAGGTTCGTCTCCGAGATCCTACAGTTGGAGAACTTGACTTAGAACCATTGTGAAACCAAGCTAGGTGTACTAGTTGCAATTTCTAGTAGCAGGTCCTAGTCACTACAACAAAAAACCCTTTTAATGACGGCTAAAGAGCGTCATTAATGACGAACCATGACGTTTTTTTTCCACAGCAACCGTTATAAAAACGGGTGTTATAAATATTTTTTAAAAGCGTCATAAAATAACCGTCATGAATAGTTTCTATAAAAACATTATGAAAAGTTAATATATAGTGCACAATTCAGAACAATTTTAAAACGTCATGAATAGATAATATGTATAGGCTCAATGCAGCACATTTATAACACTTTATACTATTCAAATTAGCATATTTATAATGCTCTATACTGCACAGTATATATTACATTCCAAAAAGTTAACATTATATATCACCATCTTTATTATATTTCTCAAAATAGAGTACATATCAACATCTTCATTACATTATCAAAATAGAATATCCAAATATATATAGATATTTACAACTACCAAAATTGTCCACATCAAAACTTGGCCACATAACCAATAATCATGAAAGATCAACGACAACCGAAACACTAGTGAAATCCTGAGAAAAAGAGAAAACCAAATCATTCCATATAATTGTCAGGCCTAAAAATCAAATCTAATCATGAAATATCAAGAGAAATGAGTAAAACAAACTAGGTCATGATAGGGATCAGGTATTTGTCCCATATCCACTACAACAAAATAATACACATTTTCACCTTCTTGAGCATTGTCTCAGGTTAATCAAATATGCCCCAGGCAACCATACTAATGAAGTCTTTTCAAATGATCAAGAAAGATCATAAAAATTATGTACACAGTAATGGAAATCGTCCACAATAATAATGAAGTAATAGTACTAAAGAAAGTAAAATAAATAATAGGAGAAACATATAGTAGATAGAAGGAAACCCGGAACTCAGGGGAAGCGGCTACTCCCCCTGGGTGGGCCTATGGTGGGGGTCCGCCCATTTGGATGAATAAAAAAACTGATCAATCCTTTTACATTAGTGGTTTAGTGTTCAAGATTATACAATAATTCTAGCTTTAATAGTTAATACCAGTTTGAAACTAACTATTTGGACACAACAACCTTTATCAAAGACGAAGATTATGATTGGAGATGCATTCTTGATACGGTTGGAGAATTTCTTGCTATGGTTGGATAACTTTGGCTCCCTGGTTGCAGCTTCTTGATTAGTTCTGATTGTGTCATTCTTGATTAATTGTTTTGTAAGGTATGTTGAGGAAAATATTCAAATGTGTAGTTTCTATGTCAATGAGAAGGTTGCCAAGTATGCACAATGTTTGTTGCTACAAAAATTGGCTAAGCTTTTCTATAGCTTTTGGATTTATTATTGTTTCCTATGTCAATCTTAGGAAATTATTATTGTTTGTTACCACTAATATGATGCTAAATAAACTAAAATCGTCAATGAATACCCGAATTTGCACTACAACTAAATCACTAATATGCAGTCAAACATAATATATCACCAATTACGATAAAATAAATTCTGAAATAGCATCTGTTCAAGGCTAAGCCCTATTTTCATTGTAGGGACGATCATGTGTGTCAAACTATATGCCTGTACATTCAGTGTAGCTTTGAAATAATGACATCATGTGTGTCCAAGATCCCTCTCTTGAGATCTTTATAAGCCATGAAGATCTCAATAGAAGAATGCATGAAAATTATGTATTCCTGTAAGACGATACAGTACCAATAAGAAGAATGCATGAAAATTATGTATTCCTGTAAATGAGACCATGATAAATTAGTCTACAATTCCAAAAATTTTACTTGTAAAAGCACTTCTTCGAGAGAATGGTAGCTAAAGTTAGAACGTTCTCACATATGATGTATCACTAACTCAGCATAGGTGAAGTGACTAACAGATTTAATAAGTGGGCATACTCGTGAATATGACGAAAGAAATAAATGTATCAGAAAGTCACCGACGTGCAACCGCCCCGAAACTGAGTCCAATACCGATAGAGTTCGATACTTTGAACCTTGGTCCAAGTTCAAAGTGCCGATACTTATCGGCATTGGGCGGATGGGATCGGACTTGGAGGTGTCCGATCCGATACTCCAGGAAAAGAAAAAGTATATACACAGTGAAATTTTATTGTATCGGTACGTATCGGACTATAAGTATCCAATACGGACCGATGCGGACACCTTGAATAAGATTTCCGACAAAAACAAATTATTCTTATAATCCTGTCAAATCCAGCAAAAAGTAGGAACAAATAATTGAAATTACAACAGTGCAACAAATCTCAACAATTGAGACAAAAAACCCTATGAATAAAAGCAAAATGCTGTCGTAGAGAAATTACCTCTTCTGTAGAAGAAAAAAAATTCAAATCAAAGTCTGGCCGCAGCAAATTTACAGGTGATCGTTTCGGCTTGAGACGCCAAGGGCTCCGCCACCGCCGCCTCCCCTAGCTACAAGAAGAAAATTAACCTAATTTCCTATCAGAATCACAAGAATTACATTTCGATGAAAAAATACAAACTTTCTAAATTCAAAAGAATCCAATAGCTACAAGAAGAAAATTAACCTAATTTCCCATCAGAACCGACCGAAAGAAATAGAGGGAGTAGATACTAGATGGGGTTTGTGATCCAGCGTCGATGCCGACGTGTCTCCGTGCCGAGGACAACCCCGACCGGATCCCGAGCCCACGCCTTCCCGAGCCCTCCTCCGACTCCACTTCCTGTTCTCGACCGAGCGTCATCCCGCTCGTCATGAGCACCGACCTCCCCGATCTTCTGAACCCGAAGCCACAACGCCTGGACGACCTCGACCCACCACATCGTTTCCGCCGCCGCCGCTTCCGTCGACGAGCGAGGGGTTGGGAGCTTAGGGCTTAGGGTTCGTGGGAGGAGGGGTTGGGGGCTTAGGGCTTAGAGTGAGACCTAGAGCTAGGGTTTAGAGTGAGACCTAGAGTTAGGGTTTGTGGGAGATTGAAAGGAGGAGATGGGAAATTTTAGGGTTTGGGGAGAGGAGGGAAGAGGGGGCAGAAGGAGAGCAAGAAGAATGAGAGTTCTTCTGAGTAAATCGGAGGGGAGATGGAATATATTACAGAAAGTTTATTACAAGTTTGCCACCGCTCTAAACTATTAATAACGCTTTGTTTTATAAACGTTATAAAAATCCCAGAATTAGCCCAAACCGTCATAGAAAAAAAGGTATTTCTCAACTTGATAACGCTTATGTATCAGCCATCATTAAAACTCCTTGTCGAGCGTCATTAATAGGTCTTTTTGTTGTAGTGACTCAAGTTTTAAGTTTGTTTATTAATCTACTGCTAACGGTTTACGACGCGTGCTACGTTGGTTCTCATTTAGTTGGATAGCCAGTTTCTGGTTTTACTTGAAAAAATTGTCGTTACCGGTTAATTCGCAAAACTTTGTATTTTTAATATTATACGTATAAAACTATATTTTCTTTCAATGATAAAACGTGGGTTTTGTTAACTATCAATATTTTATTCAAGTTATTATATCGTAAAAAATCCTTATTAATTTATACAAAATATTTATTAGCCATTTGTAACTAAGCGCCTAAATACGAAGAATAAAACCAACCAGAAAATAAAGGAAAAATCAACCAAGAAAATAAATGAAAAACCTAGACTACGCAATACAGGGGCACAGCTGACAAAATAGGAATATGGGCTTATGCCCTTACAAACTTTACATAAATAAAATAAGAGAAAATTAGTTAGCTCTGACTAATGTCTCGTATTTTAAATATCGAAAACAAAACTAAAAATAAAATAAATAAAATCTTAGGAGTCTCAGACTTGGTCCAATCGTCACAGTTAGCTAATGCCTCAACGTCCGAATAAAACCGGTTTCGTTTGCATTTCGCTAGGCCCACGGACCGGTATGGTCGTCGCCCAAAAATCTATTTAAATAAATAATTTCCGAAAACCAATTTGAAATTCATTTCTAAAGTTTTATAAAAATTTGGGCAGCATTCCCTCTATATTCGGGATAACCCAAAACTGGAAAAATGCACCATAACGTCCAACACACATCCCAAATCCAGGGAAACACATTTATATAGAATTATATATATAGAAGACATTTTTGAAGCAGAATCGAAAAATCCGAAATAAAAATCGGGAATGCCAAAATTCTGAAAACCCAAACCAAACACAGCAAGAAATCACAGAATGTTTTCGGAAACTCCGAAACTATGTCGTCCACCTAAAAACCGAATTCCCGGGAAGGAATCGGGGACCAATCTCATCATTGACTACCGAAAATGGGACTGGACAAAGGAGTTATACCTTGGGTTGCTCGGCTAGATCTCTCAGATATAGATATAGAAAAAATAAACGGGGATAGCAGGTCGGGAAATCCGCGGACAGCACTGGACAGCACTGTTCAGATCAGCGGGGCACGGCACGCGGGAACCGGAGCAGAGGGGAACGGGAGACAGCGCCGGGGCGCGCGGGGCTCGGGAGCTCGCGCGGAGAGGCGCCGAGCGGGGTGGCCGGCTAGGGTCGGAGAGATCGGGGTCGGCCGGAGGCCGGCGGGCTTGGGCGCCAGAGGAAGGGCGCGTGCCGCGCTGGACAGGGGCTGCGCCGGGCTCGGGGTCCGACGGGAGATGCACGCCGGAGGAAGGCGGCCCAGGCGGTGCCGCGGGGGACAGTGGGTCGCGGCCTGAACGGCGGGGCACGGCCGGGTTGGTCGTCGGCGGAGGCTTGGGCGCTGGACTCGGCCGGCGGGAAGATCGGGAGTGGGGTCGGCCGGAGTTCTGGAGAGGGGAGGGTTTGGAAGTGGTGGTGAGGAAGTTTGGGAGAGAGAGAGAGAGAATGAGTAGGGGTGGGAGTGGGAATGCTCTGGTGTGGGTTGGGTTAAATAAAAGAAGATGAAGTAGAGGGAGAGGTGTAGAGGGAGATGAGTGATGTGGAGAAAATGTAGGAAGAGGCCTGGTCGTGGGGAGACCAGGCCATAGAGCCTACTCTATATATATATATATATTTTTTAAAAACCCATCCTACAAATAGTTCTATCTGTTTACCTAAAAAAATAATTAAAAAGGTTTTAAGATGGATTCCGAACTGGAAATAAAAATTGGGTTCAGAAAAAGAAGACGGGTTCGGAGTCCGGACTCGGGATCGGGACGGGGCCGCAATAAAAAATCAACGATAATTTTTAAAATAATGTTTTTTCCTAAAACTGACTAAGTAATAATAATAATATAACAATAATAATAATAATAATAATAATAATAATAAATATAATAATACTATAAAACCAAAATTTCACTACAAACCAATAATTAATTAATTCTAAAATTCTGGGTTTCACAATCTTCCCTCCTTAGAAAATTTTGTCCTCGAAATTAAAGGCAGGGTTAGGAGTAAAGTCAAATCAAACAGGTACGGGTACTACGCCCGTAACTCAGGTCCAACAATAAGAATTGCCAAGGCAGTCATAGATGAGACATTTAGGAACAAGTTTTAACTATGTCACCATCCACGCAGAACAAGAATATATATATGCGAACCAAGGTACACGTGGTTGATCAGACCATTATGCACCGGTTCTGATTAGACAATAAATTAGTAAGTGCACCCAATAAAATACTGTCATGATCAAGCTCGATAAAGAAATAAGCTCGTAAAACTAGGCTAACTTAGCAGCATCAGTCAAAATATTAGAACGAAAAATAATGTTTGCAAGAAATAGAAGTTTATGAGGCAGCACAGGGTTCCTGGTTTTCTTCTCTCCTTTGTCCAATATTGCCACTGGCTTCTCTGGCACTGTAAGGCTGGGTCCAATTTCCAGCTTCGAATGGTCCAAGATGTGGCTCGGGTCCGGGATGTAGCGTCTCAGCTGCGAAACGTGGAAGACGTTGTGGACGTCTTCGAGACTTGGGGGTAGAGCCACCCGATAAGCCACTTCTCCAATCCTGTTGAGTACTTCAAAAGGACCAATATACCTGGGGCTTAGCTTTCCTGCTCTGCCAAAACGGATGGTTCCTCTGGTAGGAGAGATCTTCACAAACACACTGTCACCTTCTTCAAACTCCAAAGGCCGTCGACTGCTATCGGCCCAATGCTTCTGTTTGTCCTGGGTAATCCTGAGCTTGTCTCTGATCATTCTTACCTTCTCTGCTGCATCGGTCACCATCTCAGGTCCAAGCAATACTCGTTCTCCGACATCGTCCCAAGCAAGTGGAGTGCGGCAACGACGTCCATAGAGTGCCTCGAACGGTGTCATATCGATGCTAGCTTGGTAGCTATTGTTGTAAGAGAACTCTACCAGGTGCAAATGGTCTTTCCAAGATCCTCCAAATTCCAAGACGCAGGATCTCAGCATGTCTTCTAGCGTCTGGATTGTTCTCTCCGATTGTCCGTCAGTCTGGGGATGGTAAGCGGTACTGAACTTCAGTTGTGTTCCCAAACTGTCATGCAAACTCTTCCAAAAGTGAGAGGTAAATCTAGTATCTCTGTCAGACATAATACTTACCGGAACTCTATGAATCCGGTAGATATGTCGCATGTACAGTGCTGCCAACTTCTCAGTGGATAGACCAACCTTGAAGGGGATAAAGTGAGCTGACTTCGTCAGTCGGTCCACGATAACCCAAATGGCATCTTTCCCTCCTTAGGGTCGAGGCAGTCCCGACACGAAGTCCATCGTTATGTGCTCCCATTTCCACTCCGAAATGTCTAACGGCTACAATAGTCCTGCTGGTCTCTGCCTGCTAGCTTTTACTTGTTGACAAATTAAACATCTACCCACATACCTGGATACGTCCTTCTTCATTCTGTACCACCACAATATAGTACGTATATCCCGATACGTTTTGTTGGCTCCAGGATGTATGTAATACTGCGACTGGTGTGCTTCTTGCATCAGCTCGTTCCTCAGCTCGCTAGTTGGTACGCAAAGCCTCGTACCATTCTTCAGTGCTCCGTAGCTGGTGATTGAGAATCCTTCAAGTGTTCCTGCTAGCACTTGGTCTCTGAGTTTGCAAAGCGTCTCGTCTTAGAATTGTGCCTCCTTGACTCTGTCCATCAGACTTGAACGCACTTACAACTGCATCATTGTTGAATCAGCTCCTGGTACAATGGCTTCTCTTTCCAGTTTCTTCATTTCTTCTTCAGACAGTACAATTTCCAGTCCAAGCTTTTCCATGTCCTCTAGCAAATGACGCTCCTTGGTCAAGAACATTACTATCGGGTATCGACTAAGTGCATCTGCAACAACATTAGCCTTACCCGGATGATACTGCAGGTTGATGTCGAAATCCTTCATCAGCTCCCGCCATCGTCTCTGTCGCATGTTCAGCTCCTTCTGAGTGAAAACATATTTAAGACTTTTGTGGTCTGTAAATATTTCTACTCTCTCTCCATAAAGGTAGTGCTTCCATAGCTTCAATGCAAATATCACCGCTGTAAGCTCCAAATCATGTGTGGGATAGGTCTTCTCATGAGTCCGTAATTGCCTAGATGCGTAAGCAATTACTTTTCCGCGTTGTTGAAGAACACAGCCCAATCCCTTACCGGAAGCATCACTATAAATTGAGAAACTGCCGGTACCTGCAGGTAGCGCAAGTATCGGTGCCGTTGTAAGCCTCTTCTTCAGTTCCTCAAAAGCTGACTGGCAAGCTTCAGACCAAATGAATTCTTCGTTCTTCCTGGTGAGCTTCATCATCGGCTCAGCAATCCTGGAGAAATCCTTCACAAACTTCCGGTAGTAGCCAGCTAAACCCAAAAAGCTTCTAATTTCTGCAACCGAACTTGGTGCAGTCCATTTCTCAATAGCAGCTATCTTCTTTGGATCCACCAAAATTCCTTTTTCTGTGACAATATGGCCCAGAAATTCCACTTTGTCTAAAAAGAATTCGCATTTAGATAGCTTACCATAGAGCTTTCCCTTCCTCAAGGTGCTCAGAACTTTCCTTAGGTGCTCTTAATGCTCTTCTTCAGTCTTCGAGTAGATCAGTATGTCATCGATGAAGACAACAACAAACTGATCCAGGTATTCATGGAAGACCTTGTTCATGAGGTTCATGAATACTGCAGGAGCATTCGTCAGTCCAAACGGCATGACCAAGAATTCAAATTGCCCATACTTGGTGTTGAATGTCGTTTTCGGGATATCCTCCTTCCTGACCTTGATTTGGTGGTAGCCTGATCTGAGATCTATCTTCAAAAATACCTTGGCTCCACTTAGTTGATCAAACAGGTCGTCGATCCGGGGCAGAGGGTACATGTTCTTGATGGTAATGTTGTTCAGCGCCCGGTAATCAATACACATCTGCACGGTTCCATCCTTCTTGGACACGAATAAAACTGGTGCTCCCCAGGGTGAAGCTCCGTCTCTGATAAATCCTTGTGCCTTCAGTTCGTCAATCTGGTCCTTCATCTCCTTTGCCTCCTTAGGATTGACTCTGTAGCATCCCCGAGAAATAGGGAAAGATCCGGGTACTAGGTCGATGGTGAATTCCACACCTCGATCTGGCGGCAATCCTGGAAGACTATCTGGAAAGACGTCCACGAATTCCGCTAAAAATAGGGTGAGGAGGCCCGGGTTCTTCGATGATAGAGGAGTAGGTAACACTCTTCATGTCTTCCAGAGCTCGAGAGATTTCAAACTCTGGTTCTCCTGGTGGGCTGAAGATTATACATCCTCTATGACAATCTATCAGCGCATGCTGCTTACTCAACCAGTCCATCCCTAGGACTACATCATAGTTGGGTAAGGGCATCACAAGCAAGGGTGTTAAAAATTTGTGGCCTGAGATAGTAATAGGGCAGTTATAGTCTCAAAGATGGGTATAGGTCCAAGTATGACCGATGATGGACCTCTTCGCCAGCAGGGTCAGAACGAGTGGCCTTTCCTTTGGCCGTACTCTGGAAAGTTTTGGTTGCAAACACAAGCAAGGTAGCCTACCAGTCTATAGCAAACAAAAATATTTACTTATAATATATATTTCGGTCCTATGTCATGACAAATTGATGTTCTAGTGTTCTAATTGTTTCTAGGTATGTTTTTCTAAGTTGTTGTTCTGAACTGCATGGGCCACCACTAAAAACATGTCACGACCCGATCCCAAATAATTGGGTCGAACCAGATCATGCCCAGCCTGCACCGTCGTGAGACGGCGGCAGTAAGCTGTTCCATTAGCAGGTAATCACAACAACATCTATACATTTGTCACAACTGAATATTCAAGAATTTAAAACTTTATTCAACATTTGAATAAATACAACTGGAAAGTAAAAGAACTGAAATGAATGCTGAATTCAAACTAACAAATTTTAAAACAACAAACTGGAAACAGAAAAAAATCTAGCTAAGCGTTCGGCTCGTCGGCCTCAGGTCCTGCGTCCTCCAATGGGGACTCTGGCAACACCACAGGGTACAGAACCGGGTCATAATAGCTGTTGTATAACAGCTCAGCATCCTCAAAATCCCCTAAAAATGTTATCTCCAGTCAGGAGGGAGCAAAGTACAATTCATGATAATCCAACAATTAAAATAATAATAGAGTTATGCACTTTTAAACAATTTGAAATAAACAGTTCTCCAGCAGTTAAAATATTATGATGTGAATAGGCAATGAATATGACCGGATTGGGTTGTACAGTGAATGATATGGCTTATCCCCGTGTGTATGAGGGGTAAGCTAATACAGTTATAATGCTACTTTGGATGTGGTCATACTCATTATACTACTCCTCCAGTACCCAACAGTCAATCAGTCAATGCTCTCAGAGAGAGTTCCGTGTTGCATAGTAGTTTAAACTTACAATAAAACGATTACTAAATAATTATAAACTAACACAAAATGTACTTGCCTTTGTTTATGACTGGATTCGATGTTGGTTCCGGGAAGATGCTAGGTTCGTCTCCGAGATCCTACAGTTGGAGAACTTGACTTAGAACCATTGTGAAACCAAGCTAGGTGTGCTAGTTGCAATTTCTAGTAGCAGGCCCTAGTCAAGTTTTAAGTTTGTTTATTAATCTACTGCTAACGGTTTACGACGCGTGCTACGTTGGTTCTCATTTAGTTGGATAGCCAGTTTCTGGTTTTACTTGGAAAAATTGTCGTTACTGGTTAATTCGCAAACAGTTGTATTTTTAATATTATACGTATAAAACTACATTTTCTTTCAATAATAAAACGTGGGTTTTGTTAACTATCAATATTTTATTCAAGTTATTATATCGTGAAAAATCCTTATTAATTTATACAAAATATTTATTAGCCATTTGTAACTAAGCGCCTAATTACGAAGAATAAAACCAACCAAAAAATAAAGGAAAAATTAACCAAGAAAATAAATGAAAAACCTAGACTACGCAATACTGGGGCACAGCTGACAAAATAGGAATATGGGCTTATGCCCTTACAAACTTTACATAAATGAAATAAGAGGAAATTAGTTAGCTCTAACTAATGTCTCGTATTTTAAATATCGAAAACAAAACTAAAAATAAAATAAATAAAATCTTAGGAGTCTCAGACTTGGTCCAATCGTCACAGTTAGCTAATGCCTCAACGTCCGGGTAAAACCGGTTTCGTTTGTATTTCGCTAGGGCCCACGGACCGGTATGGTCGTCGCCCAAAAATCTATTTAAATAAATAATTTCCGAAAACCAATTTGAAATTTATTTCTAAAGTTTTATAAAAATTTGGGCAGCATTCCCTCTATATTCGGGATAACCCAAAACTGGAAAATTGTACCATAACGCCCAACACACATCCCAAATCCAGGGAAACACATTTATATAGAAATTATATATATAGAAGACATTTCCGAAGCAGAATCGGAAACCCGAAATAAAAATCAGGAATGCCAAAATTCTGAAAACCCAAACCAAACACAGCAAGAAATCACAGAATGTTTTCGGAAACTCCAAAACTACGTCGTTCACCTAAAAACCGAATTCCCGGGAAGGAATCGGGGACCAATCTCATCATTGACTACCGAAAATGGGATGGAACAAAGGAGTTATACCATGGGTTGCTTGGCTAGAGCTCTCAGATGTAGATATAGAAAAAATAAACGGGGACAGCAGGTCGGGAAACCCGCGGACAGCGCTGGACAGCGCTGTTCAGATCAGCGGGGCACGGCTCGCGGGAACCGGAGTAGAGGGGAACGGGAGACAGCGCCGGGGCGTGCGGGGCTCGGGAGCTCGCGCGGAGAGGCGCCGAGCGGGGTGGCCGGCTAGGGGCGAAGAGATCGGGGTCGGCCGGAGGCCGGCGGGCTTGGGCACCGGCAGAAGGGCGCGGGCCGCGCTGGAGAGGGGCTGCGCCGGGCTCGGGGTCCGACGGGAGATGCGCGCCGGAGGAGGGCGGCCCAGGCGACGCCGCGGGGGACAGGGGGTCGCGACCTGGACGGCGGGGCACGGCCGGGTTGGTCGTCGGCGGAGGCTTGGGCGCTGGAGTCGGCCGGCGGGGAGATCAGGAGTGGGGTCGGCCAGAGTTCTGGAGAGGAGGAGGGTTTGGAAGTGGTGGTGAGGAAGTTTGGGAGAGAGAGATAATGAGTAAGGGTGGGAGTGGGAATGCCCTGGTGTGGGTTGGGTTAAATAAAAGTAGATGAAGTAGAGGGAGAGGTGTAGAGGGAGATGAGCGATGTGGAGGAAATGTAGGAAGAGGCCTGGTCGTGGGGAGACCAGGCCAAAGAGCCTACTCTCTCTATATATATATATTTTAAAACCCATCCTACAAATAGTTCTATCTGTTTACCTAAAAAAATAATTAAAAAGGTTTTAAGATGGATTCGGAACTGGAAATGAAAATTGGGTTCAGAAAAAGAAGACGGGTTCGGACCCGGGTTCGGAGTCCGGACTCGGGATCGGGACAGGGCCGCAATAAAAAATCAACGATAATTTTTAAAATAATGTTTTTTTCCTAAAACTGACTAAGTAATAATAATATAATAATAATAATAATAATAATAATAATAATAATAATAAATATAATAATACTATAAAACCAAAATTTTACTACAAACTAATAATTAATTAATTCTAAAATTCTGGGTTTCACACAAATCGACCACAAATATGGGTGGTTGGGATAATTTCTAGTCGTCCAAAAATTGATATTTTCTCGATTTTGGAACTCCTTTTTTATCGCACATGATGCGATTAACTATTTTAAGGAAAACATAGGCGCATAGGTTAGGATCGTACCCGAAAAAACGGATCACAAAACGATCGGGTGTGCATCGCGTAAACCCTCTGCGAAGTCAGCCTTTCATAGTGTTGCTACTGCCTCTGTTGACGACTGGCCGTTGCGCGAGCACCGCTATGCCGCCGGTCGGCGACCGTCGTGGCGACGTGCAGGGCCAGGGTGGTGTGCACCGTCGTCGGGGAATCGTGGGGGTGGCAAGATTTAGGTTGGCGCTAGGGTTTTTGTTTCTGCTACTTATATATATATATATATATATATATATATATATATATATATATATATATAATATATATATATATATATATATATATATATATATATATATATATATATATATTATATATATATATATATATATATATATATATATATATATATATATATATTTTTTTTTTTTTTTTTTTTTTTTTTTTGGAAAGAAAACTTTATTGATAGATAGGCGCAAAATGCCGAAGCCTATACAAGTAAGCGCGCCTCGCGCGAAAAACGACCCAAAAAAAAAAAGGGGAAAGAAACCCGAAGTGTTGCCCACAAAACGGTAACTGGACCGAGCATCAGAAGGTTAGGCGGTCAAAGCAGCGCCCAAGGAAAGAGCGCCCCCGACCCTGTCAGGAATCCAGGGTGGCCCAAAACTGGTCCGAGGAGTGAGTGCAACGGCTCTTTCTTTTGAAGATTTGTCGAATCACCTCACTGAACAATTGAGGAGGCGGAAATTGACGGCCCTCGTATCTGTATTTGTTTCTGTTTTTCCATATAACCCAAAATGCGGCGGCAGCGACGATCTGATGCCCGTGAGACGCGTTCCAATTGGCCAGCAGATCGTTGATGCCCCCAGTTGTGGGGGCCAATTGGCACCTATAGTGAAGTTGCGACCAAATAAAGGAGGCAGAATCCCCAGCAAGGAAAACATGATCGACGGATTCTGGTTGGTGATCAACACAGCAATGGCATCTTGACGCTAGGCTGAAGCCGAAGGATTTGACGGCATCGTCCGTAGGAAGCTTTCGACGCGCGGCACGCCATAGGAGAATGGACCATTTCACTGGAATACACGAGTGCCAAAACTTGGCGGAAGGGGGAGTCGTAGCTTGGGAGTCTCTGATGACGGCTCTGGCTGAAGCTAGGGTGAAGGCGCCACCCTGGTTGGGGGACCATCTGAGCGCGTCATGAGCCTCATTGATCGATATATGAGATGCACCCAGGGTCGCCAAGGCCGCTGGGCCAAACCAATCTCGAACTCTATCCCAATTCCACCTAGACGCATCATCATCCCATAAGTCTCGGATCTCGCACAACGGCGGAGTAAAAGTGTTGGGCCTGAGGATCTCGTCCCCCAACCAACGTTCCTTACATGCCATCGACTGACCATTACCCAGTGTCAAGCGCAAGTGCGGTTCCGCGAGGATACGGCCGCGAATGATGCGCCGCCACGACGCAGAGGATCTGTTGTTGGCCGACGCGTCGGTTACGTGACCGAATCTCGAGTATCTCGCTCTCATGAACCTGGTCCAGATCGAGTTTTCGGAGCGTATCTTCCACCACAATTTTGCCGAGTGGGCGTCGACAATGTGGGCAAGTCTGCAGAATCCCAGCCCACCCTCTTCAGTAGGTTTGGCCATAGTAGCCCAGCTAGCCCAGTGATGCTTGTTCCTTCCTTCGAGATGACCCCAAAAGAACCTGGCGAGAATGGATTCAATAGAATGGAGCACTTTGACGGGGGGCGCGCACACAGCAAGGGTGTAAATGGGGATGGAGGATAGGACATGCTTTATGAGAATTGACTTCCCCCCGGGGGAGAGGGTGGCGTTGTGCCAGCCCGCAATTTTCTGACGAATCTTGCCCACCATGTGGTCGAAAATGCCAGAGTTCGTGCGACCGTACACCAACGGGCAGCCTAAGTAAAGGAAAGGGGGATAAGCTGTGGAGAAGGAGGTCATGGTGGACAGCACTGCCGAGTGAGTTCTATCGGCTTTGTGATGAGTGTAAATCACGCTCTTACTGTTATTGATTTTCTGACCAGAGCATCTAGTGTAGCTAGCAAGAGTTTTCATAACCACCTCAATTGCTCCAATAGCGCCAGCGGAGAAAATGAGGATGTCGTCCGCGTACGCAAGATGAGTAATGAGAGGGCAGCCGGTCGTTGTGTGAAAGTGCTGGAATCCCGGAGATCGTGGCATGGTTTTGAGATTTCTGCTCAGGGCTTCGGCCGTGATGATGAAAATGGTGGAGGAGAGGGGGTCTCCCTGTCTGACTCCGCGAGAAGCTTTGAAGAAACCCTGAGGTTGACCGTTGATGACGGTGGAAAACCAGGAGTTGTTGATGGATCTGAATATGATGTCGATAACAGGTTCCGAGAAACCGAAGGCTCTGAACACCCAGATCATGAACTGCCAGTCAAGACGGTCATATGCTTTCTCCATGTCCAGTTTGATGGCGACGTTCCCCCCCCTGGACGGGAATTTCATGCAAGTGATCATCTCTTGAGCCAGGAGGATATTATCGGTGATATTGCGACCTTTGACGAAGCCGCTTTGCTCTTCGGAGATGATTCTGGGGAGGAGATCCGCCATTCTGGAGGCAATGATTTTAGAGATAATTTTGTTGGTGAAAGTGCAGAGGCTGATAGGTCTGAAGTCTTTAAAGGTCTCCGGGTTGTCTTTCTTGGGAATGAGAATGATGTGGGCGGAGGATATGGATTTCGGATACGTGGCTCCTTGAAAAAATGCGGTTGTGGCATCCCAGAGGTCGGACCGAATGATGTCCCAGCATGTTCGAAAGAACACCCCGTTGAACCCGTCCGGACCCGGAGCGCTGTTAGCATTAATGGACCACACAGCGGCCTTAACCTCGTCGGCGGAGGGAGGAGCGCGGAGGCTCTCGTTATCCCTGTCGCAAATCAGGGAGGGGATCTCGGACAGGAATCCGTCATCTTTAACCACGACCTCTTTAGCAAACATGTTGGAGAAGTAGTTCGTGGCTGCCGTCTGAATGTTCTCCTGACTGTTCAGAAGTTGGCCATTTTCATCGCGGATACGATAGATCTTAAGAGAGCTTCTGCGACCTTTAACACATTTGTGAAAGAAGCCAGAGTTCTTGTCCCCTTCCATGTCCCAAGTTAATCTAGCCTTTTGTCTCCAGAATTCAGTCTCAACCCTGATTCTAGATTTGAGGATCGCCTTGGCGAGATTGAGGGAGGCGCGATTCTCCTGGGAATTGATAACGGCGAACTCGATCTCCGTACGGGTGACATCGTCTTCAGCATCTTTAATGGCTTGAAAAATGTCTCCGAAAGCAATTTTGCTCCAAGCCGTAAGGGCTTTCCTAGTAGCTTTGAGTTTGGTAGCAATTCTGATCAGAGGATCCGGGTGAGTGACAGAGGCCCAAGCCTCTTCAACTATGTTCATGAACTGGGGGTGATGTCGCCAGAAGTCGAGGAAGCGGAAGGATTTATTGATGAGGTTATGGGTGTTGCTGAGCTCGAGAAGGAGGGGGGAATGGTCTGATTCGGTAGAGTTCAGGTGCGACAGATTACTAATCAACCCCAAATCCGACCAACAGTCATTCACCATGGCACGATCAAGGCGGGAGTACTGCCTACGCAATCCTTCTTGCATGTTACACCAGGTGAACTGGTTGCCTTGGAAGGGGATAGCGGAAAGGTGGGCGTTTAAGGCGAAGTTATTGAAGTCCTCCATGGACGAATGAGGGGGGTCACGACCACCGGATTTTTCCTCTCTGCAAGATACAGTGTTGAAGTCTCCGATGCAAAGCCACGGCAAATCGTCGTGGGGAAGGGAAGGCCCCGACAAAAGCTCCCAAAGAACTCTATGCTCTGGGATGCTGCAGCTACCGTGAATGGCTGAAAGAAGGATGCGGGACTTGAAGGCGGGATGCTCTACCCAACAGGAGAGGGCCTGAGGGGAGTCATTAGAAATACCAAATCGGAAGTCAGCGGCGAAGAAGATCCAAATGTCGTGGCATCCGGAGATCGCGGAAGGGAATCCCAGCTTGAGTTGGATTTCTTTCATTCTTTTGCGGGGGATTTTAGGTTCAATAATGACAAGTAAGTCAATCCGATTGGATTTGGTAAGACTGATGATCCGATTCAAGGTCTGTTTATTGCCAATGCCTCGAATATTCCAGGAAAGGATGTTAGGCATTAAGGTGGGAGGCAGGGGTGTTTTGCAGATAAAATATATATATATATATATATATATATATATATATATATATATATATATATATATATATATATATGCACCGTCGTCGGGGAATTGTGGGGTGGCAAGATTTTGGTTGGCGCTAGGGTTTTCGTTTCTGCTACTTATATATATATATATATATATATATATATATATATATATATATATATATATATATATATATATATATACACTCATACAGGGACTTCGCTCACGGTTCGTTGGGGTTGCTATCGGGTTCTTATTAGCTCTGTTTGGCCTGCTGTTCTCAGAATAGTAGGTTTTTTTTTTTTCAAACAGAGCCTTGTGCTCTTATGGCTGGCACATGAAGGGGTTAGGACTCGGGCCAAAACCGAGGACTGTTCACTAAGTGAAATAACTCTTATTTATTTATTTATTTATTTTCTTTATAAATATATAGGTATTTATATATACTCATTTATATATAGAAAAATCCAAAAAATTCTTTTAAAATCCTGAATACTTCACTAAACAAATTTGATATCATGCCCAAGTTTTTACCTAGTATATAAATTCCTTACTAATTGCTGTAGAAAATGAATACTAGTTACAAGTTTTTATATATATATATATATTAAAGCAAGAGAACTTTTATTGATGTATTAGGCGCAAAATGTCGAAGCCTATACAAGTAAGCGCGCCGGGCGCTGACAAAGATAACACAAAATGAGGAACGGAGACCAGCCCCAAAGGGGGCGGGGAGCACGACTAAAGAAAAGCCTGCCAAAAATGCTCCGAGGAGTGGGAACAATGGTTTCTGGATTTCAGAATTTGCCGAAGGACTTCTCAAATTAGCTGTGTAGGGTTGTATTGGCGCCCTTCATAACTGAATTTGTTCCAATTCTTCCATAGAACCCAAATACCAGCGACTGCAACGATCTGATGGCCGTGGGTGTCACCCCAGTGAGCTAGGAGATCGTTGAATGCCCTGGGTTGATGTCTCCTCTTGCATCGTCTAGAGAGATCTTGCCAAACCAGGTTAGCAAGGTCTCCGGCGAGCAGGATATGTTCCGCGATTTCTGGGTTGTGGGAGGTACAGCAGTGGCATCTGGATGCAAGGCTGAAGCCGATGGAGGTGAGAGAGTCGTCCGTCGACAGCTTCCTATACTGCGCTCTCCAGATCAGGAAGGGCCATTTGTTGGGGATGCATGATTGCCAGAAAGGTGCGAGCAGCAGAAATGACATGTCGCCTTTCCCCACCTCCCTTCTGGCAGAAGCCATCGTGAACGACCCACCGATGTTGGAGGACCACATCAATTTGTCTGGGGAGTCATCGATCCGAACGTCCGCGGCTTCGATCCTAGTCGACGCCTCCTGCCCGAGCCCATCTCCGATCCGCTCCCAGCGCCAACCCGATGCAGGGTCCCAGATGTCCCGAATCGTGGGGGATAGATGGAAGGTCCCCTCACCAATCCACCGTTCGAAGCATGGGAAGGAGTCTCCATTGCTGAGACATAAACGGATCAGGGGTTCAGCAAACTAGCGACCGTGGAGAATATGCCGCCATGATGCTGAGGAGCGACTGTTAGCGCTGGCCGCGGTAGGGTGGGAGTGTGGGAAGTATCTAGCTTTAATGAACCTCGACCAGACAGAGTTGTGCGATCTAAGCTTCCACCACAGTTTCA
The DNA here is from genome assembly GCA_029216955.1 of Iris pallida. Lineage (NCBI taxonomy): Eukaryota > Viridiplantae > Streptophyta > Magnoliopsida > Asparagales > Iridaceae > Iris > Iris pallida. The sequence goes on along the minus strand of JANAVB010009995.1, from coordinate 9,323,665 downwards.
TAGAGCAGGCGCTCACGATGTGCATTAATTTGATGAAGCCAAGGCCCCCCTTGCCGGTAGGTTTGGCCATTGAGTCCCAACTGGCCCAGTGGTATTTATCCTGACCTTTATGATGACCCCATAAAAAGCTGACGAATAGGGCCTCCAAAGAAGAGAGAACCTTCAATGGCGGGGAGCAACTGCCAGGGTGTAGATAGGAATGAATGATAAAACGTGCTTGATAAGGATCATCTTTCTGCTAGGTGAGAGGGTAATGTTGTGCCATCCCTCGATCTTCTTTCTAACCTTGTTAACAATGCCGCCAAAGATACCTGAATTAGATCTGCCATAAACCAATGGGCACCCCAGGTAGGTGAACGACGGGTAAGCGGTAGAGAAAGAAGTGAGATTGGAGAGGACAAACGTATGGATTCTGTCGGCTTTGTGGTGGGTGTATATGACACTTTTATCGCGGTTGATCCGTTGTCCGGAGCATCTGGTGTATTTCTCCAGGGTGTTGCAGACCACCTCTACTGCTCCGATGTCTCCGGACGAGAAGATGAGCACGTCGTCGGCGTAAGCCAGGTGGATGATAATGGGGCATCCCGTGGTGGTGTGAAAGTTGAGGAAATAGGGGATGTTGACCATGATGTTGAGGTTTCTGCTAAGGGCTTCAGCGGCTATAATGAAGATGGTGGACGATAGAGGGTCCCCTTGTCGAACACCTCGGCTGGCTTTGAAAAAGCCATCTGTTTGTCCTTTGATGACAGTGGAGAACCAAGAGTTGCTTATGGATCTGTAAATGATGTCTATCCAGGTTTTGGAGAATCCGAGAGCTCTGAGAACCCAGATCATGAATTGCCAGTCCAGCCGATCGTATGCCTTCTACATATCTAGCTTAAAGGCTATGTCGCCCCCCTCGCCGGGAATTTCATGCAAGTAACCATCTCTTGGGCCAGAAGGATGTTGTCGGTGATGTTCCGCCCTGGAACGAATCCGCTTTGCTCTTCGGAGATAATCTTGGGGAGAATGGGGGACATCGGGTGGCGATGATCTTGGAAAAGATTTTATTGGCAAAGTTGCAAAGGCTGATCGGGCAAAAATCTTTGAAGGTCTCCGGATTGTCTTTTTTGGGGATTAAGATGAGGTTGACTCGGGAAAGGAATTTAGGATAATGAGCGCCTTGGAGAAAAGCCGTAGCAGCAGTGATCACGTTGGCCTGATTGGTGTTCCAGCAGGAGCAGAAGAAAGTCCCGAATTAACCGTCCGGGCCCGGAGCGCTGTGCTCGTCAAGAGCCCAAACCGCAGACTTGACTTCTTCCGCGGATGGAGGGGTTAAAAGTAGATCATTGTCCTGTTCATTGATTAGGAGAGGGACCTTCGCCAAGAAGCTCTCGTCCTTGGCGACGGCGTCTTTGGTGAATAGTTTGGAGTAGAAGTTGGCAGCGGCCGTCTGTATGCTCCGCTGGTCTTTGAGTAAGGTGCCGTTCTCATCGGAGATTTGGTGAAGCGATAGTTGATGCCTGCGGCCACTCACGCAGGCGTAGAAGAAAGCGGAGTTGCTATCCCCCTCGATGTCCCAGGACAACCTGGCTTTCTGCTTCCAAAATTTTGTCTCCACTTTCAGGCGGGATTTGAGGATAGCTTTGGTGACGTTGAGCGAGGCACGGGCGTCGGCGGAGCCATCCGTGGCGACACGAATCTTCGCACGATGACGTCATCCTCAGCAGCTTTGATCTTTTGAAAAATGTTACCGAAGGCCAGTTTGCTCCAGGAAGTAAGGACGTTCCTGGTAGCCTTGAGTTTCGCTGCCACTCTGATGAGGGGGTCGGGATTGTCAGTCGAGTTCCAGGCGGCAGCAACGGTGTTTTGGTATTGGGGGTGGTGTCTCCAGAAGTCGAGAAATCTGGAAGGTTTTTTGATGTGATTGGGATTGTTGCTGATGTCATGCCCCAGAACCAGAATACTGGAGAGCGGGGGCAGACATAGCCAGCTACGTATAATAAAATGGGATCCACTCCACTATACGGTCACGGCTGTCTAGATATATGAGGGTTTATCTACAAGCCAACAGTCTCTTAAGGTCATGAACAAGCCTAGTGTCTCAATCACAAGCAAGTAAGTAAATGTTACAAGATGTAAGATCGCCAAATATACAATAGTAAGGCATCCCAAACATTACATATTCAGCTGATCATGAAGCTAGTCGTTACAAAATGTGAGGACTAGCAAGAGTTTGGTCATACATGATCAACCCTTGGATCTGTCAATCATGTTATAGCCCGTAGGCAGACAGTAAGTAAAAAATGTACACGAGCTAACACTTGCTCGAAGGCTAAACGCCTTAAAAGAATAATTTTATAATAGAGTGGGAGAGCCAAAATAAACCCACTCGTTGTCAGGGTTCCGTCTAGTGGTCACCATCTGGCTGGAAAGTTGGTACATCCTCGGGAGCTGCTCCGGTATCTGGCCATACAAAACCAGCTAGGTCAGACCCCAGAAAGAGCAAGAGCCCCAAAGAAGGCTTCACTTAGGAACTAAAACCAGCAATTAGCACAAGAATAATAATATATAATAAAAGACAGTAATTAAGGAAAAGCATGACAGGTGATATACGATGAGATAACCATAGGACTATTCAGATAGCCAGGTTACAACCCGTAAACCAAACAAGGACCGGGGTTGTAACCCTTCGTCTGAACGGAACTTGGTTTCTCCCACCATTTATCGACAAGATAAAATAAGAAAACAGGTCATGAAACAATCTTGTACAGGATCAAGACAAGACTAGACTGATTGAACTCCATCCAATAATCACGACCAAGCAATAAGTACGACTTGATACTTTAACTAACTAGGGTTATCACAGGCCTAGTTACTAGCAAGATGCAAAGAGATTTCCAAGTCCAGTTACCCGCCTGCTGCTACCTGAGTGACCCCAGCAAAAGAAAATAAGTATAGCAGACACACTGCAGTGAGATACATGTGTCCTAAAGAGGTGCCCCACTCGACGGCAGGCTGGAAATGTGCTCATCATGGCAGATAGCTCCAAGTCCCATGTATATATATATAAGGCCGGGACCAAAAGGGGCAACAGGTAACTGGAAAAGTCTCTTCATGACTACTGGATTATTCTAGTTGTTAGCCTTAGTCGATTTCAGTAGGTGCCCCCGACCGTGGTACTCAGGGGTCCCCGTCCTAGACATGATGCAAGACAAGACGGGTTCATTTGTACAAGCACAATCGTCCACGGTGTCCAAGTCATTCAATCTGGTCATGTCAAGCTAGCCGTCGCAACAGCCTTCGAGATATATATATCATGTCAGGTTCACTGTCAAGAGTGCGCCACGTCGGGCCACTATCATGTCAAGTTATCATGTCAAGTTATCATGTCAAGTTAATTGTCAAGAGTGCACCACCACGGGTCACCATCGTGTCAGGGAACAATTAATATGGCACAAGCATAAATATGGTAATTAAATATTAGCAGGACAAGGACGTGGACTCATGCGGCTCAGGAAAATTGGGCCATATGCGGCCAGCAAATAATAGGCCATATGCGGCCAACAAGTCACTATCACTTATTATACTAACAATTTGAGTTTAGGAAAGCAATTTAGAATCACACATTATTTAATCATAATAATATAATTGTAAAAACAAATAAGACAAAAGATAGTGGGACCCGCGATTTATGCAAGTATGCCATGCGTCCAGCCAATAGATGTTGTCACCATACAATATGCGGCTAGCACACTTTGCTGCATGCGGCCAAGAATAATAAATAGGCCATGTGGCCAAGAGTGGATGAGGTGGGGGCCATAAGGCAAATACTCAATATATAAGCCATGCGGCTCACTTGGCCATATGCGGCTGGGCAATTATTGGAGGGGTTCATATACGGCTAGCAAATATTGGAGAGGGGCATATGCGACTAGCATGCAAGCAACCATGCGGCCAAATGCAATATTGGCCTAGCACTAATGCATGCAAATGCATGCAAAGTTGCCAAACTATTAATTAAATGCACAAGCATACATGCAAATAATACAATGACATGCAAAATAATATTGCTGACGCAAGCAAAAATGTATGCGGCCAAGCTAATAACCCATGCGGCTCATCAAGTGTATGCGGCCAATAATGTGTCCAGGCCATGCATGCAAGCATTTGCTTGCTTGCAAAATGCATGGCGATAAAATAAAGGGCCATGCGGCCAATAATGATTTCCCATGCGGCTAAAAGAGTTGGCCAGCAAAAGCTATTTAGCAAGCATGCACTTTGCATGCATTAAATAATATTAATAGCATAAAAGCTTGCAATTAAATACTAATGGGTAATGCATGCCATTAATTAATGGCTGATGCATGCATTAAATAATATAAATGGCATAAAAGCTAAAGCTAAAAGCATAAAAGCATGCAACTAAAGCTAAAGCTAAATATATAAGCTAAGCTAAAGCTAAAACTAAATATGCCATTGCATGCAAATAATAAAGGGACCCTACGTGCAAGCAATGCAAGCAACCATGCATACCTATGCGGCTGCAGCTTTATTTTATGGCCTATGCGGCCAACTTGTGTAGGCAAATTAATTAATGCATTAAACATAGCTTATGCAGCCAGGTAAGTATCCATGCGGCTACAATAACTTACAAGCATGCAAAGCTAATGCAAATGCAAGCACAATGCTAAGCTAATGCAAAGACCATACAATGCAAGCACGTGCAAGGCTAATGCAAAGTTGATGGTCCATGCGGCCACAACTCAAAATGGTCAGCAAACAAAAATGGCCAAGCAATTATTAATAGCTTATGCGGCCGAAAATAATTGTTAAGGCCATGCGGCTCAGGCAATTAACTAGTGGCCCACACAAATAAACACTTGCACGTGGCCAGCTAATGCATGCAATTAATAATCAATTAAATAGCCATGCGGCTGGGAAAAATGCTTGCCGCATGAAATAGTCATGCGGTCAAGTACTGTTCTTCTCCTCCAATTTTCGAGAAGAAAAAAACACCATGAAGCCATGCTTCCATGCTCCATAATTCCATCATCCAGAGTCCAAATTCGGACTTCCATAGGTCAAAATGGGGCAGAATAAAATCCTCTACAACATGGAACCGTCAACTAGCAGAAATATGCAAGTTTGATAGATCAAAATTCATGGAAACCAAAAATACTACAAAGCTAGATCTACAAGAAATTAACCATGGAAATGAAAAATGCTAAGTACTAAAGTGGATTAGAAACACATGAGGATGACAATGGAACAATAAAAATGGGGTTCCTCCATGAAGCGAGATGTACTTGCCTAAGCTCTCCACTCTCTCTCAGGTGGATGGAGAAGTAATGGTGGGGAAGAAGAAAGTTAATGAAGAGAGAGAAAGGGGAGTGGGATATTTAATGAAGAGGGTGGTGGTAGGTGGGAGTGGTTTGGTTCACATAAAATTAAACAAAACCGAACCAAGCCAACAAACCGAACGGAACCAAGATAAACCCATCAATGAAATGCCAAAATAAATCAAGCAGGGAGACATACAATACGAGTCAAAATACGTACACGTATTCCAAATACGTAATACGAGATATGGGCATTACAGCTGACCTCTATAACGAGAGGAGAGTGGTCTGATTCGATGGAGATAAGGTTAGAGAGGTTGGATATGAGGTTCATGTCGGACCACCGGTTGTCAACAAGGGCGCGATCCAGAAGGGAATATTGGCGCTAAGCTCCTTATTGCATGTTACACCAGGTGAAGGTGTTGCCGGAGTAGGGAAGAGGATGCAGGTTGGCCTGGAACATGAAGGAATTGAAGTCGTTCGTGGCCAGTTGGTGGGGAGGGTGACCTCCCATTTTCTCCTCGGAGCTCGCGATTGTGTTAAAATTGCCAATACAGAGCCAAGGGATGCTGTTGAAGGAACTGTGGGTGTCCAAAAGGATGTTCCAGAGCTGCCTACGATCGATGTAGTCGCAGCTGCCATGGACAGCAGAGATAAGGGATCTGGAGGGAAGGAAGGGGTGTTCCCCCCAGCAGGAGAGTGCCTGGTCGTGGTCGAGGACGGTGCCGAAGAGGCAGTCATCGGAGAAGAGGATCCAGATGTCATGGCATCTAGCAATGGCGTTCGGGAAGCCGAGCTGAATTTGGATGTACTTGAGTTTCCTGGGGGGATTTTAGGTTCGATGATAACTATGATTTCGATCCGGTGGATTTTGGTAAGGGTGGTTAATCTCCTCATGGTTGGTTTGTTGGCCAGCCCTCTGACATTCCAGGCTATATATATATATATATATATATATATATATGTATATATATATATATATTCAAAATATTTTTCTAAGTATATGAATAAAGAAAATCCTATCACAAAATTAACTACAAGGAAAAAATGCTAATACTTAAAAGAAAATTTTATCAGGGGGTTTACAAGGACGAACGATTCAGTATGAATCAAAGCAAAGGCGAACGATTCCCCGAATCGGGGCGTGACAGTTTGGTATCAGAGCACGACTTTACTTCCTTGGGAATTTCTTGGTTTTAAGATTTCAAAAATGACACAAGCTTTATTGATTTTTGAAAACTTTGGTTTTAAATGTCCCGAAATGAGATGTTCCATGCAATAAGTCCATTAATATTTTATGAGACTAACAAACTTCTCTATGTTGCAGAGATGACGAAGGCGGCCACCACGAACAATACAAGTAGCTCGAGGGCGGTAGCCTCAACCGACCCAATGGGGAGGCTGCTGGCTATGATGGAGAGCTAGCAGAGGCAAAACACGAAGTAATTTGAAGCCCAAAAAAAGTAGCTAGATACCCTGCAACAGTTGGTCCGATCAGTGGTGAACAATTGGGCTCAAGGCACTCAAGTCTCAAGGGAGAGCGAGATTGTGGAGGCAGAAGAACCCCAGGCGGCTAAGAAAACAAATGCCATGACCGACATTACAAAGTTCAAAAAAATCTGCAATAAGTAATTCAAAGGGATGGAGGAAGCCACCATTGCTATGGATTGGCTAGTTGAAGTGGAGGACCATCTGGAAGCCTTGGGTATTACTAGATCCAAGAGGGTATCGTGTGCGAAACTACTGCTGGTTTTCAACGCACATTACTGGTGGCAAGGTCAGAAAAGCATCCTTGCGGGGGTGAATGTGTAACGTCCCAGTCTCAAAATACTTAGGACTAGAACGTAATCATGCCAGCTATATACATACGAAGTATATGGACCCTCGTATGTATGCATAAGCTGTAAAATACAGTAACCAAGGTACTAAATCTCATCCACAAAGATAAATAATGATATAAAAGCAACCTTAAATTTGTCATGTATACAATCGTTGGGCGGAGACAAATCCACTACCAACTAATTTAAATAAGAAAGAGTTATACAAGGAAAATGATTTGGTCGAACGAAGGAGATGACGATCCGAAAAGCAACATCTCGAAGAAATATAGAGGATCATGGCCACGGCTAGAACACCTGTGAAAGACAAGAACACACACCTGACAAGATAACCAGGTCCTCAGAGGGATGTAACAAGATACAATAAATATGCCATATAAATACTGAATATAAAATATGCCACCATCAAAGAAAGTGACAAGACATAAATAAGGCAACCTAACCGTACTAAAATGAACATGCAGTGAGAACAAACCTTTCGTCGCATGAGCCCTGGCTGTAAATAGTATCTGGTATAGTCCCCACTTGGGCACCAGTGACCTAAGCGCATGACGTTCAAAAACGACAGTGGCCAACCTGAGAGGCTCAACATACCCGTATCTCCAGCGGAGCTTCCGGGTTACAAGGGAAGTACAATCGAAGCCCATACGACAAGGACATGTTCTCCCCACCCAATGTACCTATCTAAGTCGCCTCCACGACCATGTTTCTCTATTAACTGCTAAGTCTTATAACATACCTCTATTAGCAGTTAGTCCTAACGCATGCATATGGGGGATCAGCCCACACGCAAGAACCTCTACATGCCCCTTATCTCACACATCCTCGTGGTACAACTGTGTCAAGGGATATGCAATACACTACAGACGGTAGTCCCTTAACTCTAGGTTCACATGCAATCAAAGGATAATAACAATTTAGCTAATATCACTGAATATATAGTAAATCTAGAACGGTAAGAACTGATAATAAAAGAACAGTGATATGTAAATAAATAAATACAGACTGAATATAAACAGTTTAATGGCAAGGTATCTTGCCTGGTGTGTCTCCTGGAGGGGTGCAATGATCTGACAAGTCCAGTTTTGTCCAATAGCCGGGGTCGAGGTGAGGAGGTCCGAATTTGTGGAAAAGTAGGAATATGGTCAGTCATGATCAGGAATGACAGATAGTATGATTTTTGCAAAGAGAAGTATATTTTTTTAGAAAATACTTATAATACTTAAAAATACATTATACTAGTAAAAAAATAATTTTTAGAAAAATACTTGTATAATAATGTAGAAATTACATCTTATTAGTCAAAATACTTGCGGGGGTGAATGGGACAACAAAAATTACTTGATAAATATTTCGGGAGGCCTTTCTTGTGCAGTATTTCTCTTCGACTGAGCAGCGAGCGAAGGAATTAGAGTTCCAAAAGCTTGAACATGGAAACTTAACGGTGAAATAGTATGAGACAGAATTCTCAAGACTGTCTCAGTATGCTATTACAAAGTTTACTGATGAAGCGTCTAAGGCTCGTCGTTTTGAGCAGGGATTGAGGCCTGTTCTGAAGGCTCAAGTTGTGGTCCAGAAGTATAAGACTTTTTAGGAGTCTTATAAGCACGCAAAGGAGTTGGACCCACACTATCTTGCGATGGCGCCAGTACAAGCGTCGGTGCAGAATATGCATAATAAGAGACCGAACAGTGGTGGTAGGTATGAGGCGCCAAAGTGCCAGAATCACGGTGGCTATCAATGACCCAACCAGGATGGACCATTCTGCAACAAGTTCCGTAACAGAGGGCACTTCGCTAATGAATGTCAAGTGCTAGAGGGTAGATGCTTCAAATGTGGTCGCATGGGCCACGATTTTAGAGACTATCCAGGGAGGGGTCATCAGAACCCTCCGAGGCAGCAACATCACCACTAATATCAACAAAATCGTGGACTGGCACCAAGACCCCATCAGCTGCCACAGAATCAGAGGCCCGGTGCTTAGGGCCGAGTCTTTTCATTGACTCAGGTGGAGGCACTTGCATCAGATACTGTCGTGATAGGTATATTGTTATTTAATGGCATTCATGCATGTATTTTATTTGATTCTGGTGCTACGCATAGTTTCATATATAAAGATTATGCTAGGGAACATGAAATCAAAATATCAATCCTGAATGTATATCTTAGTGTTAGTACTCCATCAGGAGTGGAGATGCCTACTAACATGATATATAGGGATGGTTACATATGTATCGGAGACATGAAGCTATCGTTGGATGTAATCATACTTGAGATCAAGGAATATGATATCATTCTGGGAATGGATTGGTTAAGTGCATGTTGTGCGACGATTGACTGTGCGAAGAAGCTAGTTGTGTTTCGTCTACCTGGAGAAACAAAATTCTCTTACTCGGCCGGTTCGTCGACGAAGACATTGATGGTGATTTTAGCTACTACGGCCTGACGAATGTTACATTCTGGCTGCAAAGGGTACCTTGCTTCTATGCGAGACACACACAAGAAAGGTGCAGACTCAGCTAACATTGAAGTCGTGGCAAAATTTACTGATGTGTTTCTTAATGAGATATCCGGAATGCCTCCGGACCGAGAGATCAAATTCACTATCGATACATTTCCAGATGCTCGTCCGATCTCAAGGGCCCCGTACAGGATGGCGCCTGTTGAATTAAAGGAACTCAAAGTACAATTATGTCATGCCCCAGTTCCAAAATCCATGAGGACTAGAACACGTGGCATGCCAGCAGACACATTCCATAGGTATATCCAATTTAATGGACCAATAGAAGGTATCTTAAGCTGTACAATAATTACATGGCAGGCACAATCTATACTCATCCACAGAACAATAATCACAGAATAAGAAACATATCGTGCTGAAATAAAGGAATATAAAACTGTCAAAGAGAAGTATAAAATTACATGGAAAATCCATGGGTACAAGTCTTAGTCAAATAAATGATCACTACAATGTCTCAGATGAAAGTATAAAAATATCCACTACAATGTCTCAGCTCTGTCATAAAATAAAGTAAAGAAGTAAATATCCACCAGGTGCTACTCTGGATCAACCTCGTCATCCACGGATGGTGCAAAGATAGAATAAACTCCCGGCCCGTACTCCTATGGAAAGATCTCGTCAGCTAAATCTGGGAAAGAACCAGGTCCTCAGGGGACATAACAAGGCACATAATATATAGGCTAAAGTACAGTAAGTAAATGGAATATCGGGATATCTAACCAAACTAACGTGACGCTTTGAGGACAACGTTTACAAGCGCAGACATCTCCAAAGTAAATGACATCCGGGTCAGGCGTACATATAGCCGTAGCTCCATAACGGAATCTCAACGGTAACTAAGAGAGAAACGTGGATCACAGGAAACATATAATCTCTCCGAATAAATGTATATACATATATACGAGTGTATGTGCACAACATGGCCTGCGCAAGTAGTAGCCGTCCTCAACTCTCAAGAAACAATAAGTTGCAACCACAACTTACTATTCTGACCTCTATCTAGACGGCAATCCTACGACACATCTAAAAGAAAGATAAAATGACACAAACACCCTTAACCTACATGTATCAGGTATCTCAGGTAATCTGGCTCAAGTATCGGGTTAATATATGTGTCAATCACGTGTCGTATCCTACAGGTCGTTTATGGAAATAAATCCATAAATCTCAGGTATGCTCTATATATCTATACTAGACAACTCATTAGTTGAATGGCACCCAGATGTAATCCGGAAGCCCGTATCGATATATTTCCTAAGGTCAAGTACAAGAGATAAAATAGAAAGAAATAAATAACAGAATGAAACAAGAACTGTACGATAGCAAGGTGCACTTGCCTGATTCTGCGCTGTGAATATGAAATGACGCTCCCGCATCCACGCCTCCAGAGACCGACGCTCCTAGATAATTAATTAACTAGATTAAGTCACTACTCACGAAACTTACGATACGACTTAATTAGTCGAAGTAATGTGTTAAAATTATATTCAATCTCTCATGGAACCATTTAGATCCATACAATCACACACAGGTTTCACGAGACATCGAAACACAGTTTTAGGGTTTCCAACTCTTAATTAGTCGGTTATGCCCCTACTTCAATAACATACTTAAAAATCATATAAAAATCACAAAAATAATATTTAAAATAATTTTCTACAGATTTATCTCTAAAATTCTAGAATTAATATTTCTAAAAACATTTATGACTAGTTGATCACTAAGTCAGCTAGTCCACTACCGGAATAAGTCATTTTAGCGGCGCCTAAAGACGTCGCTAAAATGCCTAAAGACGTCGCTAAACCTATTTAACGACGTATTTAGCGACGTCTTTCTCTTGTCGCAAAAACCTTAGTCGGTGTTTGGGAAGACGTTGCTGATCGTCGCCAACACCGACGTTTATCGACGCAAGGATACGTCGGTAATATACCGACGTTTACCGTCGTTTCGTCGATGAAATAACGACGTTTATGATGTCGCTATACGTCGGTATTCCCTGGGAAAATTACCGACGTTTTTGATGTCGCTATGCGTCGGTAAATAGTACCAACGTTTTGTGATGTCGCTATACGTCGGTATATCCTGGGAAAATGAGGTAAAATCCTGGGATATTTATCGACGTATAACGACGTTTACCAACGCATACCGACGTAACAGACGTCGCTATATGTCGGTAGCCTGGCAATATATGCCAGTTTAGCGACGTCTACCGACGCAAAGTACCATCGGAAAGCGTCGGTAAACGTCGGTAGACGTCGCTAAATTTGAAAAAAAATAAAAAAATAAATTGCAGTATGCAATTTTCTTTACATAATCATTTTCTTCCTGCAGTTTAATCTGAAACACAATATATGCAACCAACATAATCATTTTCTCCACATAATTATTTTCTCCACAGAATTATTTTCTCTCCAGAATCATAGGTCTACACAACCAATTACCAATGTATCTATGCAACCAACAAACAAGTGTCACAAACAAATAAGTGTCACAAACAAATACAAAAAAATAAGTACTCAAACACTCAATACAAACAGTCCTATCTCGGACTACTGGGGATCTGGAGCAGGAGGGTCGCGCCGTGACGAAGGGATAAGAAAAGCTCATAGTCCTCCTGTGAAATCGACACCGATGAAGGAGGTAGTGACGTCAGTGGAGTCGGTGTCGATGAAGAAGACAATAGCACTGATGGAGTCGACGACGATAAAGGGGCACCCGAAGGACGATAACGCTTCAACGCTCCAAGTCGCTGGTGGTATGAATACATGGTAGATAACATTCTATCACTGCTATCAGCCACCGAATCCGGCACCAATCTCAGCCTCTCGCCTAAGGTCATCTGTGATGCCTGCAGATCCAATACGCTGTGCTCCGTCGACGCTCTAAGATCAGTGACACTCCGATCTGTCCGCTCAGTCACATGTTGGAGCTCCATAATGCTACGATCGAGCGCATCCAATCGTGCTATAAGCGCAGGCTCATCCGACTGGTGTTGAGACTGGTCCTAAATCCGTTGTAGCAGCTTATCTCGAAGAGACTCCATCATCTGGTGGACTCGGGCAGACTCCTGGAACGGCTGTGGACCATGCACACTAGCGGGAGATGCCCTAGAGGACTGGCTCACAACTATGGCGCCATAGGATCCCGAACCGTAGTACGTACCCCTACGGAGGCCACCAGCGGCGGTCATCCACAGCTCGTCCGCCGACGGAGCTTGAGTGGGCTACGAGGAAGTACCGGCCTCTCCCACAGTAGGTGCACTAGCAGCCGTCCGGTCCCGAAGCCTCTCATACTCGGCCTAAAAAGTATGGATAGTACTCTATGATTTCTAATTTCTAATTAATTACTTATTATTACTAACTACTTGAATATTTATTTGCATGCATATTTACTAAGTTATATTAAAATTAACACGAAGTATTATAATTAACAAATAGTATTGTAATACATATATAGACAAGCTGGGCCCTCTCGTCAATAAGGCCTTCGCCCTTCCGATGGGTGGCCAGGAAGACGGTCACCATATCGACGTTACCGACCTTCCTTACCTGTAATTAAATATATTATCTTAGTAATAATTTATCGGATTTGCATTAAAATAATATTTCTGAAAGAAAAATACATACCAGACGACGGAAATATTCCGTCATCGGAATCGACCTACCGTACCACTTCGAGGCATGCTGCCTAGCCGCCATGGCCTTCTCGGACTTTTTCTTGTACCTTGGCTCGTTGAATCGAGCCATCATCGCATCCCACTGATCAGGGGTGATCCAACCTTGGATCGGCTTTTCGGCACGATCACGAGCCTTCTGATTATTGATAGCATCGCAGATCAGCTTAACTACGACAGCAGGAAACATCTCCTCGATCAGCTCGGTCCGGTGCGGTGGATAGAAAAACATATCCTAGAAGAGTGCACAAACCAAATATTTTTCAGTAATATATAATATGCATAAATTAAATGATTCATATTAAAAGCAAATCTATTTTAACCTTGAAACGCGCAAACCAGTAGGCCTTCCTATCGTCCGGAGCATCCGAGTAGTTTATCCAAGGATACCCATAATTTTGCCTCAGGATCTGGCCTAGACGTCTCTGTACCAACGGGGGACGATATCTATACAGACATATTATATTAATGAGAAAAGTTAATTTATGATAAACACAGAAAAAATGATAAACCAAAATACTTACTTTGTACCGTCGGCCCAGATCTCCGTCCTCGTCTCCTCCGGAGCTGCGCAGGCATCATCTAACTGATACTGGTCGGCCGTCGGCGCAGCCTCCTCCATCTCCTCATCTGCCTCCATCGTCGTATCAGCAGGAGGAACACTACTCTCGGGAGCAGTCTCAGGCCTGGAACTACTCGTCCCAGGAGATATGCCACGTAGCATCGTAGCGGACGGAGATACTATCCGATACACAGGAGTACTGGGCGACGAGGATCCAGAGCCGATACCAGTAGGAGGTACCGAAGAAGAACCCCATCCTCTAGCAGTACCACCAGTAGGTACCGGAGGAGTACCCTATCCTCTGCCAGTATCAGTACCCCATGCCCCATGTCGGGAAATACGAAACGATCCGCGACGACCTGTCATGCCTGATAACAATATATGATGAGATACAACAAAGAAAACAAATAATAGAGACTAGAAATATGAAGGTGCAACAAAGACAAGATAATAACCAAGACAACCTATGATGATACATTTTACAAGAAACATCTAAGTCCAGATAGTATATTTTACAAGAAATATCTAAGTCCAGATAGTACATTCAGATAATAACCAAGACTAGATAATAACCAACTCTACATAATAAGAAAATGAAAGTACGTCTTTCTCAATCATCTTCAGAATAATCATCTTGTTTGTCTTCCTCGACCTCATCTTCCTCCTCATCTTCACTTTCATCTTCGCTTTTGTCGGCTTCGTCTTCCTCTTCGGATAATTCTACATCTTCTATATTATGTGTCGTGTAATGCGTAACTTCCGTGGAGTCCACATCAACAATATTGGTTACAAGAGGTAGCTCGTCCTCCTGATAAACTTTTTTGTCAACATCAAAAGTATCTCTAGCTTTAGTCTTGCATACTGCCCACCAGTCAGACTTCGTTGCTTTCCGTCTCGGATAAGATGTGAAGTACACGAGCTGAGCTTGAGTTGCTAGGACAAATGGTTCATAGACTTGATATCTATGCTTGTAGTTTATATCCACAAGACCAGGCTTGTCAATTTTCCAACCTTGATTTTCAGTCGGATCGAACCATTCACACTTGAACAACACGATCTTTGCAGGTTCTCTGTCATAATTATACGTCAACTCTACAATCTCTTGCAAGATGCCAAAGAAATTATTTCCTGGGTCGATGTCTTTGTAGTTCGAAGATTTGATACACAAACAACTGTTTTTCGTGGAATCAAGATCCAGGAAGCAGTCTCTGATCGGAGCATTTGTCGACTTGAACCGAAAGCCATTGACACAGTAACTTGGCCATATTTTAACCAAAGTAATTGGTCCCTTGGCAAGAGTTCTAATTAATTGAATCTCAGGTGAAATTAGACGATCGACTGAATACCAAAGAAGAGATAGTAAGTTATTTATTGTGTAGTTGCATTAAAAGAGGCCAGTAATTACCGGAGTGCTTATATATTCGCTCAACCAAGAAGGAAAATGATGTCTCATTTCTTGTTTTAATGCTTTGTCTGTTAGGTAGGGTCTAACCGACCTCAACTCAGCATTATATGTACTGAAAAACAACGAAGCAACCGCCGATTAATACAATAATATTAGTTTATACTATTACATTGAGATGACGTAAACTCATCATTAATTATTCACCCCTCTAGCTTCTCCACTTCATCCTCGTCGCAATTAAGTAATACATACAACTAAGCAGCCCTTAGCTCTTCGTCATTCAAATATCTCTTCTTTATTTTCCCCGAAGGCTTTCCGGACACATTGAATACTTTCAGTATTCCATCATTAGATTCTTGATAACCGTCGTCGTTTCTCGGAGCCATCGTTCTATTTATAGCAACATGAGGTTTGAAATATGTCGAGCAGAAGTTTGTAATCTCCTCGAGAATATAGGCTTTATAAATAGAACCCTCGACCCGAGCCTTATTTTTCACCTTCCTCTTTAGGTGGTTCAAATATCGCTCAAACCGGTACATCTACCGATAACCAACGGGCCCACCAATACGTGCCTCGTAGGAAAGATGAATTGGCAAATGCTCCATGGAGTCGAAGAATCCAGGAGGAAATACCTTCTCGAGATTGCACAGTGTTACCGTAATATCGTTCTCCTGCTTTTCTTGATGATCGACGAGCAACTTACTAGAACAAAGATCTCTGAAGAATATGCTAAGCTCGGTCAATGGATCCCAAACAACCGGGGGTAAGAATTTTCGAATGCAATCGAAATTAACCTCTCCATGAATACGTGACAATCATGGCTCTTCATACCTGTCAGTTTGTTCTCCTTGAGGTCGACGCATCTTCTCAAGTTTGAAACATACCCATCTGAAAATTTCAAACCTTGAATCCACCTACAAAATCTCACTTTGTCCTCCTTCTCCAGTGAGAAAATTGCCTTATGCTGCTTCAACTTTCCATTCTCATCCTCTATCAAATCCAATGTAGGACGTCTATATATTTCTTCCAAGTCCAATCTAGCCTTTGTATTGTCTTTTGTCTTCCCTTTTACGTCCATTACAGTATTAATTATGTTGTCAAACACATTCTTCTCGATATGTATGACATCAAGGTTATGTTTAATCAGATTGGTGCTCCAATATGGCAGATCCCAGAATATACTCCTCTTCGTCCAGTTATGAGTGCGACCAAATCAGTCACACTTGTAGCCCGTAGCAGGCTCTTCAATAGCTCTTAGTAAATCTTTTACCTCTTTCCATATCGTGTATCCGGGCCACCTTGGCGGAGGATTAGCCTTCTCCACAACGCCAGTACGAAAAGCATTCCTGTTCCTCCAGTACGGATGATCCTTCGGCAGGAATTATCGATGACAATCGAAGAAGCACGGTTTGCCTTCGTATTTCAAATGGAAAGCCTTAGTGCGGTCCATGCAATACGGACATGAAAGACGACCATGCGTGCTCCATCCAGATAACATACCATAGACCGAAAAGTTATTGATGGTCCACATAAGTGCTGCCCGCATCTAAAAATTTTGTTTTCTAGATACATCGTACGTGTTGGAACCTGCTTCCCACAGCAGATTCAACTCATCAATCAATGACTGTAAATACACATCGATGTCCCTTTTCAGATTGTTTGGACCTGGGATAATAACGGTGAGGAACATATACGGAGTCTTCATGCACATCCAAGGTGGTAGATTGTACGGAGTGAGGATCACAGGCCAACACGAATACTGGGATCCCGAAAGTCCGAATGGGGTAAAACCGTCGGAGCAGAGACCCAATATGACATTACGCGGATCAGAAGCAAAATATGGATAATCTCGATCAAAATGCTTCCATTCTTCTCCATCAGATGGGTGATCCAACACTCCTTCGGTCTGTTCCCGCTTATGCCAACTCATGTTTTCTGCAGTTTCCTTCACCATAAACAACTGCTGCAACTACGGCGTCAACGGCAAGTAGTGCATCGAATCGGTAGGCTTCCTGGCACCGACAGACATTCCTCTACCACTGCCCTTGTAGCGATCGACACCACAAAATCTGCAGGCATCTTCATCCTTGTCGTCTTTGTAGTACAACATGCACCCGTTGCAACATGTATCAATTTTCTCGTATCCTATCCAGAGCGCTCTCACCATCCTCTTAGACCGATAGAAGTCTTTAGGCAACTTAGCACCCTCAGGCAATATTTCTATAAGCAACTCCATAAGACGGTTGTAGCAATCTTGCGACATGTTAAAATCGGACTTGATGCTCAACAATCTTGTAACCACCTCCAACGGTGAATGATCCTCACAACCAGGATATAATGGAGTCCTTGCATTCTCCAGCAACTTCATGAACTGTACAGCATCGGCGTTCGGTACCTTCTCAGGTGCATCATGATCGTCCGGATCGAAACTAGGCCCCGTCGCGTCAAAAATCATGTTCACCAACCCATCGTCATAAGCAGCATTATTGTGGACATCTACATAAGGCTCATACTCCGATGCTAAAGACACAAGTTCTTCGTGCGCGCTCTACTGATAGTAATTCGGCGTAAAACCCTTTGAGTATAAATGATACGTGACTTCCACTTTTGGATGATATTTCAAGTTGCGACATCTCACACACGGACACTTAATTTTGGTACCGTCCATGTACTGAGGGAACGCCTTGGCAAAGTACAGGAACTGCTGTACACCCTCTATGAATTCATTCCACAAACCGCACATGTCATCAGGATGACGGTTGTACATCCACGAATGATTCCGTAAGTAGTAATTCATATCCATATCCAATTGAGGATAATTCTGTATGATAGATACATGCACATTACAGTCAGTGAATGAATGTTAAGGCAGTCTAGATATGGGTGCACAATATTAACTGTTCATTCATTCCACATATTACAAACAAAGAATTTGAAGGAAGAAACAAAAAAAACTGTGTTGGGACTAAAAAAAATGTCTTGTGTCAAAGTGTCGTATCCGATAGACCGATACTAATCCGATACGGTCGATACTAAGTACATATGGTCGAGGTATAATTTTACTTGTAGGAGTATACGACACTAAGTACATACGACCGATACTGATCCGATACGGTCGATACTAATCCGATACCGATTCTAATACTCATCCCAACTGTCCAATATCGACCCTTTGGGTCTACAAGAGTTACTTTATCCAGTTTGTCAAGAAAGGTAAATTTTTTTAAATTAATATCCAATATCGACCCTTTGGCATGTGCTTGAGCAGTATCCTAACTCAAACTATCTATCCTAACTAATAAATTAATATCCTACTTTAACATCTACTAACTCTCATATTCCTTCTAATATCCTAATCTAAACTAACCCTTTAACTGAAACTAATATCTAAACAATGTTAATCATGAACTAACACCCTAACCTGGAAGTCCACACTGCTCAAGCACAGGCCAAAGGCCAAGTTATAAGGCAAAATGCAGGCAACTGCTTGTAGCTACAAGGCAAAACCAAATGTTAACGGTATATATACTGTCAACATTTAAAAAGTTTACTTGTCTTGACAAAATGAGTGAAGTAACTCTTATAGACCGAAAGGATACTCTATACACTCTATATAATACGATATACCAATCATACATACACTTCTAGGATACTCTATACACTGTAGTAATGAATTGCCCTTACTAATGATGCTCTTAGGTAACATATTTAACAGATGAGATTTTCATGTTGCACTTACGTATTTGTAGCTATAAACTGCTTGAGCAACATTATATAGGTATGGGAATCGGTATCGAACTATTCCTATGAGTATTGGTATCGGCGATATCGGTAGTAGACTTACTTTTTTAGAGAAGGGCTGGCATGGACACCTTACTTCGGACTGACACGGACACTTTACTTCTAAAATATCTTATATACTATTAGGATACTCACTCTATACACTCTATGTAATACGATATACCAATCATACCTACACTTCTAGGATACTCTATACACTGTAGGTACTAGGATACTCCTTATATACTATTAGGATACAAACGTGTCGTATAGGACGCCAATATAGTATAAGGTGTGCTTTTCGCTTCTGTGTATGATTTGCGAGAGAAAAATCGTTGAAATAGAATCCCAAGTAATCATGATACAACAAGTGGTAATAGTGTATCACATGACATGACCATATAACCATAGTATATCAGAATTGACCACACAGAAGACTTAGCCTAATTAATCTCCATAAAATAAGTGGTAATAAGTCCATAATTAATCTCCATAAAACAAGTACAGCTGGTAATAAGTCCATAATTAAGTCCATAAACTCATCTCCATAAAACAAGTACAGCTGGTAATAAGTACTTAGTCCAACACAAAATACATCCATAAAACTACACTAATGACGACCACGCAGCTCACGTATACGCTCAATGATACCATCACACAACATATTCTAATAAGTGGGATTGATGGCGGGAAAGCACCATTCCACTGCAGGTGCTGGATGAATGGAACTCCCGGTCTCACTAGCTACCGGTGCCACTTCCTCTTTAACAGTAGGAGGAGCCACCTCAGCAATCTGTGTTTCCCTCAAACGACGTGCCGCTGCTCGGGTCATGGGTGCCATCTGGTAAAATCAATATTCACAGATAATATAATTGTAACATAAGCAAGCTAACTAAAGGAACCATCATATCGTTTCATGTATCAAAATCCAAGTTCCATTATGAAATCTCAGTTTTCTTCAATGAGTATACCTATGTGTGTTTAGTTCAGTTTTTTCTGAGATTGTATACATATGTATATATATAGATTGATAGATATAACTATAGTTATATAAGAGTTTTTTTTTTCTGAGATTGTATATATATGTATATATGTATATAAAGGAACCATCAATAAGTATACATATGTATATATTGTATACATATGTATAAGAGTTTCATGTATACATGTATACATATATACATATGTATAAGAGTTTTCTTCAATGAGTATACATAGTGTCTGTGTATCGTATGTCAATGTCGTGTCAGTAAGTGTGTCGGTGTCGTATCAGTGAGTGTGTCAATGTGTCTGTGTCGTGTCAGTGGGAGATAGGGTTAGGGTTAGGTATACCTGGACGGGGTCGTGTAGGGGTCGCTAGAGCGGAGCAGGAGACGAGGGGGTCGACAGTGGAGGAGCGACGACGAGGTCACCAGTGGGCGAGGGGGGTCGCTGGGGCAGGGGACGAGGGGGAAGGGGCCGGAGGGAAACGAGAGCTCATCGGGTAGCGGTCGCCGGAGAGCTCGTCGGGGTCGGGTAGGGGTCGCCAGAGGGGAGGAGATCGTTGGGGGGAGCGGTCGCCGGAGACGAGAGGGGGAGGGGGAGAGAAACGAGAGCGCTCGACGGGAGATTGAAATTTGGAAAATAAAATGAAATCGATCGGGTTCCCAGAACCCTAAATGAAAGTTTTTAGCGACGTCTAAGTGAGATGTCGCTAGACGTCGCTGTTCAGTAATAGGATAGCGACGGACATGATTAAATATAGCCAAAATGTCGCTGAATAAAATACATCAGCGACGTTTTGCGACTACATAGAGACTTGTTCTTTCCAAACTATAATTGTAGTCGCTAATAGTCGCTAAACGTTGATGATAGTGACGTTCAATGATGTCATTTACATACGTCGCTAAATACACAAAACATAACAATATTTTTAACCGGCGTCGCTATTTTCGTCGCTAATTTGACATATTTTGGTAGTAGTCTACCCGAAACTCGCCTGGAACATAGTTAATGACTCAAAATTGCTAAAATAACCAAAAATATATTTTAAACAGAAATAAAAGACCTTATTTCACAGAATAATATTAGAGGTACAAGGGTTGAGTTATACTACAAGTTTGGGACATTCTAGGTCAGCAGGTTACCCAAAAATAGCTAGTTTTGACCTATATTTTTCTCGACCAGATTAGAGTTGATAAAATCATGGAAAAATACTTAAAAAATCATACTTTCTATATATTAACACACATAAAATTCAGTTTTAAAAAATTCCTATAGAAACTTATAGTTTCTTCACAACGTGGTAAGTTTTGGCTCTACCAAAACATGAAAATAGCTATCATAAATCATGAAACTTTTATGGGTAAAAATACTACCCAAGAGGCATCGAAACACTATTTATACAGAACTAAAACCATAATTTCTATAGATTTATGAGATGGACTTGAGAAAGAAAAGTTAGGGTTTCTTACCAAGGTCCTTGCTTTGTGAAGGCTTCTTCTAGTCAAAGCTCCATCCTTTGATGATGTCCTTGCTCACCAATCATTTCTTGATGAGCTTGGAGGGGTGGACAATGGTTAGAAATGGTTGGATGGGGAAGATGGAGTTTTTAGGGTTGGTTTGGTGGAGTTTGGATGGAAGAAGGATGAAAAGGAGAAGTTTTTATGAAGGAGGAAGAGATATACAATAGAGGGGATGATGTGTGGGGGCTAAGGGGTTTGTTTGCTGCCAAATGGGTGAGGGGGAAGAGAGTATGGTCGGCTATGGAGGGCGAAAAGAAGGAGAAATTAATTTAGGGTTAGGGTACAAGTTGATATATATATATATATATATATATATATATATATATATATATACCCCAAAACATATATATATATATATATATATATATATATATATATATATATATATATATATATATATATATATATATTTTATATATATATATATATATATATATATATATATATATATATATATATATATATTTTTTTTTTTTTTTTTTTTTTTTTTTGTATATATATATGTTTTGGGGTATATATATATATATATATATATATATATATATATATATATATATATATATATATACATATATATATATATATATATATATATATATATACATATATATATATATATATATATATATATATATATATATATATATATATATATATATACATATATACCCCAAAACATATATATATATATATATATATATATATATATATATATATATATATATATGTTTATATATATATATATATATATATATATATATATATATATATATATATATATATATATATATATATATATATATATATATATATATATATATATATACATACCCCAAAACATATATATATATTTTATATATATATATATATATATGTTTTGGGGTATGTATATATATATATATATATATATATATATATATATATATATATATATGTATATATATATATATATGTATATATATATATATATATATATATATATATATATATATATATATATATATATATATATATATATATATACATATATATATATATATATATATATATATAACAAACATACATTTATTGAAAATAAAAGGGAGCTCGTATAGAGCATTACAGACGTTGGCAGGACCATAAAACACAAAACAGGTCCTGCGGTACAAGGTCTAAAGTAACAATAGTGGCGCATCTAGAATTTCGAAATTTCAAAAACAAGAGTTTGAAATTTCGAAATTCAGAAAGCATAACAGACGTGTGCGAATGCTGATCCCGGAATTGAAAATGAAAGCCAAATTTTCAAAAATTGAAAATTTGAAATTACGAATCCAACTGAATGGGGTGGGACCCGGAAGAGGAAACGAACGGAGGAGGGGGGTGGCCCACCGCCCGAATTGATTGGTGAGGGCACGCGGCCCAAAGCTGGCACGAAAACCAAGCGACGGGCGGTCTGTCCAAGGGGGGGTGTGGGTGGGGCGTGCGGCTCGAGGAGCCTCGGGCCCCACCCCTAGGGCGACGTGCGAAGGCGGGGCTCCGGCGGTGCCAGCTCCGACGAGTATAGTCGGCCTGGAGGGGAAACACAGACGGAGGGGAGGGGGGACTCGGCCACCGGGGTGAAGGGGTGATCGGCCGCCGGGGGGAACGCGAGTGCGGCAAGGGAGGGAAGGAGGGCGGGCGGCAAGCGTGAGGGCGACCACGCCGGCAGGGTAGAGAGGGGTGGGAGCAAGGAGGCTCGTCCTCCGGACGGCCGCTGGACGATCACCGAGATGGGGGGGTCTGTCGACAAGCGGCGGAGGGAGCTCCGTAGCTCATAACGGGGAGCGGGCGATGACGGCGGTGCCACCGTCGGAGATGGCTCGCCGACCGACGTCGGGGAGAAGGCCAGAGCGGGGGCAGAGCTCGTCGCCGGCCACAGCGCGGAGGCCGTGGAGGGGGACGAGGCCGGGGGTCGCAGCGCAGCCACCGTGGCCCACGGGAGGGGGGCCACCGGTGCCGGAGTGAAACCCGATGGGAAAGGAGCGGAGGCGGGGGCCAGACCGGAGTCGCTGGGAGCCGGGAAACGCGCGGACGACGGCTGTGGAGGGGAGAAAAAAGCGGTGGGGGACGCCGCCGCGAGCGGAGAAGTCGGCCACGAAAGGGGGGCGACGAGAGGAGGAGACGCCGCGGAGGGGGAGGACACCGTCGACGACACGGGGGCGACTAGAGGAGGAAAGGCCGGCAGTGCTCCAGATCCTGGGCCGCCGGCGGAGACGAAACCAGGCCACAGCAGGGCGGGCGCTGCCGAGGAGGGAGGAGGCGGAGCAGCGGGAGGGACGACAGGGGGCGCCGAAGGAGATGCGGACGCAGCGGGCGTAGCTGAAGCCGGCGAAGGGCCGAGCCTAGCCCGGTATATATATACCAAAACACTCCCCATTTTATTCAAAAAGGCTAAAAAGCCGAAACCTGTACAAGTATGCCACTAGGTGCAAAATGCCGAAGCCTATACACGTATACTACCAAAAGAGGGGGAGAAAAGAAACCAAAAAAAGGCTAGTCCAGGGATAGGAGGGAGTACCAGAAGTCTGTCTGGCCGTGCGCGCAGTAGGATTTTCTCTTGCGGCTGTCACGTCCCGCATCTCAGATTCAACGGTGACGTCATAACACATCCCCAGGCTACGCGTCGAATTCGTGATTGTCGCCCGTAAAACATCAGAATGGAAAATACAAGTAATTTACTAAATACATTACATTTTTTAATTCACATCCAACTATTTCAAGAGTACAACTGCCTGAGTTATTACAACAAACTATTCTTTTACAACATTTTGGAAACTAAAAATACTAGTTGAGATTCTTTAAATGGTCTACTCCTCGATATTGTCCTCGTCACCAAGAGGTATCTTTTCTGCAGGTACATCATCTTCCCCTAGAGAACAAAACTAGGTCGTTTAGAATGACAAACAAGTCCTCGGCCAAAAACGGATAGGAAAATAAAATAAGGAATGAACATAAAGATTTTCTTATTAAAAGAATCGGAATAAGCAATTTACATCGTTATAGTTTTCATTTATTTAAGTAGTATAACGTCCTATTGACTTTATTTGAAATGGGGTAATTTTCTCCTAGTATGAGATAAAATTTGAAGGACTAAACCTAGAATGCAATGCAAATTGGAGAACATTTCCTGAATATTCATCTAAATAGCTTCCCCTCAACAATCCCGTATTCTTGGGATCAGGCTGTGATTTAGGTGGCACGGTCTCACGCCCCAGAACCAGAACACTGGAGAGCGGGGGCAGACATAGCCAGCAACGTATAATGAAATGGGATCCACTCCACTATACGGTCACGGCTGTCTAGATATATGAGGGTTTATCTACAAGCCAACAGTCTCTTAAGGTCATGAACAAGCCTAGTGTCTCAATCACAAGCAAGTAAGTAAATGTTACAAGATGTAAGATCACCAAATATACAATAGTAAGGCGTCCCAAATATTATATATTTAGCTGATCATGAAGCTAGTCGTTACAAAATGTGAGGACTAGCAAGAGTTTGGTCATACATGATCAACCCTAGGATCTGTCAATCATGTTACAGCCCATAGGCATACAGTAAGTAAAAAATGTACACGAGCTAACACTTGCTCGACGGCTAAACGCCTCAAAAGAATAACTTTACAATAGAGTGGGAGAGCCAAAATAAACCCACTCGTTGCCAGGATTCCGTCTAGTGGTCACCATCTGGCTGGAAAGTCGGTAGATCTTCGGGAGCTGCTCCGGTATCTGGCCATACAAAACCAGCTGGGTCAGACCCCAGAAAGAGCAAGTGCCCCAAAGGAGGCTTCACTTAGGAACTAAAACCAGCAATTAGCACAAGAATAATAATATATAATAAAAGACAGTAATTAAGGAAAAGCATGACAGGTGATATACGATGAGATAACCATGGGACTATTCAGATAGCCAGGTTACAACCCGTAAACCAAATAAGGACCAGGGTTGTAACCCTTCGTCTGAACGGAACTTGGTTTCTCCCACCATTTATCGGCAAGATAAAATAAGAAAACAGGTCATAAAACAATCTTGTACAGGATCAAGACAAGACTAGACTGATTGAACTCCATCCAACAATCACGGCCAACCAATAAGTACGGCTTGATACTTTAACTAACTAGGGTTATCACAGGCCTAGTTACTAGCAAGATGCAAAGAGATTTCCAAGTCCATTTACCCGCCTGCTGCTACCTGAGTGACCCCAGCTGAAGAAAATAAGTATAGCAGACACACTGCAGTGAGATACATGTGTCCTAAAGAGGTGCCCCACTCGACGGCAGGCTGGAAATGTGCTCATCATGACAGATAGCTCCAAGTCCCATGTATATATATAAGGCCGGGATCAAAGGGGCAACAGGTAACTGGAAAAGTCTCTTCATGACTACTAGATTATTCTAGTTGTTAGCCTTAGTCGATTTTAGTGGGTGCCCCCGACCGTGGTACTCAAGGGTCCCCGTCCTAGACATGATGCAAGACAAGACGGGTTCATTTGTACAAGCACAATCGTCCACGGTGTCCAAGTCATTCAATCTGGTCATGTCAAGCTAGCCGTCGCAACAGCCTTCGGGATATATATATCATGTCAGGTTCACTGTCAAGAGTGCGCCACGTCGGGCCACTATCATGTCATGTTTATCATGTCAAGTTATCATGTCAAGTTATCATGTCAAGTTAATTGTCAAGAGTGCACCACCATGGGTCACCATCGTGTCAGGGAACAATTAATAAGGCACAAGCATAAATGTGGTAATTAAATATTAGCAGGGCAAGGACGTGGACTCATGCGGCTCAGAAAAATTAGGCCATATACGGCCAGCAAATAATAGGCCATATGCGGCCAACAAGTCACTATCACTCATTACACTAACAATTCGAGTTTAGGAAAGCAATTTAGAATCACACATTATTTAATCATAATAATGTAATTATAAAGACAAATAAGACAAAAGATAGTGGGACCCGCGATTTATACAAGTATGCCATGCGGCCAGCCAATAGATGTTGTCACCATACAATATGCGGCTAGCACACTTTGCTACATACGGCCAAGAATAATAAATAGGCCATGTGGCCAAGAGTGGATGAGGTGGGGGCCATAAGGCAAATACTCAATATATAGGCCATGCGGCTCACTTGGCCATATGTGGCTGGGCAATTGTTGGAGGGGTTCATATGCGGCTAGCAAATATTGGAGAGGGGCATATACGGCTAGCATGCAAGCAACCATACGGCCAAATGCAATATTGGCCTAGCACTAATGCATGCAAATGCTTACAAAGTTGCCAAACTATTAATTAAATGCACAAGCATGCATGCAAATAATATAATGACAAGCAAAATAATATTGCTGATGCAAGCAAAAATGCATGCGGCCAAGCTAATAACCCATGCGGCTCATCAAGTGTATGCGACCAATAATGTGTCCAGGCCATGCATGCAAGCATTTGCTTGCTTGCAAAATACATGGCGATAAAATAAAGGGCCATGCGGCCAATAATGATTTCCCATGCGGCTAAAAGAGTTGGCCAGCAAAAGCTATTTAGCAAGCATACACTTTGCATGCATTAAATAATATTAATGGCATAAAAGCTTGCAATTAAATACTAATGGCTAATGCATGCCATTAATTAATGGCTGATGCATGCATTAAATAATATAAATGGCATAAAAGCTAAAGCTAAAAGCATAAAAGCATGCAACTAAAGCTAAAGCTAAATATGTAAGCTAAGCTAAAGCTAAAACTAAATATGCCATTGCATACAAATAATAAAGGGACCCTACGTGCAAGCAATGCAAGCAACCATGCATACCTATGCGGCTCCAGCTTTATTTTATGGCCTATGCGGCCAACTTGTGTAGGCAAATTAATTAATGCATTAAACATAGCTTATGCGGCCAGGTAAGTATCCATGCGGCTACAATAACTTACAAGCATGCAAAGCTAATGCAAATGCAAGCACAATGCTAAGCTAATGCAAAGACCATGCAATGCAAGCACGTGCAAGGCTAATGCAAAGTTGATGGTCCATGCGGCCACAACTCAAAATGGTCAGCAAACAAAAATGGCCAAGCAATTATTAATAGCTTATGCGGCCGAAAATAATTGCTAAGGCCATGCGGCTCAGGCAATTAACTAGTGGCCCATGCAAATAAACACTTGCACGTGGCCAGCTAATGCATGCAATTAAATAATCAACTAAATGGCCATGCGGCTGGGAAAAACACTTGCCGCATGAAATAGTCATGCGGTCAAGTACTGTTCTTCTCCTCCAATTTCCGAGAAGAAAAAAATACCATGAAGCCATGCTTCCAAGCTCCATAATTCCATCATCCAGAGTCCAAATTCGAACTTTCATACGTCAAAATAGGGCAGAATGAAATCCTCTACAACATGGAACCATCAACTAGCAGAAATATGCAAGTTTGATAGATCAAAATTCATGGAAACCGAAAATACCACAAAGCTAGATCTACAAGAAATTAACCACAGAAATAAAAAATGCTAAGTACTAAAGTGGGTTAGAAATACATGAGGAAGACAATGGAACAATAAAAATGGGGTTCCTCCATGAAGCAAGATGCACTTGCCTAAGCTCTCCACTCTCTCTCAGGTGGATGGAGAAGTAATGGTGGGGAAGAAGAAAGTTAATGAAGAGAGAGAAAGGGGAGTGGGATATTTAATGAAGAGGGTGGTGGTAGGTAGGAGTGGTTTGGTTCACTTAAAATCAAACAAAACTGAACCAAGCCAACAAACCGACCGAACCAAGATAAACCCATCAATGAAATGCCAAAATAAATCAAGTAGGAAGACATGCAATACGGGTCAAAATACGTACACGTATTCCAAATATGTAATACGAAAAATGGGCATTACAACTCTACCCACCTTAAAAGAATTCCGTCCTCGGAATTTAATCAAGAGGCTAGAGATGCAAGGACAAGCTATACTAAGCAATCAATCAAACAATCAATCATGCAAGCAAGGAATTTGAAGGCATGAAGAAGAGGGAAAATATCCTGCTAGAAACCTCTCTGCCGGTTCTGAATCTGAGCTTGGACCTGGGCATACTGCTGGGGTCTCTGCTGCTGGAAGACTTGACTCCGGGTTGCTGCTGGTCTACGGGAGGTGCTCCGCCTTGCTGATCGGCAGGTCCAAAAATAATGCCGCTGAAGAAGATGACATAGGGAACAATAAGAAAGGACCAGAATAGATCAACGATACAAGCATGTGATCAGGACAAGAATATCAGAGATTCAGAGGATACGAGCAGAGATCAAGGACGACTACTGATTGAGACATCTATTCGGTAAACCCTAACATATCTTGATTTACAAGACCTGCATGGGCCACCACTAAAACCATGTCACGCCCCAGAACCAGAACACTGAAGAGCGGGGGCAGACATAGCCAGCTACGTATAATGAAATGTGATCCACTCCACTATACGGTCACGGCTGTCTAGATATATGAGGGTTTATCTACAAGCCAACAGTCTCTTAAGGTCATGAATAAGCCTAGTGTCTCAATCACAAGCAAGTAAGTAAATGTTACAAGATGTAAGATCACCAAATATACAATAGTAAGGCATCCCAAATATTATATATTCAGCAGATCATGAAGCTAATCGTTACAAAATATGAGGATTAGCAAGAGTTTGGTCATACATGATCAACCCTAGGATCTGTTAATCATGTTACAGCCTGTAGGTAGACAGTAAGTAAAAAATGTACACGTGCTAACACTTGCTCGGCGGCTAAATGCCTCAAAAGAATAATTTTATAATAGAGTGGAAGAGCCAAAATAAACCTACTCGTTGCCAGGGTTCCGTCTAGTGGTCACCATCTGGCTGGAAAGTTGGTAGATCCTCGGGAGCTGCTCCGGTATCTGGCCATACAAAACCAGCTGGATTAGACCCCAGAAAGAACAAGTGCCCCAAAGGAGGCTTCACTTAGGAACTAAAACCAGTAATTAGCACAAGAATAATAATATATAATAAAAGACAGTAATTAAAGAAAAGCATGACAGGTGATATACGATGAGATAACCATGGGACTATTCAGATAGCCAGGTTACAACCCGTAAACCAAATAAGGACCAGGGTTGTAACCCTTCGTCTGAACGGAACTTGGTTTCTTCCACCATTTATCGGTAAGATAAAATAAGAAAACAGGTCATGAAACAATCTTGTACAGGATCAAGACAAGACTAGACTGATTGAACTCCATCCAACAATCACGGCCAAGCAATAAGTACGGCTTGATACTTTAACTAACTAGGGTTATCACAGGCCTAGTTACTAGCAAGATGCAAAGAGATTTCCAAGTCCAGTTACCCTCCTGCTGCTACCTGAGTGACCCCAGCAAAAGAAAATAAGTATAGCAGACACACTACAGTGAGATACATGTGTCCTAAAGAGGTGCCCCACTCGACGACAGGCTGGAAATGTGCTCATCATGGCAGATAGCTCCAAGTCCCATGTATATATATATATAAGGCCGGGATCAAAGGGGCAACAGGTAACTGGAAAAGTCTCTTCATGACTACTGGATTATTCTAGTTGTTAGCCTTAGTCGATTTCAGTGGGTGCCCCCGACCGTGGTACTCAGGGGTCCCCGTCCTAGACATGATGCAAGACAAGACGGGTTCATTTGTACAAGCACAATCGTCTACGATGTCCAAGTCATTCAATCTGGTCATGTCAAGCTAGCCGTCGCAACATCCTTCGGGATATATATATCATGTCAGGTTCACTGTCAAGAGTGTGCCATGTCGGGCGACTATCATGTCATGTTTATCATGTCAAATTATCATGTCAAATTATCATGTCAAGTTAATTGTCAAGAGTGCACCACCACGGGTCAGCATCGTATCAGGGAACAATTAATATGGCACAAGCATAAATGTGGTAATTAAATATTAGCAGGACAAGGACATGGACTCATGCGGCTCAGGAAAATTGGGCCATATACGGCCAGCAAATAATAGGCCATATGCGGCCAACAAGTCACTATCACTCATTATACTAACAATTTGAGTTTAGGGAAGCAATTTAGAATCACACATTATTTAATCATAATAATATAATTGTAAAGACAAATAAGACAAAAGATAGTGGGACCCGCGATTTATGTAAGTATGCCACACGACCAGCCAATAGATGTTGTCACCATATAATATGCGGCTAGCACACTTTGCTGCATGCAGCCAAGAATAATAAATAGGCCATGTGGCCAAGAGTGGATGAGGTGGGGGCCATAAGGCAAATACTCAATATATAAGCCATGCGGCTCACTTGGCCATATGCGGGTGGACAATTATTGGAGGGGTTCATATGCGGCTAGCAAATATTGGAAATGGGTATATACGACTAGCATGCAAGCAACCATGCGGCCAAATACAATATTGGCCTAGCATTAATGCATGCAAATGCATGCAAAGTTGCCAAACTATTAATTAAATGTACAAGCATACATGCAAATAATACAATGACATGCAAAATAATATTGCTGACGCAAGCAAAAATGCATACGGCCAAGCTAATAACCCATGCGGCTCATCAAGTGTATGCGGCCAATAATGTGTCCAGGCCATGCATGCAAGCATTTGCTTGCTTGCAAAATGCATGGCGATAAAATAAAGGGCCATGGGGCCAATAATGATTTCCCATGCGGCTAAAAGAGTTGGCCAGCAAAAGCTATTTAGCAAGCATGCACTTTGCATGCATTAAATAATATTAATGGTATAAAAGCTTGCAATTAAATACTAATGGCTAATGCATGCCATTAATTAATGGCTGATACATGCATTAAATAATATAAATGGCATAAAAGCTAAAGCTAAAAGCATAAAAGCATGCAACTAAAGCTAAATATATAAGCTAAGCTAAAGCTAAAACTAAATATGCCATTGCATACAAATAATAAAGGGACCCTACGTGCAAGCAATGCAAGCAACCATGCATACCTATGCGGTTCCAGCTTTATTTTATGGCCTATACGGCCAACTTGTGTAGACAAATTAATTAATGCATTAAACATAGCTTATGCAGCCAGGTAAGTATCCATGCGGCTACAATAACTTACAAACATGCAAAGCTAATGCAAATGCAAGCACAATGCTAAGCTAATGCAAAGACCATACAATGCAAGCACGTGCAAGGCTAATACAAAGTTGATGGTCCATGTGGCCACAACTCAAAATGGTCAGCAAACAAAAATGGCCAAGCAATTATTAATAGCTTATGCGGTCAAAAATAATTGTTAAGGCCATGCGGCTGAGGAAATTAACTAGTGGCCCATACAAATAAACACTTGCACGTGGCCAGCTAATGCATGCAATTAAATAATCAATTAAATGGCCATACGGCTGGGAAAAATGCTTGCCGTATGAAATAGTCATGCGGTCAAGTACTGTTCTTCTCCTCCAATTTTCGAGAAGAAAAAAACACGATGAAGCCATGCTTCCAAGCTCCATAATTCCATCATCCAGAGTCCAAATTTCAAGCTCCATAATTGCCTTGGAATGATAACCTAGATTTGGTCTTCCCAAATTCTCCTATCATAATACCCAAATCAAAATTTTATGTCAAAATATATATGCATTCACATATTTATATAAACCCAATTCTTTGACCTAATTTTGAAATTGAAAGGAAATGAAGGAAATAGGGAAATTACTTAGGGTTCTTGGGTTGTGGAAGAGGAAAAGGAGAAGAAGAAGTGCTGGAAGTGGCGGTGGTGGCCGACGACGGGCGCGCGGGTGGCCGACGGTCGTGGGCTCAGCGGGGCAGCAGGTGGCCGGCGCAGTAGAAATAGCAGCACAGTACTAGGAAGAAAGAGAATGTCGGGTGTGAGTGTGTGTGGGTGGTGTATGAAATAGGAAAGGGGTTTTATTATAGAGGAAGGAGATGATTAGTTTAAGGAGAGGGGTGTGAGGTGGCAAGAGATGAGATTATCTTTTCATGTAGGGGACCATATGGCATTTAGCAATGCCACATGTCCTCTTGGGGTGACACCTCACCATTTAAGTTGGTGAGTGTGTTTTGCAATTGCATAATTTTTTTAGGATTTAAATACAAAGTTGTATATAAAAAATTTGTATATTTAAATTAACATGACTATAATTATTATTATCATTATTATTTATTCAAAAAAGAAAAATTAAAATTAGAGCATAACATGTCTACCCTCCTTAGAAAAAAATTTTGTCCTCGGAATTTGAATTAACTAATATAGAAGTTATGATTACTGACCTGGCTCAGAAAATAGATATGGATATTGCCTCTGCATATCTTCTTCTTTTTCCCAAGTTGAATCTCCAGGAGAGTCCTTACTCCATGCCACTCGGACTAATGGAATGACCCGATTTTGAAGTGTTGGCCCATTGGTCAAACCTGATTTAAATAATTGATCAAACTCTGTCTCGATATACGAATCATTCAGATGTTTACTAACGATATTTTGGACACTGATCAAAGATGGATATCTACTAAGTTCAAGACCGAAGCTGTTTGCCACTCAAGAATTGTATTTTCTTAAAGCAATATAATTTTTATTTTTATTGAGTCTAGGAATACGTTGTACACCAAGTCATACTGGCAAATAGGCTATCCGAAATCATTTTCAAAACTGACCTATCTTTTTAAAAATAACCTATGTTTTTGAAAAATATCTATTTTACAAAAAGCTTCTGAAGGACTTTTCAAAAAGCCAAAATTATTTTTCACAAAATCAACTGACCAAACCCTGACAGAACTCGGCCAGAGTTCGGCCAAGTTGAACTTTATATGAACGTTTGATTTTGAACTTGGTCTCCCTTCAGTTGCGGTTGGTTACAAAGAATTCTGTCCGAATTCTGTCCGAATTCTGTCAGAGTTCTGCCTTTGGAAAAACTATAAATAGAGAAGGATTTCGATCATTTCAAATCACCAATTCACTTTCAATCTCTTCTCTTCTAAAGCTTACATTTCTTCCAAAGAGTTCTAAAAAGCTTCAATTTTTAAATTCTATGCCAGTTACAATCGTCTAGTCGATTTGCCAGTGCGGTACGGTCTAGAAGTTTCAGAGCGATTGTAATCAGAGGCTTGATTGAAGATTGACTCTTCACAATTGAAGTTGGTCGAGTTCTTCGTATCAAAGCTCGCGTCTGTAGAAGTTACAAGGACTTCATATGAAAACTTGCGGGATTTTCCAATAGTGGATTCAACTGGAAGCTAGAGTTCTTTCGACTGGACTAGTCCTCACAAGAGGGAAACCAGTATAAATCTCGGTGTTTGCGTTTGCCTTCTGATCACTCTTTTTTATACAGTTATTTATTTTTGTGATTATTATTATATCTGTGATCTAACTGCTAACAAGTTTTTTTTAATTAGCAATATTCTGCTGCCTACTCTATTCACCCCCTCTAGAGTATTCTGCTTTACGATTTCGTTCCTACAATTGTTATCAGAGCAGGTTATACAAGTAAAGCAAGATAAAATTGCAGCTATATTCAGTTATTCTTTAATTATTATATAGATCACAAAATTACACATGGCAACTGTAAAATTTACAAGTGAAGGCCAAGCCACAAACAAACCTCTACTGTTTGACGTCACAAACTACACTTATTGGAAAATACGTATGAGTTTCTTTCTAAAATCTTTTTATTTTGACTTATGGTCTGTAGTTATTGATGGATACAAAAAGCCTCCTCGTATTAATGTTGATAGAGTTTTAGTTGAAAACCCCCATGACAAATATACAGAGGATGAAAAAAAAAATGCCAGCCTTGACGCACGTGCTATTAACGCTTTATTTTGTGCTTTAGATAGAACTGAATTTAACAGGGTGTCTACCTGCACAACATCAAATGAAGTGTGAAAACTTCTCGAAGTAACCCACGAAGGAACAACACAAGTCAAGGAGTCAAAGATCAGCAGACTTACTCAGGAGTACAAGGCGTTCAAAATAAAGCCAAGTGAATCAGTCACTCAGATGTTTACAAGATTCTTGGATATTGTAAATCCTTTGTCTTCACTAGGCAAGGATTACAGTAACCATGAAAAGATTCGCAAACTTCTACGAGCTCTCACAAAGAACTGGATTTCAAAGGCTACAACAATCATTGAAGGAAACGACCTCTCAACAATGTCTCTGGAAACACTCATGGGTAAGCTACTCACTCACGAGTTAGAACTTCAAGACTTTGAAGATGCTACACCAAAGAAGAAGTCAGAGAAGTCGATCGCTATTAAGGCTCAACATAGAAGAACTGTCGAAGATGATTCTGACGACAGCGACTCTGACTCTGAAGATCAAGCTCTTCTGGTAAGAAAATTCAAGAAGTTCATGAGATTTAACAGGAGAACAAAAGACAGCAACAGCAACAACAACGAGAAAGATCCTATTTGCTACGGATGCCAGAAGAAAGGACGCATGAAGAAAGATTGTCCAACAACATCATCATCAACAAGAAAAAGTAGCAAATATGACAAAGGCTACCTGAAGAAATCTACATCAAAGAAGTACGCCAACACAAGCATATGGCATGAAAGTGAAGCCAGCGATTCAGAAGGCGAACAATCAGATGACGCTACAAATGTATGCTTGATGGCTTGCGATCAGGTAATCACTAATCCTCTATTTGATCCTTAAGATGATTTCACCTTTGAGCAACTAGGAGAGGCTTTCAGTGACCTGTTAAATGATTACAGGAAACTACGTAGTAAATATAAAACCTCTAAGAAGGTAATCAAAGAGTACAAAGGTAAAATAGGAAGACTTACCGACCAACTAGATCATGTTAGAAATAATGACTCTTCAATTGAGTCTGGTGAGCTTTCATCTATTAAGTTGTTGTTACACGAGACTATCAAGTTATCCGAAGAAAAAGACTAAACTATTATCCAGTTAAAGGAAGACCTATCTAAGGAGAGAAAGAGTCTCCAGTGTGCACAAGTCAGAATAGAAACACTTACATCTGACTATAGTAGATTATATGACACTTCTAAAAAGTTGGAAATTAGTTTAGGAAAATGGC
Organism: Iris pallida; assembly: GCA_029216955.1. Classification (NCBI taxonomy): domain Eukaryota; kingdom Viridiplantae; phylum Streptophyta; class Magnoliopsida; order Asparagales; family Iridaceae; genus Iris; species Iris pallida. The sequence goes on along the minus strand of JANAVB010009995.1, from coordinate 9,288,027 downwards.
CTGAAGTTGCTGCTTCCTATTTTAACACGTGTCAATTACCGAATCATCGGAACACGCCCAAACTAAACACTGTCAGACCAAACCATACCAAACCTATGCCCAAAAAGACTAATAGGCATGCAATCTTCTATACTAGAAAACCAAAACCTACCAATCATGCACCTCACATAACTTTCAACACTGAACATGCAAAATGTCATTATTGTGGCCTCATTGGTCATATATCCTCTGCATGTAGAATAAAAAAGTTAGTTGATTTAAATGTTTATGTATGGATACCAAAAACTAACCAGTCAGGACCCTACAAGAAATGGGTACTAAGAGTTTCATCTGCAAACTATTTTGTAGGTGGAACGCCCTTCACATGCTAGGAGCAAATGGATCCTCGATAGCGGTTGTTCATGGCACATGACCGGTAATGCTTCATTATTTGCAACACTGTCGAAGAAGAATAAAAAAGGATATGTCTCCTTCGGTAATAATTTAAGAGGATATATAATCGGTATCGGTGACATTGGTAAGGCTCCCTATCCTGTGATTAAAGATGTCTGTCTAGTTACCGAGTTAAAACATAATCTGCTCAGCATAAGCCATTTAGCTGATCATGGTTATGGTATTAACTTCGTCAAAGACAAATGTACTATAGTTGATAGTTCAACTGGTAGTACTATCTTTGAAGGTATCAGGGAAGACAACATATATATTTTCTATTTGTTGGAAGATGCTAACAAAGCAGGTAGATGTTTGATGGCCAAAATTATTGAGAGTCAACTATGGCATATGAGACTCGATCATGCAAACATGGATACAATTTCGAGACTATCTACAAAGAAGTTGGTACGCGGCTTACCGGACATATCTTTCAAGAAGGATACGGTATGTAGTGAATGTAAAAAGAACAAAGCTACCCGATCCGTATTTAAATCCAAGAACGCTGTAAGTACCACTAGACCTCTATAACTGTTACATATGGACTTATTTGGACCAAGTAGAATTGCTAGCCTAGGTGGTAAGTTATATGCGTTTGTCATTGCAGATGATTTCTCTAGATATATATGGGTTTATTTTCTCGCATGCAAGAACGATGCATTATCAGAATTCGTCACCTTTTGTAAAAAAGTACAGAATGAAAAATGGTTCATGATTACTCGCATTCGTAGTAATCATGGCGGCAAATTTAAGAATGCAGAATTCAAGCAATTTTGTAACACACACGATTATTTGCATGAATTCTCTTGCCCTAGGACTCCACAACAAAATGGAGTTATGAAACGTAAGAACAGAACTCTATTTAAAATGGCTAGAGTTATGTTAAACCAGTTTAGTCTACCTAGATACTTTTGGGCTGAAGCTGTCAATACAGCGTGCTATATTCTCAATAGGGTTCTAATTTGACCTACATCAAAGAAGACTCCCTATGAACTATGGCTTGATAGAACACCCAATGTTTCATATTTTAATATTTTTGGTTGTAAATGCTTTATTCTTAATACTAAAGACAATCTGAGTAAATTTGATAAAAAGGCCGATGAAGGTATATTTTTAGGTTATGCAGCAAAGAGCAAATGATACAGAGTCTTCAACAAAAGAAATATGATCATCGAAGAATCAATCAATGTCAAGTTTGATGAGCTAAATCAATACTTAGACGATAACGAAAATGAAGACGTAATTACACCAAGTACAGCTACTATAAAACCTTCACAAAAAGATACAGAATCTTCACACCAAGCACCAGCTGAGTCTTCAAGCAAAGAAGCCAGAACTAGCAATCCTGAGAATACGCCAAAAGAGATGAGATTCTTGGCAGATCATCCAAAGGACTTGGTAATTGGTGAGATTACCAAGGGTGTAAGTACTAATTCCTCCAATAAAGATATAGCTTCTTGTGTTGCTTTTGTTTCGTAGTTTGAACCCAAAAATATTGAAGAAGCATGTAGTGATAATTTTTTGTTGGATGCTATGCAAGAGGAATTAAACCAATTCGAACAGAATCAAGTTTGGGAACTTGTTCCCAAGTCCATTGATCATCCGGTCATTGGCACCCGTTGGGTATTCCGAAACAAACTGAACGAGAATGGTTTAGTGACTCGTAATAAGGCTCGACTCGTAGCTCAAGGATACAATCAAGAAGAAGGTATCGACTACGATGAGACCTATGTCCCAGTTACGAAATTAGAATCCATTCGCATGTTATGTGCATTTGCATATTTTTATAATTTTAAGTTATTTCAAATGGATGTCAAAAGCGTATTTTTGAATGGTTTTATAAAAGAAGAAGTTTATGTAGCTCAACCTCCCGGTTTTACTGATTTCAAATATCCTGATTATGTTTTCAAGTTGAAGAAAGCCTTATACGATTTGAAACAAGCCCCTCGTGCTTGGTACGATCGTCTAAGCTCTTTTCTACTTGATAACAGTTTTTCAAAGGAAAAGGTTGACACTATATTGTTTATAAAATCTTTGAATAACAATATTCTTTTGATTCAAGTCTATGCAGATGATATTATTTTTGGATCTACTGATGAATCTCTTTATCAAGAATTTTCAAAGTGTATGCAGAATGAGTTTGAGATGAGCATGATGGAAGAGCTAAAATTCTTTCTCGGACTGCAAATCAAACAAACCAACAATGGGACGTTCATAAATCAAGCAAAGTACACAATGGATCTATTAAAGAAGATCGACCTGGAAGCAGTCAAGCCACTTAGCACTCCAATGGCAACTTCAACCAAGCTTGATATTGATGAACAAGGCAAACCCGTCGACATACGTAAGTATCAAGGTATGATCGGTAGCTTACTGTATTTAACTGCTAGTTGACCAGACATTATGTTTAGTGTTTGCTTGTGTGGACGTTTTCAAGCTAATCCTAAGGAATCACATCTGTGCGCAGTTAAGCGTATCTTCCGATACCTTAAAGACACTTCTTCTATCGGCTTATGGTATCCCAAAATCACGTCATTTAACCTAACCGGTTATTCTGATGCTGATTTTGTCGGATACAAAGTAGATAGAAAAAGTACCAGCGGCACATGTCATTTCCTAGAAAAAGCTCTAGTCTCTTGGTTTGGCAAAAAGCAAAATTCTGTCGTATTATCAACAACCGAGGCTGAATATATCGCCGCAGGACGTTATTGTACACAAATTTTATGGATGAAGCAAACTTTAGAAGACTATGGATTGTATTTTACACACATACCCATTTTCTGTGATAATACTAGTTCTATTAATTTGACTAAGAATCCAGTATGTCACTCTCGTACTAAGCATATCGAGATTCGGCATCACTTTCTTAGAGATCATCAACAAAATGGAGATATAGACCTTGTATACATAGACACACAGAATCAATTAGTTGACATACTCACGAAATCTCTAGCGGAAGATCGTTTTAATTATTTTCGTCGAGAGTTAGGAATTTTAGATGTCAATAATATTAATTAATTTTGTTTTATTAATTAATTTATTCAATACTCAATAATTATTTTCGAGACAAGCCTAAAAAGAGTCTGTCTGTCACCACGACTACGGTCGAAGCGAAGTGGTATTTAAGAGTTCTTCGGTGAACCTCCGTCAGCTGGGACAGTACTCCTACAGATAATCTGAAACAGAAGCTGAGTAAAAAATATTAATTTATAAAATAATATTAATTATATTATTTGAAATTTAAACCTACTAAACTTTGAATTAAATATTTGAAATGTATTGATGAAAAAGATGTGTCCCTCAATTTTTTTTTATATAGCCAGGAGAACCCTTAGCGAATTCGGTCCGAGTTGGATGAGGATGATTTTTGAGATGTTACTTTTTGAGACTATCTATTTTGTCTTATGTTTACTTGGAAATGCTCCGACATTCCAAGATATTATCAGTACTCTTTATTTTGGATATGATTTGTGACTTTGATAGACATATGTTTTTATGCCTCAGTTTGGCATATGACTCACTTTAGCTTATTATTAAGCTTAGCACATTATTTGTTTCAGCTTTATTTTAGCATTCTCTTTCTTTATGCTTCCATATAAACTACCTATTACAAATAACATGCCTGTGTTGTTTATACCATATCTGTTTATCTTACTCTATCTATGATGTTTATACCTTGCCTGTGATGAATGTTCTTATATATATTTTTATTGTGTTTCTTCACTGCTTGTTACTTATGTATTTATTGCGGGGGAGCTTTCTCTTTTGTAATTATTTTGCTAAGTGATAACGGGGGAAAAATAAGATCTAACATCTTCATAAATACAGGTTATGAACAATTTTTGCTTTTTATCTCTTGGTACTTTTGGTACACTTTTGACTTGATCAAAACCAAGATGTTATATCGGTCAAGGTTTGTCAATTATCAAAATAGGGGAGATTGTTGGCTCATTGGTAATGGTCAAACCTGATTTTAATAATTGATCAAACTCTTTCTCGATATACGAATCATTCAGATGTTTACTAACGACATTTTGGACACTGATCAAAGATAGATATCTACTCAGTTCAAGACCGAAGCTGTTTGCCACTCAAGAATTGTATTTCCTTAAAGCAATGTAATTTTCATTTTTATTGAGTCTAGGAATACATTGTATACCAAGTCGTACTGGAAAATAGGCTATCCGAAATCGTTTTCAAAACTGACCTATTTTTTTAAAAATGATCTATGTTTTTGAAAAACATCTATTTTACAAAAAGCTTCTAAAGGACTTTTCAAAAAGCTAAAATTATTTTTCACAAAATCAACTGACCAAATCCTGACAGAACTCGGCCAGAGTTTGGCTAAGTTGAACGTTCTGTGAACATTTGATTTTGAACTTGGTCTCCCTTCAGTTGCGGTTGGTTACAAAGAATTCTGTCCGAATTCTGCCCGAATTCTGTCAGAGTTCTGCCTTTGGAAAAACTATAAATAGAGAAGGATTTCGATAATTTCAAATCACCAATTCACTTTCAATCTCTTCTCTTCTAAAGCTTACATTTCTTCCAAAGAGTTCTAAAAAGCTTCCATTTTCAAATCCCAAGCAAGTTACAATCCTCTAGTCGATTTGCCAGTGCAGTGCGGTACGGTCTAGAAGTTTCAGAGCGATTGTAATCAGAGGCTTGATTGAAGATTGACTCTTCACAATTGAAGTTGTTCGAGTTCTTCGTATCGAAGCTCGCGTCTGTAGAAGTTGCAAGGACTTCGTATGAAAACTTACGAAATTTTCTAATAGTGGATTCAACTGGAAGCTAGAGTTCTTCTGACTAGACTAGTCCTCACAAGAGGAAAACCAGTATAAATCTCGGTGTTTGCGTTTGCCTTCTGATCACTCTTTTTCATTACAGTTATTTATTTTTGTGATTATTATTATATCTGTGATCTAACTGCTAACAAGTTTTTTTAATGAGCAATATTTTACTGCCTACTCTATTCACCCCCCTCTAGAGTATTCTGCTTTACGATTTCGTTCCTACACGAAGGATCTTGTCTCTTCGATCCAAAATTCCAACATATTTCTGTTCTATTTGCAGGGTTGGACCAACAATGATCTCTGAATGATTTAGTATATGACTCAGATCCGATACATATTTTCGGAGTTGTGACACATGGAATAAGTCATGTACTCCTTCAAGGGTTGGTGGAAGAGCTAGTTTGTAGGATACTCTTCCAATTCTTTCTAGCACATTAAATGCCCCAATATATCTCGGACTCAGTTTTCCTCGAGTCCCGAATCTGATTGTTCCTTTTGTTGGTGAGATTTTCAGGAATACATGATCACCTGGTTGGAACTCCAACATTCTTCGATGTTTGTCAGCCCACATCATTTATCTATCTTGAGCGGCTTGCAGGTGACTTCTTATTGCCTTGACCTTGTCTACTATCTGTGTTACCAGTTCTGGACCTAGCAGTTGTCCTTCTCCCACATCCGTCCAACATACTGGTGATCTACACTTTCTTCCGTACAAGGCTTCAAAAGGTGCTATTTTGATGCTATAATGATAACTATTATTATAAGAAAATTCTACCAAATGTAGATAGTCATCCTATGATCCTCTAAAATCTAATGCACATGCCCTTAGCATGTCTTCGAAGGTTTGGATCATCCTTTCGGATTGACCATCTGTTTGAGGATGGTAGGCGGAGCTGAACTTTAATCGGGTATCGAGATTTTCTTGCAAACTCTTCCAGAAATGTGAAGTAAACATGGTGTCTCTGTTTGATATTATACTTACTGGTACTCCGTGTTGACTGACAATTTGTTCATATAAATTTCTGCTAATGCCTCTGTTGGTTGTCCAACTCGAAAGGGTAGAAATCGAGAGGACTTAGTAAGTCTATCAATAATGACCCATATAGCATTGTTTCCCCTTTGGGTCTTAGGTAGTCCGGTCATAAAATCCATTGTAAGCTGCTCCCATTTCCATTCTGGTAAGGGCAAAGGTTGGAGAAGTCCTGCTATTCTCTGATGTTCTGCTTTTACTTGTTGGCAGACGAGGCATTTGGACACAAACCTGGCAATTTCTTTTTTCATTCCATTCCACCAAGATGTTTGTTTCAAATCTTTATACATCTTAGTGCTGCCCGGGTGAACAGAATATTGTGAGTTATGGGCTTCTAACATAACCTATGTTCTTAAATCTCCACTAGGCACGCACAATCGATTCGCAAATCTCAATGATCCATCTGGATGTTTTCTTATTCCTGTTTGAAGCCCTTCTTCTGTCTGCCTCCAAATTTTTTGAAGTTTTGAGTCTCCTGGTTGAGCTTCTTTTATTCTATCTATTAAGGAGGATTGCACTTGTAAGTTCTTCCAAACTCCTTCGACTGTCGGGCATATCACTTCAATTCCCAATTTTCTTAGATCCTTCAAAATCTCTTTAGGTGTATTCATAAAGAAGGCTTCGGGTCGCCTACTCAGAGCATCAGCCACCTTATTAGCTTTGCCTGGATGATATTCCAGCTCCATATCGAAGTCTTTTAGTAATTCCAGCCATCTTTTTTGTCTCATATTGACCTTTTTTTGGGTTAAAACATATTTTAAACTTTTATGGTCCATATATATTTTAATTCTTTCTCCGTATAGATAATGCCTCCATAACTTGAGCACGAATACCACAGCTGCAAGTTTGAGATCATGAGTTGGATAATTTCTTTCATTTGGCTTTAACTGTCAGGATGCATAGGCTATGACTCTTCCATGCTGCATCAATACACATCCCAGACCCTTATCTGATGCATCACTATATATCTCATATCTACCGGAACCTGAGGATAAAGCAAGTACAGGGGCTGTCATTAATCTTTCCTTCAATTCATCGAAGGCTGTTTGACAATCTTTCGTCAAATTAAATTTTTTTTCCTTCCGGGTAAGATGGGTTAAAGGTTCTGCAATTCTTGAAAATTTTTCTACAAATCTTCGGTAATATCCAGCCAAGAAAGCTTCTAATTTCTACTACGGATTTAGGCGTTGGCCAAGACTTAACTGCCTCCACCTTCTTCGGATCTACCGAAATGCCTTCTCCGCTAGTAATATGCCCTAGAAAAGGTATATGGTCCAGCCGAAATTCACATTTTCTAAGTTTGACATATAATTGTTCCTCCCGTAAAATTTGCAGTACTATCCTCAAGCGTTGCTTATGTTCTTCTATACTCTTTGAGTATATGAGGATATTATCGATGAATACAATTACAAATTTATCCAGATATTGATAAAATACTCGATTCATTAGGTCCATAAATATGGCGGGTGCATTTGTCAACCCGAATGGCATAACTAAGAATTTGTAATGCCTATATCGAGTTCTAAATGCAGTCTTTGGGATATCTTCCTTCTTTACTTTTACTTGATGATATCCGAACCTTAAATCGATTTTTGAGAATACCCTTGCTTCTCCTAACTGATCAAATAATTGATCAATTCTAGGTAAAGGATATTTATTCTTGATGGTAACCTCATTCAGAGCCTTATAATCAATTACTAGTCGTAAGGTACCATCCTTCTTCTTTACAAACAATACCGGTGCACCCCATGGCGAAGCGCTGGGTTGAATAAATCCTTTTGCTAACAATTCCTTTATTTGTTTATTCAACTCATCTAATTCCTCTTTGTTCATTGGGTATATTTTCTTGGCTATGGGAGCTGCTCCGGGTATTAGATCTATAGAGAATTCTACAACTCTATCTGGGGGTAACCCTGGCAATTCTTCCGAAAATACATCCATGAATTCCTTCACTACCCTTGGGAATGATTGTGATTCCAATTCTTGCAATATTACTTGGATCGGTAATTCAAATTTCTCGAGTTCCTCTATATTAAACTCCTTTTGGTCTTGGACAAATTCATGAGATTTTCCTTCAGGAAGTTGAAATGAAACTTCTCCTGACCACAATCTATATTGGCTAACGTTGCGGTCAGCCAATCCATCCCCAATATTACATAATAGTTGCTTGTTTGGGAAAACAAGTAACCGGGCTCGAAAGGCTCCTTCATCTAACTTTATGGGGCACCTTTTACATATCCGACTAACTTCAACTACTCCATTACCCATAAGAATTTTTAGTGGTTGAGGCAGAGGTTGGAATTCTATGTCACGTTACGATATAAAAGAAGATGCTATAAATGAATGAGTAGCCCCGGAGTCAAATAGTACAGATGTTGGATATGCAAAAACTAGAATAGTACCTGTATCAATACTATCAGCCGACATAACTCGAGGCTAGCGGCCCACGTGACCCATCAGTCCACATAGATCGAGGCTAGTGACCGTCGTGGCACGACTACCATAGTTTATAGTTACTATGGCTTTTGGATTTGGATAGCCCATGCATTTAACTATCTTCTCCCTTCCAAGGTCACTAACATAAGGTAGTCCGCTAAGACTAGGTCCATATGCATATTAAAGACAAGAAAGAAAAACAACTGAAAGCAAAATAAAGTAAACTATAAACAACAAGTCATGGATTCAACTGAAAATAAACAGACAATAAATATGGAGTAACTAAATAAAGAAAGATGCAACTAATTATAAGCAGTAAATAAGATAAGGTATCTTGCGTGAGGGTGGTGCAAGAAGTACAACATCAAGTAGCTCGAACCGGCAGATAGATGAAGCATAGAAAGCCAAATCTCGCAAATGTCCTCGGATGCTGAAATAAATACCATGAACATTTTTGGTATAAAAGATATATCTTGAAATGCCTATCCAAAAGTCCAATTCTGGACACAGAGGCAAAATTATAATTTTCGGTCAAAACGATGTCCGCCGTTGTACCCGCTTGACCTGCCATTTGTGCTTGTTGAAATTGATATGCATGCGGTACATAGGGCGGCCTTTGTTGATTCCCATAAGCTATGATAGCTTATGGTGTTGGTGCCTGTTTCATAGGTCGAGGTTGATTCCCTTGAACTGGAGGTCGATATCCTTGATGGGAGCTTTGCATTGTTGCTTTGATTGCAGGCAGCCAAGGGCACTGATTGGTTGAATGATTTTCTGCTCCACACCTTAGACAGAGCCCTAACAACTTTCTACAGACATTCCGTTTATGTCCTGGCTTCTGGCAATAATTGTAGATAATTGGCCTATCTGAGTTATTAGTCTGAAGACTCTTGGAAGGTCCCTGCCAGTGATTCTTGTTGGCGGGTGCCCCTTTCTCAAAGGTTCTTTTTGTTTGTTGCGATCAAAAAGGTTGCTCTTCCTTTAGTATCCTCTCCTGGTCTCGAGCGACTTCTGTCACTTCAGAAAAGGTCTGGCACCGGTAAGATACGACCCTGCTTTTTAATTGGGTCCCCAGCCCTTTTAGGAATCTGGATATCCTTGTTTCTTCATTAGCTACCATACTAGGGGCAAATCGACCGAGCCTGGAGAATTCTGCGACGTACTCATCTACTGTACGTTTCCCTTGTTTAAGGTAGTTGAACTGTCGTTCTAATTCTATCCTTGCCGACTTAAGATAGAATCTTTCTTCGACCCTTTTCTTGAATTCAGACCAAGACATATCATTGTCGAAATCTTCTGGGTATTCGACACTCCACCAATACCCGACAATATCTTCCAACTGAATACGGATCGTTGGCACCATGTCTTCTGGTGGCAGCTTTGTAGCCCGCATCAGGCCTTCAATGGTCTTCAGCCATTGGCTTGCTTCCATCTCATTTTCAGTTCTCTTGAACTTAGGTGGCCTGAGGTCCCTAAAATCTTTTAAGTTTCCTTCTTTCGAGTTGCCAGAATTTCGTATTTGCTCCAATATTGTAGTATTGGTAACGTGAGCGGTGTTGGTGTGCTGGCTATTAGTTTCCAGTATTTGTTGGAATAAGCGGAACATGTTGGCCACAGATGGTTCCGCTGATACTTGAGATGGCGGAATGTTTGTTTGTTCTTGGTTGTCCAGTCCTGAAAATTAAAAGATATAATTCTCAAGAATAATTTAATTTACAATGTTCTCTTAAAATCAAGTTATAAAGCAACAACCATATATATATTATTATTAAAATGAGAGTAATACATAGTGACATTCCTACTCGCATTTTACACTTGGTTACATCATTCCTTCTAGACTGCTCATGCCACCCATTTTCCCAAAACATGACCTGGTAGCCTAGGCTACTATTCCTTATCTATACATTTATTTACATCTGCTGATTATCAAAAGACAAAAAAGATTTCTTCCTGGCTATTTGTAGGTTATAGCTTCTATCCTACTGCTTCAATAAGGACCCTATCTTCGGTAAGGATTTCGGCTTCTGGATGAAGTCTTTCAAAGTCTTCTATTGTTCCCTCGTACCCTTCTATTGCGGTGTATATGCGGTTTGGTTCTCGGACAAAAAGACAATATGTCTTGTTTTCGAAGTACATTTCGTGTAACACCCATATTCTGAATGCGTATTTTGTCAAACTTGTATGTATTTCAGACCTGTATTTATTTTCTCGAATTTTGGCATGTACTTGTAATTGGCTTGACTTGCAGATTTTAGTTCTCGTAAACGGGTTTTGACTTGGCTTGGTTTTATTTTGTGGAGGAGAATTGGTTTGATTTGGTTTGGTTTGGTTTAAATGCATTAGAACACCTTAGCCTATGCTCCACCCTCAACACAACACACCCACCTCCATTAAATCCCACCTAACTTTTCTCTCTCCTCTTTATTTTTTTTTCATTTACTTCTCCATCTCCTTCTTCTTCCTTCCTCTACACAACTCACCAACACCCATAGGCAAGTGCACCTTGCCACCACATGAGAACCACATTTTATTTGTTCAATAGCTAGATTAGGCTATGGTGATCAATATTAGAACTTGACATTTTGTGATTTGGAGTCTCCATTGTTCGAGATCTAGGTTTTAACTATTTTCGGATTTACATGGTTTTGATCTATTTTGGTTGAATTTTTGTGGGTTTTGATGCTTCCATGTGGAAGAGAATTCAATTTTACTCAAGTTAGAACTTTGAAAATCTAGATTTGGCTTTGATTTGACAAAGATATAAAAATTTGAATTCTTGGTGTTCTTGGTGTTCTTCTCGGCCTGGAGTAGCAGCCTACAGCCTGCGCTCTTTAGCGCAGTGCTGGACTGTGCAGCCCCTCTCGGTCTACGCTCTTTAGTGCAGTATCGACCGTGCAGCTTGCCCTATGGTGAACTGTGCTCAGCCCCATGCGCCAACCATTCCTGCGCACTTCACCCCTGCGCAGTTCACTCCTACACAGTCTGCTCATACGCAATCCACTCTTGCGCAGTTCACTCCTACGCAGTCTGCTCATGCGCAATCCACCCATGCGCAGTTCACTCCTGCGCAGTCTGTTCATGCGTAATCTGACCCATGCGCCATCTGCCCCTGCGCCCTGTGCCCCTGCGCACTTGGCACCCTGCGCAGCTGACACCTGCGCAATCCAATCCCCTGACCCCTTGCGCAATCCATTGGCTCTTGGAGTTTTGGTTTTATTTCTCTAAGCTTGGCTCTTCTATAGCCCTGTATATTAATATTTTATTAGATATTTTACGCCCATTTTATATCCTTACGCCTTTTGTCATGAACTTGATTTTACTTAACATGTTTGGAATGACTATTGTACATGGCATGGTATGACAAAGAACTAGCACAATACGACAGTGACCCGTAGTGGTGCACTCCTGACATGACCAACCTGACATGATAGTGGCCCGTCGTGGCACACTCCTGACAAGTACCCTGACATGATTTATCTTGATAACTTGATAGTGGCCCGTGGCGGCGCACTCCTGACTTGCCTTGACTTGTAACTTGTAACTTGACTTGACTTGATGCTGTTGCGACAGCTAACTTGACTCGTATAATCAACTAGACACCGTGGGTGTTTCTGCTTGCTTGCTTGTACAATCTACTTGTCTTGTCTTACATCATGTCTAGGACGTTACTCCCTGGTTCCCACGGTCAGGGATTCATACTGAATATGGATTAGGCTAATGACTAGATCAAACTATAGTTCATGGAGAATTTCCAGTCACAGGCAATCTTGTTATCTGGGCGCTCTTAATTGGACTTGTAGCTTGCCGACGAGTAGAGCACATTTCCAGCATACTGTTATGTGTTGTACCCTCTAAGTCACCTAAGGGTATATCGTCTCCGGGGTGATGTACCCAACCATACTCTCAATCCGCGGAAGGATAACTGGATGGTCTGCAGGGCTTGGGACTGGAAAATTTCTCACTTGCATCTTGTTAGTAATTAAGGCTTGTGATAACCCTAGTTAGTTAAGTAGTAAGCCGTAGTAATTGCTTGGCCGCTTGTGAATGGACGATGTCTAGCCCTGTCTAAGTCTTGTCTAGTCCTTGTACCTGGCTACTCTTGTACATGCTTGTTTTACTTATCTCTAACAATAAATGGGTAGAGACAGAGTGCTGTTCAGGCGAATGGTTACAACCTCGGTCCTTGTTTGGTTTACGGGTTGTAACCTGGCTCCCAGAATGGTTCCACGTCCCTAGTCGTTTATTGTCCTGACGTGCTCTTTATTTACTTGTACTTTCTTTCATTTTCTTATGTCCTGATATACTGGCTTTTGTTCTTATTTCGTGGCCTCCATTGTGGCACTTGCTATTTCTGGGGTTGACCCAGCTGGTTTTGTGTGGCCAGATTTTGGAACAGCACCCGAGGATCTACCGAACCTCCAGCCCGATGGTGGCGACTAGAAGAAACCCGGGCTACAAGTGGGTTTTCTATTTTGTTTCGCTCACTCTATTGTAAAATTATTCTTTTGAGGCGTTTAGCCGACGAGCACCTGTTAGCTCGATGCACCTTTACTTACTGTCTGCCTACGGGCTGTAAACATGATTAACAAATCCTAGGGTTGATCATGTATGACTTAACTCTTGCTAGTCCTAGCATTTTGTATGACTAGCTTCATGATCAGCTGATATGTAATATTTGGGACGCCTTTTATTGTATATTTGGTGGTCAAACATCTTGTAATTATATTATTTGCTTGAGATTGAGACAGTAGGCTTGACCTTATGAGACTGTTGGCTTGTAGTAAACCCTCATATCTAGACAGCCGTGACCGTATAGCGAGATGGACTTCATTTCAATATACGTAGCTGGCTATGTTCGCCTCCGCTCTCCAGTATTCTGGTTCTGGGGCGTGACATGGTTTAAGTGGTGGCCCATGCAGGTCTTGTCAATCAAGAAATATGAGGGTTTACCGAATAGATGTCTCAATCATTACTCGTCCTTGATCTCCGTTCATATCCTCTGAATCTCTAGATTCTTGCCTTGATCATGTGCTTGTATCGTTGATCTGTCCTGGTCCTTCCTTATTATTTTCCCTGTGTCGTCTTCTTCAGCGGTACTGTACCTGACCCCACCGATCAGCAAGTTGGAGCACCTACCGCGGACCAGCAGCAACCTGGAGATCAAGCCCAGCTTTCCGGAGTTGCCTCCCGAGTTATACCTCCTGGAGGAGAGCCCCCAGTTCAGCCTGTTCAGCCTGCTGAGCCGGATGATGGCACCTTGGTAGGTCTCATCAGGACCTTGATAACTTCTCAAGATCGCAGAGGAGACGCCTTGCACCAGACAGTGGCAGATGCTTTGACCAGAGGCGGTCATCCAGGGAACAGCGCGGCCAATAGCTTCAAGCGCTTGAACCCTCCCTTCTTCGACGGCAGCGAGGATGCGATTGCCGCGGACGCTTGGCTTCAGGATACCGAGGTGGTTCTGGAAGCAGCTAGAACACCTGAGAATGAGAAGGTGGCGGTGGTACGCCTGCAGTTGTTGGACTTAGCTCGCAGTTGGTGGGCGACTCAGGCCATGGGATTAGTGGCACCCATTGCTTGGGCAGTGTTTAGAGAGAGATTCCAGACGAAGTATTTCGATGCTGTGGCTCGGTATGACTTGCAGACTAGATTTACCAACTTGAAGCAAGGAGGCAGAACAGTCGACAGTTATACATCTAAGTTTTCTAGACTCAGTAGGTTTGTCCCCACCTTGGTGGCGACCGAGTTTGATAGGGCCCAGCGGTTCCAGCAGGGACTGCATTTGGAGATCTTGTTGGCAGTCGAGCAGTTCAAGCACCAGACGTTCGATGCAGTATTGAGGGCAGCTAGGAGGCATGAGTACACCTCCCAAAGGATCGTGGATAGGACCGGATGTAGGAAGCGGTCCCACAGTCAGATGCAGTAATCATCAGCCCCGGCCCCGGTAGCTAGAAGTTTGACCATTAGAACTCCGTGGCGGGCGGCCTCAGTGACGTCGGTTCAGCATTCGACCCTGACGTACCCGCAGCAGCAAAAGCAGAAGCAGACTTCCGCGATGGGATGTTCTTATTATGGGAAGCCAGGCCATGTAGTGGCAGATTGTCGTAGGGCACAAGAATTGTGCCTGGCTTATGGAGCGGCAGATCACAAGATAGGAGCCTGCCCGAATAGGGGTAGTTCTTCCTCTTCCAACCTAACCAGTCTATCGGTTAGGGGACCAGCACCCATGCAGCAGCAGCAGCAGCAGTACCCAAGGCCATTGTTGCCTCAGGCCCAGGCATTCCAGCAGCAGTGTGCCCAGGCCCCAGTGCACAGGCAGAGAGGTTTCCAGCAGAGGGGACCCACAGCTAGAGGTCAGGCCATGATGATGGCTCTGGAAGAAGAAGTTGCACCAGGTGAGGTAGTGGCAGGTACTATTCTCGTCAACTCCTTTCCAGCTTCAGTATTATTTGATTCTGGTGCATCGCATTCATTCATGTCTGCACGATTCGCGACACGGATAGGATTGGAGTCCGAGTCATTATCAGTGAGGCTCAATATACTTACTGGTAATGGTCTTGTGGGAGTAGATCGAGTGTTTTTCTCGTGTCGGATCGTAGTTAGCGGTAGAGAGTTCCCCGCTAGATTCATAGAATTCCCTATGGCAGACTATGATGTAGTCTTAGGCATGGATTGGTTGAGGAACCAGTATGCTAGGATAGACTGCCATGTTGGCAGGTTGTCTTTAGTATTCCAGGCGAGCCAGAGTTTTCATTTTCCAGAGGCGCGGTGGAACCATCCTCCCCAGTGTTGCGGATGGCAATAGCAGCAGTGCAGTTGCCCAGGATAGTTGAAGAATTTCCAGATGTCTTCCCAGAGGAACTTCCAGGGATGCCGCCAGAGCGGAAGATCGAGTTCACCATAGACTTGATCCCCGGGACAGCACCAGTATCAGAGAGAGTCTACAGAATGGCGCCTTCAGAGTTGGAGATTTTGTAAAAGATGATTGAAGAACTCAGGACCAAGGGATTCATTCGTACAAGTGGATCGCCTTGGGGAGCCCCAATGCTTCTTATAAAAAAAAGGATGGTACGTCCAGGTTATGTGTAGATTATCGTACCTTGAACTCAGTGACAATCAAGAACAGATACCCTCTTCCGAGGAAAGATGACTTGTTTGATCAACTTAAAGGAGCTTCAGTGTTCTCGAAGATAGACTTGCGGTCAGGATACCACCAGATCAGAGTCAGAGAGCAGGACATCCCGAAGACAACGTTTAGATCGAGGTATGGACATTGGGAGTTCCTTGTTATGCCCTTTGGAGCAACCAATGCGCCTGCAGTATTCATGGACCTCATGAATCGCATTTTTATGCCTTACCTGGATTAGTTCGTGATCGTGTTCCTAGATGATATCTTGGTCTACAGCAAGAGCGAAGCTGAGCATGAGCAGCATCTCAGAATCGTCCTTCAGACGCTTAGAGAGCACCAGTTGTACGCCAAGTTCAGTAAATGCGAGTTCTGGCTCGATCGCATTTCGTACTTGGGTCACATCATTACCCGAGGAGGAGTAGAAGTGGACCCCCAGAAGATTGTGGCTATCGAGACTTGGCCAGCACCTAGTTCAGTGGCAGAGGTTCGCAGCTTCCTTGGATTGGCCGGCTACTACTGGCGATTCGTTTCAGATTTTGTAAGGATTTCAGCGTCGATGACCTAGTTGACTCGTAAGGATGTACCATTTGTTTGGACAGTGGAGTGTCAGGAATCATTCGAGAAGTTGAAGCGAGGTTTGATAACGGCTCCCATTCTCACACTTCCAGATGGGACCGGAGGATTCACAGTTTATTGCGACGCTTCAGGCAGAGGATTGGGATGTGTCTTGATGCAGCATGGAAAGGTAATATCTTATGCATCATGCCAACTTCGTGACCATGAGAAGAGTTACCCGACCCACGACTTGGAGCTAGCAGCAGTTGTGTTTGTACTTAAGTTGTGGAGGCACTACTTGTACGGAGATAGAATGGAGATACTTACTGATCACAAGAGCCTGAAGTATGTTTTCACCCAGAAGGATCTTAACATGCGGCAGAGAAGATGGCTCAAGCTACTGGTGGACTACGATGTGGATTTGCAGTATCACCCAGGGAAGGCCAACGTTGTAGCAGATGCGTTGAGCCGGAGTTTATTTCCTAACGGCGCAACCAGAGTTATTGGCAAATTTTCAGAAGATGGGAATTGAAGTAGTTCTTCCTACCAGCGTGGTATTGATGGCCAGTCTACAGGTTCAGTCCAGCATAGTTGAGAGGATCCGGATGGCGCAATCTACAGATTCCAAGCTTCAGCGGCTCAGAGCAGAGTATGAGGCAGGAAGAAGGCCAGAGTTATGCATTCATGAAGATGGTACACTTCGGCACGGCACTCGTCTTTGTGTACCCAGTAGAGATATCAGACATGAGGTTATGGCAGAAGCTCACAGCTCACATTATTCTATTCATCCCGGTGGCACGAAGATGTACCGTGATATCCGTCAGCACTTCTGGTGGAATGGCATGGAGAGGGAGATAGCCCGGTTTGTCTCTCGGTGTTTGGTTTGCCAGCAGGTTAAAGCTGAACATCAGAGGCCCGCTGGACTTTTTCAGCCCTTGCCGATTCCAGAATGGAAGTGGGAGCATGTGACCATGGATTTTGTGACTGGATTGCCTAGATCCCCCGCTGGTCGAGATGCTATTTGGGTTATAGTTGACCGGCTCACGAAGGTGGCTCATTTTCTTCCATTTAGAGTTGGGCAGTCAACAACTCAGCTAGCAGAGATGTACCTCAGGCAGATTGTCAGGCTTCACGATGTGCCCGTCAGTATTACCTCGGACCGAGATTCAAGATTCACATCACACTTTTGGAGGCGTAGCCTGCAAGAGAGTTTGGGAACTCGTCTCCAGTTCAGTTCGGCATATCATCCGCAGACAGATGGCCAGTCAGAGCGCACAATCCAGACCCTTGAAGACATGTTAAGGTCTTGCACCCTCGACTTCGGTGGTTCATGGGAAGATCACCTGCATCTCGTAGAATTCTCGTACAATAATAGTTTCCAGGCCAGTATCCAGATGGCTCCGTTCGAGGCTCTGTATGGTAGGAAGTGTAGATCTCCGCTAGCATGGGATGATGTCGGAGAGAGGCAGATGCTTGGTCCAGAGATGATTGCTCAGACAGTTGAAGTGGTCAGAAGGATCAGAGATCGTCTTCGAGTTGCCCAAGATCGCCAGCGGCATTGGGCCGATGCTCATCGACGTCCCTTGGAGTTTGCTATCGACGACCATATATTCCTTAAGATCTCGCCTAACCGCAGCGTCATTCGCTTTGGCGTGCGAGGAAAGCTTAGTCCTAGGTATATAGGGCCGTTCGACATTCTAGAGCGAGTAGGAGATGTATCCTATCGTCTCGCTCTTCTGCCGTCGCTAAGCGAGATGCATAATGTATTCCATGTGTCCCAATTACGACGGTACATTCCAGACCCGAGCCATATCCTAGATCATTCGGAATTGGTTGTTGGTACCAACCTTTCGTATGAGGAGAGGCCCGTGTCTATATTGGACCGGAGAGAGAAGATACTCAAGAACAAGACTATTAGTTTAGTCCGTGTTGCTTGGGGTCATCACTTTCTAGGTGAGTCAACGTGGGAGCGTGAGGATGATATCCGATCGCGATATCCCTACCTGTTTGACTCGTAAGGTATAATGTCTTCCTTATGCCTTATGTTTTACATCCCTTGCTTGCATGTATGATTGTCTGATTGCTTGCCTGGCTATAGCTTGTCTGTGATTAATATAGCTTGTCCTTGTCTCTCTAGCCTCTTAATTAAATTTCGAGGACGGAATTCTTTTAAGGTGGGTAGAGTTGTAACACCCATATTCTGAATGCGTATTTTGTCAAGCTTGCATGTATTTCAGACCTGTATTTATTTTCTCGGATTTTGGCATGTACTTGTAATTGGCTTAACTTGCAGATTTTGGTTCTCGTAAACGGGTTTTGACTTGGCTTGGTTTTATTTTGTGGAGGAGAATTGGTTTGATTTGGTTTGGTTTGGTTTAAATGCATTGGAACACCTTAGCCTATGCTCCACCCTCAACACAACACACCCACCTCCATTAAATCCTACCTAACTTTTCTCTCTCCTCTTTATTTTTTTTATTTACTTCTCCATCTCCTTCTTCTTCCTTCCTCTACACAACTCACCAACACCCATAGACAAGTGCACCTTGCCACCACATGAGAACCACATTCTATTTGTTCAATAGCTAGATTAGGCCATGGTGATCAACATTAGAACTTGACATTTTATGATTTGGAGTCTCCATTGTTCGAGATCTAGGTTTTAACTATTTTCGGATTTACATGGTTTTGATCTATTTTGGTTGGATTTTTGTGGGTTTTGATGCTTCCATGTGGAAGAGAATTCAATTTTACTCAAGTTAGAACTTTGAAAATCTATATTTGGCTTTGATTTGACAAAGATATAAAAAATTGAATTCTTGGTGTTCTTCTCGGCCTGGAGTAGCAGCCTACAGCCTGCGCTCTTTAGCGCAGTGCTGGACTGCGCAGCCCCTCTCGGCCTGCGCTCTTTAGCGCAGTGCCGACCGCACAGCTTGCCCTATGGTGAACTGCGCTCAGCCCCATGTGCCAACCATTCCTGCGTACTTCACCCATGCGCAGTTCACTCCTGCACAGTCTGCTCATGCGTAATCTACCCCTGCGCAGTTCACTCCTGCGCAGTCTGCTCATGCGCAATCCACCCTTGCGCAGTTCACTCTTGCGCAGTCTGTTCATGCGCAATCTGACCCATGCGCCATCTGCCCCTGCGCCCTGTGCCCCTGCGCACTTGGCACCCTGCGCAGCTGACACCTGCGCAATCCAACCCCCTGACCCCTTGCGCAATCCATTGGCTCTTGGAGTTTTGGTTTTATTTCTCTAAGCTTGGCTCTTCTATAGCCCTGTATATTGATATTTTATTAGATATTTTACTCCCATTTTATATCCTTACGCCTTTTGTCATGAACTTGATTTTACTTAACATGTTTGGAATGACTATTGTACATGGCATGGTATGACAAAGAACTAGCATAACACGACAGTGACCCGTAGTGGTTCACTCCTGACATGACCAACCTGACATGATAGTGGCCCGTCGTGGCACACTCCTGACAAGTACCCTGACATGATTTATCTTGATAACTTGATAGTGGCCCGTGGCGGCGCACTCCTGACTTGACTTGACTTGTAACTTGTAACTTGACTTGACTTGATGCTGTTGCGACAGCTAACTTGACTCGTATAATCAACTAGACACCGTGGGTGTTTCTGCTTGCTTGCTTGTGCAATCCACTTGTCTTGTCTTGCATCATGTCTAGGACGTGACTCCCTGGTTCCCACGGTCAGGGATTCATACTAAATATGGATTAGGCTAATGACTAGATCAAACTATAGTTCATAGAGAATTTCTAGTCACAGGCAATCTCGTTATCTGGGCGCTCTTAATTGGACTTGTAGCTTGCCGACGAGTAGAGCACATTTCCAGCACACTGTCATGTGTTGCACCCTCTAAGTCACCTAAGGGTATATCGTCTCCGGGGCGATGTACCCAACCATACTCTCAATCCGCGGAAGGATAACTGGATGGTCTGCAGGGCTTGGGACTGGGAAATTTCTTACTTGCATCTTGTTAGTAATTAAGGATTGTGATAACCCTAGTTAGTTAAGTAGTAAGCCGTAGTAATTGCTTGGTCGCTTGTGAATGGACGATGTCTAGCCCTGTCTAAGTCTTGTCTAGTCCTTGTACCTGGCTACTCTTGTACATGCTTGTTTTACTTATCTCTAACAATAAATGGGTAGAGACAGAGTGCTGTTCAGGCGAATGGTTACAACCTCGGTCCTTGTTTGGTTTACGAGTTGTAACCTGGCTCCTAGAATGGTTCTACGTCCCTAGTCGTTTATTGTCCTGACGTGCTCTTTATTTACTTGTACTTTCTTTTATTTTTTTATGTCCTGATATGCTGGCTTTTGTTCTTATTTCGTGGCCTCCTTTGTGGCACTTGCTCTTTCTGGGGTTGACCCAGCTGGTTTTGTGTGGCCAGATTTCGGAGCAGCACCCGAGGATCTACCGAACCTCCAGCCCGATGGTGGCGACTAGAAGGAACCCGGGCTACGAGTGGGTTTTTTATTTTGTTTCGCTCACTCTATTGTAAAATTATTCTTTTGAGGCGTTTAGCCGACGAGCACCTGTTAGCTCGATGCACCTTTACTTACTGTCTGCCTACGGGCTGTAAACATGATTAACAAATCCTAGGGTTGATCATGTATGACTTAACTCTTGCTAGTCCTAGCATTTTGTATGACTAGCTTCATGATCAGCTGATATGTAATATTTGGGACGCCTTTTATTGTATATTTGGTGGTCAAACATCTTATAATTATATTATTTGCTTGAGATTGAGACAGTAGGCTTGACCTTATGAGACTGTTGGGTTGTAGTAAACCCTCATATCTAGACAGCCGTGACCGTATAGCGAGATGGACTTCATTTTAATATACGTAGCTGGCTATGTTCGCCCCCGCTCTCCAGTATTCTGGTTCTGGGGCGTGACACTTCGGCGCCATCTTCGTTGTCCCGGATGACAGGGTGCCGGACCCCATAAAATACTTCGTAGACGTGTAGGTCATACCAGTCAGGTGCATTCCATATTCTTCTGGCATACCGCTGGTACAGATACAGTGTGTAATCACTGTCGTCCCATTCTAGGCTAGGCATAAACAGATCCATACCTATATTCATAATATTTTTAAATAATTAATTTACTAATATGAATAACAAGGTATAGAATATATATATTTATTGATGGATACAGGTGGTACAAACATTCAGACACCTACTAGTCAGATCTTACTATTTACATACATACATCTTTACATACTAGTGACTCATATCCACATTTTCCTTAGATTAAGAATTCTTGCATCTGGATATGTCTGTATCCATTCTTCTAGTGTTACATTGTGTTTGGATGTTGGATCTTCGGAGGGTTGTGCCTTGATGAGTACATAGTAATTCACCGTATTGTAGTACTCCTTTCTTTCGTCGATAATATCCATGACTACCAGATGTTTTATTTCATAGTGTATGCCATAAACTTCTATCATCTGCCTTGGTGCTACCCTCCACATCTTTCTTATGAATTCATAATATTCATCCAAGATGTGGATGTCGTTTCCCAAACGAGCGAAGGACACAAATCGGGACATGATCTACATCAAGAAACTTTTAGGTTAGTATTCTTCCAAATAAATGGTTAGATAGTAAAAATATTCATTTGAGAAGTGTTGCTAATTATCGGTACTACCTTCCTTAGAGTAATCCTAAAAAACTTCTAGGTGTGATAGGTTTTCTACTTAACTTCTAGGGTGCGATTAGGTTTTCCACCTATATACCCTATTTCATACTTTTTATAATCCTAGATTTTTCATTCTTTGCGGACCTGTATGGGCCACCACTAAAAGACGTGTCACGTCCCGCATCTCAGATTCAACGGTGACGTCATAACACATCCCCAGGCTACGCGTCAAATTCGTGATTGTCGCCCGTAAAACATCAGAATGGAAAATATAAAAAATTTACTAAATACATTACATTCTTTAATTAACATCCAACTATTTCAAGAGTACAACTGCCTGAGTTATTACAACAAACTATTCTTTTACAATATTATGGAAACTACAAATACTAGTTGAGATTCTTTAAATGGTCTACTCCTCGATATTGTCCTCGTCACCTAGAGGTATCATTTTTGCAGGTACATCATCTTCCCCTAGAGAACAAAACTAGGTCGTTTAGAACGACAAGCAAGTCCTCGGCCAAAAATGGATAGGAAAATAAAATAAGGAATGAATATAAAGATTTTCTTATTAAAAGAATAGGAATATGCAATTTACATCGTTATAGTTTTCATTTATTTAAGTAGTATAACGTCTATTGACTTTATTTGAAATAGGGTAATTTCCTTCTAGAATGAGATAAAATTTGAAGTACTAAACCTAGAATGCAATGCAAATTGGAGAACAACACCTGAATATTCATCTAAATAGCTTCCCGTCAACAATCCCGTATTCCTGGGATCAGGCTGTGATTTAGGTGGCACGGTGCTTAGATTCCGGCCCTGCGCCTCCTTTGGGCTTACAAAATTCATCTTCCCGATGTTACTGTCGATGTAGATGTAAAAAATAATTTCGAGCTTCCCTTGAGCTTATCATAAATTTTGCCTCCCTTGGACAAAATTGAAATTTACCTCCCTTCGACAAATTGAAATTTGCCTCCCTTGGGCATAAGTGGGCTAAGCCGCACATACTCGATTCGTATGGCCCTACGAATGAGTAAATAAAAATACCGATCAACTTTTTGGTTATGTTATGTTGCGGGACTTTTAGGGATATTCAGGTTGTTCTCCCCCTCCCAAATGCTTTACCGAGAATTTTTCTGAAAACTTCTAGGTTTATGAAAATAAACCAATTTTTCTATAATTCTAAGAATTTTGGCTATCTCTTGAAATTTTTGAAAATTTCGACAGAGTCTCCTTTGTATTTAGAGACCCCAAAAATTTACAAGAGACAATATATATATAAATTAAAATTTTGGGTTCGCCGACCCCTTCGGTGGAGCAACTCTCAACATCGGAACCACGCAGTTAATATTTCGGGTTCACCGACCCCTTCGGTGGAGCAACTTTCAACACCGGATACTCACGCAGTTTAATGAATAAGAAAAATAAATATCGAAATGAAGAATTTCCTTTATACCTGAGCATGCTAGCGGTTTTTTTTGATTGCAATGTTCCTTGGTGCTACACAATCCAAGTAAACACATAGCTATTGCATAATGCTATTAAGTACTACATGTTGTGAATAGGTTCCAAAATTAAAATCGAATATGCCCAACTTTAAATTATACTACATATATCAACCCCTTGAAGTGTAAACTAGCAAAAATTAACAAGTATGTTACCCGGTCAATCCGGTATTCATAAATGTCTTTTCTAACTATGTGTTCATGATAAAATGGTTCTTTTAAGCTTGATTTAAATTCTGGAAAGATTTGAATATTACAATAAATTAATAATCTGTCAATTACACTTAGCACAAAGTCAAATTTAAGGCATTCCTTAGTATATTATTCATACTCATAGTTGATAAAACCCTTAAATAATGAGAATTCCTACTTGTGGTCATATAAAGTGGTAATATATATATATATATATATATATATATATATATATATATATATATATAAAATTGAATCATGACCTTCCACCCTTCTTAATACCAAATCTAGTAGATAATGTATATGTATCCATGTCCAACATGTGTTAGAGGAAGACAAGTTGACAGGTGCTAGGAGTGGATCGATGTATAGCTTGCAAAAAAAAGACCGATATGATGCTAGATGTGTGGACAGAGCTGACATACAACCCTAGTTCATTTCTCAACAAATGACGAGCCATTTTAACTACTAAAAACATAATAAATGTCCTCATGTGGTTTTGTTCTCCTTTTACAATTACATCATATGTATATAAGCAAAACCCTTTGGCAAAATTAATCAAGTACAACAAATTTTTGTTCAAAATTCAAATAACAATTAGATTTTTTTTAAAGGTTGGCTCAACCATCTCTATATTGAATACTGCAAATAAACTATTCTACTTATCTAATCTTTTTAAAACACCCAAAGGTTACATCCTAACTGGCTCTAAATCAAAATATCAACATCTAACCTTAGTCGACCAAAACTATAGTAAAACCCTCGTGTTATTCTTTATATAGGGTATATTGAAACAACAACTGGTGCCAAATACATGCCACATCCATGACAGACACTGCAAATACGCCAGAATGCTAGAATAGGTGGAATGTATATATATTTGTGTTGTGTCCAATGTATATATATATTTGTGTTCAATTTTGTACATAAAAATTTATCCATAATTGAATTCTCTTATTATTCTACTACTTATTTCCATGCTTGATTTTCACAAACTTGAATTTGTCATGAATTTACCTAAATTCCAGAAATGAAAGTAAACATATAAATTTGATAAAAATTTAAGAAATCATTTTTGAACATTTTTTTTAAGATGAGAAGAGTGGGAGGACTTGCCTTGGAATGATGATAACCTAGATTTGGTCTTCCTAAATTCTCCTAGCATAATACCCAAATCAAAATTTTGTCAAAATATATATGCATTCACATATTTATATAAACCCAATTCCTTGACCTAATTTTGAAATTGAAAAGAAATGAAGGAAATAGGAAAATTACCTAGGGTTCTTGGGTTGTGGAAGAGGAGGAGGAGAAGAAGAAGTGCTGGAAGTGGCGGTGGTGGCCGGCGACGGGCGCGCGGGTGGCCGACGGTCGCGGGCTCGGTAGGGCAACAGGTGGCCAGCACAGTAGCAATAGCAGCGAGTAGTAGGGAGAGAGAGAATGTCGGGTGTGAGTGTGTGTGGGTGGTGTGTGAAATAGGAAAGGGGTTTTATTATAGAGGAAGGAGATGATTAGTTTAAGGAGAGGGGTGTTAGGTGGCAATAGATGAGATTATCTCTTCATGTAGGGGGACCATGTGGATTTAGCAATGCCACATGTCCTCTTGGGGTGACACCTCACCATTTAAGTTCGTGAGTGTGTTTTACAATTGCATAATTTTTCTTAGGATTTAAATGCAAAGTTGTATATAGAAAATTTGTATATTTAAAATAACATGACTATAATTATTATTATCATTATTATTTATTGAAAAAAGAAAAATTAAAATTAGAGCATAACAGCGGCATTGCCTTAAGGTCTCCCTAATTAGCAGGTCTACGGAGTACTGATGACCTTCATATCTCACATTGTTACGATTCTTCCAGATCATCCACGTTGCGGCTGCTGCTACGATCTGGTGGCCATGGGACGCGGAGTCCCAGGCCGCTACGAGGTCGTTGAAGCACCCACCCCCATGATCCATTCTGTAGTGCTGGGAAAGAACTCTCCAGACCCTCATCGGAAGGTCTCCCTGACAGAAGATATGGTCAACCGTTTCTGATTGACGGTCAGTGCAGCATGTGCATGCTGACGCCAGGCTGAATCCAATAGTGTTGAGAATGTCATCGGTGGACAGGATCTTGCGAAATGTTTTCCAAATAAGGAAGGACCACTTCATGGGGATGCATGTCTGCCAGAAGGAAGCAATGATAGGAGATGGCGTCGCAATACCAAGGACTACTCTTCTGGCCGATCTGACCGAAAAGGAACCCGTAGCGTCGACCGACCACCGAAGCTCATCTGCGACGGAGCTGATCATCGCTCCGCTGTGGCGGATGCACTCTACTGCCCCAGGCCCTGCCCAATCCCGGACCTTGTTCCAATTTTAGTTGTTATCTGTGGTGTCCCACATATCCTTGATCTTGTAGTTCCTAGGGGCTGCTGAAAGGTAGGGAAGTAAGGTGTCTCCTACCCAACGTTCAAGAAATGACGATGAATCACCGTCACCCACCTGGAGGCACATCACGGGTTCGACAAGAGAACGCCCGATAAGGATGCATCGCCAAGCCGTTGAGGATCTGCTATTAGAGATGGCCATCTTCGGGTGGATGTGCTCGAAGTATTTGGCCTTCGTGAACCTGGTCCATAAGTTTCGGTTCGTGCGTAGCTTCCACCAGAGTTTCATCGAGAATGCTTTAACGATGTCAGAAAGTTTGGTGAATCCGAGGCCCCCCTCCCCGGTAGTACGTGCCATGGTATCCCAACTAGCCCAATGGTGCTTGTCGTTGCCTCCGCTGTGCCCCCAAAGGAAGTTGCAAAAGATACTTTCGATCGACGATAGCACTTTCTTGGGGGAGGAACACACAGCTAGGGTGTAGATGGGGATGGAGGTGAGGACGTGTTTGATGAGGATCATCTTGCCACCAGGAGATAGGGTAGCATTATGCCATCTCTCAAGTTTTTTTTTCTGATACGGTTGATCACCTCCTCAAAAATGCCAGTGTTGGATTTGCCGTACACGAGGGGACAGCCTAGGTAGTGGAACGTGGGATGCTTGATGGGGAATGAGGTGGTGTTGGAAAGATTAGCCGCGTGCTCTCTCTTGATTTTGTGGTGGGCGTAGATAACACTTTTTTCGGGTTGACCTTCTGACCAGAGCACCTGACGTATCTCTGGAGAGTGTTGTGGACAACGTTCACCGACCCAACGTCCCCAGAAGAGAAAATGAGGATGTCGTCTCCGAATGCCAGGTGGGTGATGATCGGGTAGCCGCTGGAGGTATGATAGTGTTGGAAGTTAGGAGTGCAGGCCATCTTATTAAGGTTTCTAATCAAGGCATCCGCTGTAATTATAAAGATAGTGGAAGATAGAGGATCTCCTTGCCTGAACTCACGGCTCGATTTGAAGAAGCCGTCGGCCTGACCGTTGATAACCGTAGAAAACCATGAGTTGCTGATCGATCTTCACACGATGTTGGTCCAAGTTTCGGAAAATCTGAAAGCTCTGAAAACCCAGATCATGAATTGCCAATCCAGCCTATCATATGCTTTCTCCATGTCCAATTTGATGGCTATGTTGCCCCTTCTTGCTGGGAGCTTCATGCAGGTGATTAACTCTTGAGCCAACATTATATTATCCTGGATATTCCTATCCCGGACAAAGCCACTCTGCTCCTCAGAGATGATCTTGGGTAGAAGACCAGACATACGTGATGCGATGATCTTGGATATGATCTTGTTGGTGAAAGTGCAGAGACTGATGGGCCAAAAATTGCAAAAAGTCTCCGGGTTATCTTTTTTCGGGATGAGGATCAGATTGGTGCTCGAGATGGCTCTGCGATAAGTGGCTCCCTGAAAGAAGGCAGATGCCGCTTTGTGGATATCCACCTTGATGATATCCCAGCATGTGCAAAAAAATGCCCCCGCAAACCCATCTGGTCCGGGCGCACTGTGCTCGTCGAGGGCCCAGACGGCGTCTTTTACCTCTTGCTCGGAAGGAGGTTGTTCTAGCTGGATGTTGTAAGTGTCGCTAATAAGGTAGGGTATCTCATCCAGGAAGGTGTTGTCTCTGATAACCGTTTCTTTGGAGAACAACTGGAAGAAGAACTTCGTGGCCTCCGCTTGGATACCCCTTTGGTCGTTGATGATGTTCCCGGATTCGTCGGCTATCTGGTGGAGGGTGAGTTTCTGTCTGCGATCGTTGACGCAGGCGTGGAAGTAGCTCGAGTTTTTGTCCCCGTCACTATCCCATTTAAGCCTCGCTTTCTGCTTCCAAAAGTCAGTCTCAACTTTCAGCCGGAATTTGAGGATGGCTTTGGTGAGGTTAAGGGCGGTCCTGGTAGCTGGCGATCTGTCGGTCACGAACCTGACTTCGGTACGAGTAACGTCATCATCAGCCTCACGAATAGGCTGAAAAATGTCTCCATAAGCTTCCTTGCTCCCGACCTGTCACGACCCGCACCCAATATTTGGGCGTGAGCCGTGGGTACGTCCAGCCTACGCCGCAGAGTCGGCGGTAGTACGCTGTCTAGTCATCTCCATATTTATAAATACAGCCACGCAGTTTATATTCATTTGCACAATGTAAACCAAATCAACAAATAGGACCAAACAAGATGAATTCTATAATACAGTTTGGAGAGATGGATAATAAATAAACTAACAAAACTCTATTATCGATCAAAATGTACTAAATGACATAATCTCCAGAGAAAAAAACAATGTACTATAGAACATCCATCAATCAACTCATGAGTCTCAAAATAGGAATAACATCTAAGAGTCTCAGCTAAAACAAGCTGTGAAAATACTAAACAAATCTACTAAAAGTCGTCTGTAGCAGGCAACTTCGCATAAGCAGCCTCCAGCTTGTCCTGTGCGCCAAAGTCTGGATCTGCACTGTGCTTATAATATATGGTACAAACATCCTCTAACTCATCATCTAAAATATTGGTTTTCCAGTCAGGAATGGAACAAGCACACAAGCTGAAAAAATATCCGCAATATAATAGAGTTGACAGTACATGAATATAACATATGTAAAAGAAAACAGAAAAGTGAGATGATGACATGGTATATCTAGAATAAAAGTTTGAATCGCAGAATATGATATGTCAACTGGAAAGAATGTGAAAGCATAGTGACATGACAAGTGGTGAAATGTAAGAAATAAACAAAAGACAACTATCTAAGTGTGTTGAAATATTTGTTTCGACATGTGAACGACTAGAGGGGTAAATCCTTCACCCTGCACGTGTCGTGTGCAGCTGTTATTCTCCACGAAAGACACGGGAGATTGAATGGTAAGTCCACACATCTATTAGGATATTTCTCCCTCCCGACCAGTACTCTTGAACCCAAACAAGTCACGAAAGAAGCTAAATAAGAGTATAATAAATGGGAGTTCATGATACTAACTCGTGTGTCCATCGTGTCATCAAGCAAAGGAACATATGAACAATATATACTGAGCAAAACCATCAGAATTGGAAGTAGATCAGAAAGTGTACTTGTCTGTCGTCCTGAGCTGCGAGTACGGTTGGAGCACTGAGTCAGAGTCCAAGTAACCTATTTGATAGTTTATAGTGATCAATACATGATAAATAGAAGAATTTAACCAATTTCTAACTATACTATGTTTTTGGTTTATGAGTGGTCTAGTCTACCTACTTCTCTCATGTTGGGTGAATTATAACTCTAGTACTTATTTTAGGATAAATATCACCTATTTGTAAAGGTAGAGTGCTATGGTTAAATATTATATTCCTTATTTACTGTGGCTAACTCCCCTCAACAAGCCTTGTCTGTACCCAAGAGTAGGATACTCCTAATAGTGTATTCCCCTCATTTGCTGGGTTTGCAACACTGCCCTGCTATTTATAGGATTTCTCCACTGTTCTGACTGTCAACCCGATGCATGGAGGTACCATATAACAAATGGTATATATGAAGTGCCATGTGTTATCTTATTCGTGAATGCATCAGGGTTAACTGGTTATTGGGGTGTCTACTGTACCAATATGCGAGCACTTCCCTTATTCTTAACTTAACACTATCCCCCCAACTGTAAGCAGCACTCACCTAGTTATAGGTTTTAGTACTATTATGGTTGCCAAAGCCGTATCTCATGCTTGGCACCAAATCTGATGCATACTTATACTCTGTTACCTGTAGGACATGGGAGGTATGGCTTTGCCTGTGCAATGGTAGGCCTACACATCAAACTTCTCTAAGGACTGCAGGAACAAGGTTGTTGCCAAACCTTATTGACGCGGGTATTCAAGGCTATTTCTTCCTCTTATGGTTTAGGGTGACACTCCTACCCTCACATTGCATTTGCAGTAAGCCTATATATATACTTGGTGTCATTACCACACATTGAAGGCATAGGGATGGAAAACAATAAACATCAGTAATAACAACACTACCTACAGTTGTGTTGGGTTAAAGTGCCAGATTCATGGTTCTGATATGAAGGGCAGGGTTCAATTCCCTTCATCTATTAGTCATATCTCATGGGATCGGAGAAGAGGTTCAACTTTTCACAAATATTCCTCTGTCAACCATCCTCTATAACTTAGAGTCTAACACCAAAACTGGTGTCGGGTGACAAATGATACCAATTTTAAGTCGAATATCAGAAAAGTTTTGACTTTATACAGTTCCTACTCTTCTCACCTTACGGATACTTGCATTCATTACAACCGTTAGAGAATATTATGTCGATGCATAATTTCAAAAGATGGTAGGTGTGATATGCTTAACCTTAACTTACTCGGATACGAACATGCCCCTTACATACTATTGTGCTCTACAGGAACTACAATTAATCAGCCCACTCCCAATGCTGACTGATACACTACTCTGATACATCCACACCTATTCTCCTATATAGAGATTTTTCCCCTTACTCGTATGTACCCAGGTTATGCAGCCCCTTTTTGGTTCCCTATTTTGCTTCTTATTTCAATTACTGGCATTTATGTCAAGGTACTAGTTGATACCTTAGTTAGAGACCTAGTTCGACACATTACCAGCCTTATGATGAACACTTGATCACCTGTCCCTATTTCGATTGTTCATACACCTATGCCACAGTTCTAGATACCTCATTTAGATACTCATCTGATATCCCCAAGTTTGTAGGATGCTAAGTCTGATACCAAGTGTCATGTTACCAATCGTTCGAATACGGGTGTTCCGATACTCTGTTAATATTGCCCCTGCTGAAATACCTATTGCATACATGAGCGGCTTAAGGCAAATCGTAAATGGCACTCTGCTTATTCTCTGATACTCGATACCACGTCTATCTATAACTTGTTAGCTGTTAAGTTTATTTGGTTATTGACACATAACCATCCAAGGTTAGGCACGACCACACGAGTCAAGGGTGCTACACTGACACGCAACTTGCAGTCCTGATACTCCATATCGAACCACAACTGCTATCCAACTCCATGTTTCTCTCCCAATCAACCCCTCTATTCTAAGTTCACAGTTTTCTTAGCAGTTAAACGAATAGGTGGTGTGATGTACTTGTAGAAAAGAAGGTTTGGATCATTACCTTAATGAAGAATTCTTTGTCGATTTGCCAATGAAGTGCATGCAGTCACGAGGAAGGAGGTCTACAAGCTTTGTGAAAGATATTAGGGCTTCGATGGGGGAAAACAATAGAGCAGGTCGACCTGTCTATATATAGTATGGTTAGGATATACCTCAGCTTTAGATAGGATTAGCTAAAATCAGATTCGATATCGATAGGAATTTAATCTCTTAAGAGTTTAACTCGTGGTCAAACTGCAGAAGATCATTTAAATTTAAGCAAACAGGGGTTTCTACGGTTATAAAGAGTTTTCATAAGGCATTTTTGCACTTAAGTCCCTAGAAAAATCGGGTCTTGCAAAGCCACTCTTTATAATCGCCTAACCGAGTTTCCAGTTGAAAGCATATGCATAAAAGTATTTAAACTAAACTAAAATTCATAATAAGTAGAAAATTGGACTAAGGGTTTATACGACCGCTAGGGCTTTTCTCGTGGTCTTGAGCTTGTTGGCCACTCGAGTGAGAAGTTCGGGGTAATCCGCGCTGTTTCAGGCTTCCGTGATGACTTTCTTGAATTGGGGGTGCTCGCTCCAGAAGTCCAGTAAGCGGAAACTCTTTTTGGTCTGGCCGGATGTGCTAGTAATACCGACTAGCAGGGGGGCATGGTCAGATTCTGTGGCGTTGAGGTGAGAAAGCTTAGAGGTGGTCCCTATTCCGTGCCAGTGGGCGTTCGTTAGGGCCCTGTCAAGGCGGGAGTATTGTCGGCGGTTGCCAACCTGCATGTTGCACCAGGTGAATGTATTGCCGTTGAACGGAAGGGGGAGAGGTGGGATTTAAAGATAAAGTTGTTAAAATCTTGCATGGCCAAAAGAGGGGGAGGGCGGCCACCGGTCTTCTCTTCTCTGTACGTAATAGCGTTTAAGTCACCAATGCAAAGCCAAGGGAGGTTAATGTGGTGAAGGTGGATGTCCAGGAGGTCGTTCCAGAGGTGTTTACGATCAGCGACGTCACAGCTGCCATGAACCGCAGATACGATAGCGCGCTTGGGGATCATAGGATGTTCCATCCAGCAAGAGAGTGCCTGCCTGGAGTCCTGAATGACTCCGATCTTGACGTCCTTTGAGCATAGAATCCAAATGTCGTGTCTTCCAGTAATGGCCGTAGGAGAGCCTAACTACAGCTGAATGGATTTGAGTCTCTTATAAGGGATTTTGGGTTCAATGATGATCAAGATGTCAATCTTGTAGGTTTTCTTAAGGCTGGTTATTCTCCTCTTGGTTGGTTTGTTCGCCAGACCACGGACATTCCATGAGAGGATGTTCAGCATTAATCGAGGTGGAGGGGTTGGTTGGTCCGCTTGGCTGCGGACCGCGTACGCATGGTCGGGGACTCTACGTCGCCTTTCTTTTCTGATTTCCTGGTAGTGGTGGAAGCCTATCCCTCCTTCGAGGTGGATGTACCGAGGATGGAATCTTCGAGGGTTGAGTAGGGTGTCTTCGTAGGGTTCGATCAATTTACCTGTGGAATCCAGGTCGAATTTCTTATGAGGGATGAGAAGGGTGTCATCTGTGTTGCCAATCTGGTCTCCTTTCGACTGGAGAGGGAATCCTGCGACGATAACCTGTCGTGCTCTAAGGTCCTGCTCTGGCCCTAGAATAGCAAGGACATCTTCGACGGCGACTCCGTGGGAGGGATGAGAAGCGGCTGGATGGTCTGTGGCATGTCCAAGCTCTTGCAGGGTCTCTTCTGTTGTCTCCGAGGGAGGGTCTCTGAAGATCTCCGAGTCTGGACTGGGGGCCATGGAAGAGTCCTCAAGAAAAGCGATCTCCAGGGAGGGATCAGTCGCTTCCGAGACGAGGGCGTTAAACTGGTTGGAAATGGATAGAGTTGGTGGGTGGTATGGGACCACCGCTTCATCCGGGGAGGCGCCTTTTCCTGTTTTGCCATCGTTGGATTGAAATCTGATGTGGGAGTTCGGTAGTAGATGCAGAGGGATGTGGCAAGTGATTGATGCTTACCCCCATTGTGGTTGGATTGGGCAAGCGATTGATGCTTACCCCCGTTGGGTTGGGATTCTCTCCGTGTCGATTTCTTCTTGAGGTCTGGGTGAAGACGAAAACAATACTTTGAGAGGTGACCGCGCAAATGGCAGTATGAGCAGAATATAATATGATTATCGTACACGATTTGCTGGGTGTGGGACTGGTTTTCGAGTTCAATGAGGATGTGACTTGGGGGCTCAGAGGTGAGATCGAGTTCTACACATATCTTCACGTAGTGGGCTTTGGTCAGGTTGTTGGTTTCTGCTGCAGTGGCCACATATGTCCCGAATGAGTTGGCTATACGCCTAAGAGCCGCTGGAACAAAATAGATGAGGGGGTGGTTGGGGAGGGTTACCCAGGCGGCAACCGTCGCTGATTCTTCCTTAGTGTTAAAGCTTTCTGACCATATGATAATCTTCATCTGGTAGGAGTCAACCCTATAGGAGCCTTTGGACCACACTGTCCTGTGGTCAAGATCGGAGGAGAGATGGAGCAGAATATGCCTAGGGTCAATGAGAGCCACCTTATATTCTGCAGTAAGGCGCCAACTGGCTATAACCTCCTGAACCCGGAAGAGTTTAGGGCTTCCTGAGGAGAATTTGAGAAAGTAGGAGTGGGGGAAGGAGGTGGCCAGGGAGGACAGTTCCTGATCGGAGAAGGGTACGGAAGGCACTGAAGATGCCAGTGAATATTCAACATCGGGTAGGAGAACGTCAGAGAATAGGAGTCCCTGCCTAAGCGCCCAGTCTGGATGAAGATTGTCGATGAAGGAAGGCCTCGGAGGACCCGACGAAGGGAGGGGTCCCTGGGCAATGTACGGGGCGGGCATCGCAGAGGAAGAGTGGGAAGGAGTAGCTACTGCCGTCCGGGGGGTTAGCTCCAAGCTGGAAAAGAGAACGATGGGGTCGTTAGGGAGAGAACGACCAGAGGGGGGTAGAGAATAAAGCACAGATGGACCACTTAATGGTGCGGTACGACCGATGAGATCGATCCCGACAGGAGCGTTGACCGGGCAAGAAGGGCCTCTCGCAACTGACTACGACGACGAGGGAGGAGGAAGGACAGGGGAGGGCGGGGAAAGGGGTGAGGCGAACGGAGAAGCGGGGGAGGGGAGGTGGCAAGCGTCCGCAGATGTCGGAGGAGGGTCGCCATATGCGCCTACATGGGGAGGTGGGGCATATGCGCCCACTGAGGAATGGCCGCCGACAGGAGGTCGGGCGCTAAAGTCGCCCGCAGAGGCCAAGGGGGTCATATGCGCCCACTGAAGAAGGTCGGACATATACGCCCACGGGGGCAGGGTCATATGTCCCCTCTTGGACATGGCCATATGCACCCGCATGGGCAGGGCCATATGTGCCCGTAGTGGCTAGGAGGGGGCCGTCAATAGCATCCACAGAGGATTGGCGAGGGTATGTGCCCACAGCGGAAGGCCCGTATGTGCCCACAAGGGAAGTGTGATCGTATGCGACCACAAGCGGCGGGGCACATAGCTATGCGACCATTGGCTATAAGAAAGTAGGGCAAAGTAAATGAGCGGGAAGTTCGAAATTCAAAATCAAATTTGGGAACTTCCCCTCGATTCTCGTTCCCAAGGGGTATGAGGAGAAGATGAGGCTGGATGCGGCTGCCTCTCCCAGAGAGGAGGAGGAGGCGGCGGTGGGCGCCGGCCGTCGTTCTGGAACAGGCCGAAGACGGATAGAGCCTGAGGAGACGGAAACGGCACGATAGGAGAAACTGAAGGATCCACCGAGGGGGAGGGCGATCGGAGAAGAACGGAGGGCGCAAGGGGGGCGGGAGGAGGAGGAGACATGCGAGTCGAGGAGGAGACGGGCGGGGAGCGGGGGTTGGGGCCAGCGGGCCGATGACAGCGAAGAAATCGGGGGGAGGATCGCCTGGCCAGACCCGGAGGAGGCCCGCCATGCGAGGAGGGCGAAGGGAGGGAGAGGGGCGGGCTCCGTCGGCCTAGGCGGGACCGGAGGAGCTGAGAGCCGGACCAGCGGGAGAGAGTAGCGCTGCTTTCATTCTTTTATATTATATGATATATATCCACGCACACTATATATATATATATATATATATATATATATATATATATATATATATATATATATATATAGGCTTTATGGGTTTCATATATGTATAGGATTGGGAATCCTTTTTCCTTTTGGGATGTTCAGCCAAGAGAGGGGGAGTGCTTGGCCGACCACTTAATGGTGGGGGTCCACTTGATTGACTTGGTTGTTTGATGAGTTGGCTAATTGATTTGGTTATAGATTTAAATAAGTCTTTCCTAATATAGAACTAATTAGATCTATATATATAAATACAATGCAAAATCTGAATAAATATAAAATATATGTGTTTATTAATGTATTTTAATGCCCAACATGCCTACATAGGTTTAGGTTTGGGTTTGGTTTGGAGGAAGTTTGGAAAGGTTTGGTGCAACCGGGTCTCCTAAAAGTCATAAAGGCTTTATAAACTAATTAATTAGATTAAAATATGACTTGTGCCATTATTTGAATTGTTAACATGCAAGAGACTAAAATATAATCATGGCATTCCTAGCATGGCTAGTATGCTAGTCAAAGCACCCGACTACACTAGGCATGCCATACTTTCTAGTCAACTTGCACATTCAAACTCAATCATGACTATAGCCCTTCTTATATAATATAAATAGGATAAAATAAATTAGAAATAAATAAAAATCCAAATTAATATGATTAATTAAATAAAATATTATTTTAATTTTGAGAGATTTTACATCCTTCCCTCCTTAAAAGAATTTCGCCATCGAAATTAAAACAATACCAAATGGAAATTGAAACTACTAAGAAAATACAATAAATTACGTACCTTGGTTCTCAAACAAATGGGGAACATGCTCTCCCATGGAATCCTAATGCTCCCATGTAGACTCGCCCGGTGAATGATGCTTCCAAGCAACTCGAGCAAGTCTAATGGTCTTGCCTCGTAATGCCTTATAGCTATAGTCAAGAATCCCCACTGGCTGCTCCTCATAAGATAAAGTCGGCCCTACAGTAATCTTAGAATAATCAAGCACATGACTAGAGTCTGCCACGAACTTTCTCAACTATGACACATGGAACACGTCATGCACACCCTCTAGTGATGGAGGTAATGCAAGACGATAGGCCACTTCTCCTACTCTTTCGAGAATGTCGAAAGGACCAATGTACCTTGGGCTTAGTTTTCCCTTGCTACCAAACCGGATGGTACCTCGTTAATATGCGCAAGAATACATGGTCGCCTTCCTAGAACTCCAAGGGCCGACGATGAGTATCCGCCCAATGCTTCTGTCTGTCTTGAGCTGTCTGAAGATGCTTCTGAATCTGCTTCACCTTCTCTACGGTCTGTGTCACTAGCTCAGGTCCAAGAATCTGACGCTCTTCTACGTCACTCCAACAAACAGGCGATCTGCATTTCCTTCCATACAATGCCTCAAAAGGCGCCATCTGGATACTTGCTTGGTAGATGTTATTGTAAGAAAATTCTACCAAGTGCAAGTGATCCTCCCAAGATCCTCTGAAATCCAGCATACAAGCTCTCAACATATCCTCGAGCGTTTGAATGCTCCAACTATCCATCGGTCTGAGGGTGGTACGCAGTACTGAACTTCAATCGAGTTTCCAGACTCTCCTGTATACTCCTCCAAAAATATAGCATAAATCGAGAATCACCATCCGACATAATGCTGACAGGTACACCATGTAACTTCATGATCTGTTTCATGTACATGTCTGCCAATACCTCAGTAGACTGTCCTACTCGGAATGGCAAGAAATGTGCCGACATGGTCAATCGATCTATAATCACCCAGATTGCGTCTAGGGCTCCTCGGAAATCCGTTGACGAAGTCCATCGTGATATGCTCCCACTTCCACTCAGGAATAGGAAGTGGCTGTAGAAGTCCGGCTGATCTCTGATGCTCGGCTTTGACCTGCTGACCGACCAAACATCTAACTACAAATCGTGCAATCTTCCTCTTCATTCCATGCCACCAGAAATGCTTTCTCAAATCTCGGTACATCTTTGTACCTCCGAGATGGATAAAGTAGATAGAACTATGCGCTTCTTCCATCAATTCCTGCTGAAGCTCTCCGTTTGGAACATATAAGCGCTCTCCGCACCTCAATATTCCATCCTTGTGAATACGCAACCATGTCTGCTCTTCTGCCTTAGTCTTCGCAAGGAGTCTTCTGAATCTCGCATCCGTAGGCAATGCTGCCTTAATCCTCTCAACTAGTGAAGATCGAACTTCCAACTGTGCTAGAACACCTTCTGATCCCGGCAATATGACTTTGATCCCAAGCTCCTGAAGATCCTCAAGCAAATGATGTTGTGTCGTCAAAAGTAAGCTGCAGGCTTCCTACTCAAGGCGTCTGCAACTACATTCGCCTTCCCCGGATGATACTGTAGCTCAATGTCGAAGTCCTTCATTAGCACCAACCAACGTCTTTATCTCATATTCAACTCTTTCTGAGTAAAGTGGTACTTCAAACTCTTGTGGTCAGTGAATATCACCACTCTCTCGCCATATAGATAGTGCCTCCAAAGCTTTAACACAAATATGACTGCAGCCAACTCTAGATCATGCGTCGGATAATTCTTCTCGTGAGCCCTCAACTTTATCGTCGCATAAGCAACTACCTTACCCTGCTGCATTAGGAGACATCCCAATCCACTGCCGGATGCGTCGTTATATACCACAAATCCTCCTAACCCTGAAGGAAGAGTCAAGACCGGTGTTGTCGTCAAATGCTCCTTCATCTCATCAAAAGCCGTCTGACACTCTGTCGTCCAGGTATGTGAGCCCCTCACCCAAATTTTATTAATATTATTATATTATAAATAATATTTTTCTAAATATGTACTAATATTTTCTAATAAAACCTTAGAAATTGAATTAATGTTCCCCATTGAGAGTCACCCACTGATTGGGTATTCATGCAAAGGCTCAGTTGTGACAGGGGGATAAGTGTAAAAAAAACCCATTCAAATTCAGGAGCCGAATACCCTATGGTCGGGCCTCTGTTCAAATTGAACGGATAAGAGCCTGTTGATTAGTTTGAAATTTTTGTATATCCAAACCCTCACTACAACAAAAAGGTCTATTAATAACGCTCGACAAAGCGTATTGATGACACCTGATACCTAACCGTTAACAAAGTTCGAAATACCTTTTTTCTATGACGGTTTGGGCTAATTCTGGACTTTTTATAACGTTTATAAAACAATATGTTAGTAATATTTTAGAGCGGTGGCAAACTTGTAATATTTTTTAAGTTTAATTGTTGGCAAAATCCTTGCTATAGCCCGCGTTTCAACAAAAAACTTGCCTCTCCCCCGAAACCTTCTGGTCTTCTCCTTCTCCTCCTTTCTTCTCCCTCCTCTCCCCCAATTCCAAAACCCTAACTCTAGTTCAGCAAGTTAACACTCTCCTCTCCTCCTCTTCTTCTCCTTTTTTTCCCCCAACTCCAAAACCCTAACCCTAGATCCGGTGCCCTAGTACTGGCAGAGCGGCGGCTCATCGTCCGGGAGGAAGACCGGCGTCAGCGATCCCTAGGAGGTCACAAAACTGGGTAACGAGCACTACAAGAAGGGGCGGCTCGAGGATGCCCTGCGCTGCTACGACCGCGCCGTCGAGATCTTCACCGGCAATGCCGTGTGCAGGAACAACCGCGTTGCGGCGCTGGCCGGCCTCGGCCGTCTCTGCGACGCGGTGAAGGAGTGCCGCGAGGCGCTGCGCCTCGACCCGGGCTACGCCCGCTCACACCACCGCCTGGCCACATTGTACCTCAGGCGAGCTTCCTCTCTCGTTCGATTAGGGTTTATTTTGCTATTTTGGATGCTTGTGTTCTGCTACCATTTTTATTCTTGCTTCGACTTAAGATCTGCTCACATTTGTGTTGCCGACAACCGATTTGTTCCTTTCTGCAACTCTAAATATCAGTAAATTTGGCTCTTGTACTGACCCTAATTGCAACTATTGCAGGTTGAGTCAGATCGAGAATGCACGGAAGCACCTCCTTCTGGCCGGCCAGCAGCAGCCCGACCTTCTCGAGCTGCAGAAGCTTCAGTCAGTGGAGCGGCACCTTACGAGATGCGCGAACTCGAGGAGGTCCTCGGATTGGAAGAGCATGTTGAGGAAAGCTGATGCCGCAATTGCGGCTGGCACAGATTCTTGCCCTCTGGTAAGAACTCCTTAATTTTTAAATCTCTGTCATGATATTATACTCTAATTGATTGTAGCGTACAGCTAATGGACGATGCCGGACCATCGGAACGTACGGTGGAACAACTATCGGTGTCGAAACTTTGAGTGCCTCTCGAGCAAGAACCCACGGCGGGGTTTTTCCAAGTGTACGGGGTGCTTCGAATTGGACAAAAAGAAGGTAATGGTCGAGATCTGAATTTGCCAACCCTCTTATTCTAGCTCTATTGTAGAAGGTATCTATTTCTTTTTATATCCTGCCTATGCCTGCCCTTTGGAAGCACATACGCTCTTAAAGTTGGTGTTGTGTCCATTGGTATCGAGCACGTATCGAACATGACACATGCCTCCAATATACACTACGATAGATGAAATCAATGTTTTGTTTCTTCGGGTCTTGGTTTTAGTACAATTTACCTTATTTATGCACCCACTATGTAATTAGAAAACAAGGTTAAGAAATAAGGCTTGTAGATTTTGTTTACCATAATAATTTCTCAATATGTTGAAAATCTCTAGAGCTGTACTATGAGTACATTATTAAGAAGACTCTGTTATGATTATTTCATTGTTTCTATGAGGCATAAAAACAACTATAGAGCTGTACTATGAGGCAGGCAAGCAACTACAATGGTGCAATGAGGCACCATTTTATACTCTTGGACCACTAACAACTGATATTGCTCTTTGTTTCTATGTTTTTTCATTTGATGTTATTATTGGTTTTTTGGTAGGACAATATGTTTAACTTGATCTGGAGAAGGATGAGCTCCTTTATCAAATTCATACTTTCCATAAGAAAGTTTCATGTTTGTCATCATCTTTTATTGCAAGGGAAAAGGAAACTTTAAGGAGCTTGATAAAGCAAAGGTCAAGTTGATATATACAGACTCCAAGCCATAAATTTCATGCATGAAAAAGTTAAAACTTAAGGTTAGTCAATTCACTGTTGGATATTGTCAAACCAAGTTGATACTCTGGGGAATTTCTATTTCCTATTTTGAGTTCTTGTGGCATTTAAATGCTTTGTTTTAATGCAGTGTCATCATTTTTAAATGTGGTTATGATTGCAACTTTGTTGCAATTTTGCTAGTATCCTTTTCATGGCAGGCAACTGAATTTTTTTATTCTGTTGCTGCTACATGTTCACAGTTCAGTCTTGTTTGTTTAGTAAAAATATCCTCAGCTATTGTGTAGCTTTTGACCCCTCCCACATGCTGATAGTTGTATTGGGTCGCTCTGGGCTAGCTAGACCCCTCCCACATGCTGATAGTTGTATTGGGTCGCTCTGGGCTGGCTAGGCTTGATTTTGACAGGACATGGACTACCAACTTAGAGAAAATATACAGGCAGATTTTAGTCAACCTTAATGGTTATACTAAGGTACTTATCTTCTAGCATTGTTTATCTTTCCTGTACAAATTGTACATTGATATGCAAATATACGTCAAGCCAGATTCTGTTTCTAATTTTGATTTGAGTAATCTAGAATACCTACACATTTGTATAGACTTCACAAAGCTTATCAAATTATTAATTGCTTGCAATTGTGACAAGTCCTCTTCTCCTTTTAAAGTTTGAAAAATGCGTACAAGTCCTTCGTTTCTTGCAATTTTTACATTACATTACAAAGTATATTGAACCTTGTTTTTATCTTTTTTAGGGTTTTGCTACATGTTCTGTGGACAGTTTTGATGTGGCCAAGTTTTGATGTAGATAATTTCGGTAGTTGTAAATATATATATGTATTTGGATATTCTATTTTGAGAATATAATGAAGATGTTGATATGTACTCTATTTTGAGAAATGTAATAAAGATGATGATATATAATGTTATATTTTTGTAATATAATATATAATGGGCAGTATAGAGCGTTATAAATATGCTAATTTGAATAATATAAAGTTTATAAATGTGCTGCATTATGCCTATACATATTATCTATTCATAACGTTTTAAAAATGTCCTAAATTGTGCACTATATGTTAACTATTCATACGCTTTTATAGGAACTATCCATGACGGCTTTTATAACGCTTTTAAAAAATATTTTTTGAAGAAAAAAAGCGTCATAGTTTATCATTAATGACGTTTTTTAGCCGTCATTAAAAGGGTTTGTTTGTTGTAGTGCCTGATTAAACTCAATCCAGATAGAGCTCTAACTGATCTCTCTCAATCCCTGAGAGATTCAGTTAGATCCCCAGGTTGAGTATTAAAGGGGAGGCAGCCGACCCTTTGCTCCTTTCAAAACCCTAACCGTTCCCCTGCGTATCTGGAGCTTAGGAGACTCTTTTGCTCGAAGAGGAATTCGACAAGAAGCAATCTTCGATCTCTCACAAGTAAGCCTACCTCCATATCAAATCCTTAAATTAGCCAAGTCGAATGTATTGTTCAGTAATAACTTGGATGTTCGGTTTAATGTCTAGAATGGTGAACTCGGGTTTGTACAAATCAGGGATAGGTGTCTGTAGGTAATCCCAAATTTATATATCTCGACACTTAGAGGATTACAAATCCGAGCTACAATCGTGTTCGCAGTATGTAATCACATCATTAAACCACTAAGTTTAGATTCTCATGACATCCACTGGCATCACAGGGGAATAGATAGAAGGACATTAGCAGTTACCAAATACTCTATAGAGCCTATGACGACTAACCAACTCGGTTCACCTGGAGAGGGATTCCAGAGTCACCCATACTTCAATCGAAGTCGAGTCTCTAATGAAGATATCAGAGTCACCTTGTATATCGAAGCAATCGGTAGGAAATTGGATTTTTACTTATAACGGAGTAGGAGTTCCTTGAGTGTCTAGTTAAAAACAGGGCAGGTAAATGATATGGTGATAACTCCTAGGCCTTCCTTGATACCAAGAAGAAAGGGAAAGACCCAATCAAAATAGAGGTGTGTGTATCTAGTATCGACTGATACTGGTAAGTTAGACCCATCCTTGCACCAACCCAATACTGTTTTGGCTGATCCCATCTAGCATTGAGATTGATACTAACACAGAGGATATCCAGGTAGCATGGGATCAATACCCCTGCCCTATCATTTTAGATTACCTCTTTGATTTAGTTAGTACACATAACAGGTAATGGTGCCTTACACCAGATGAGCTATATGCCCTGCTTATAGGTTGTAAGTATTCCCTCGTTTGTATTGGTTAAGGCACTTCAGATCATTACACATTTGGGTATCAGTCAGGCTCACATTGCTTCTGGTATCAAATATGATACCTATCCTGACACCAACATACTAGGGACCCTTGTTGGAGCCTAGACTATGCCCTCCATTTCAGTTAGACTCCTAAGACCTGTCATACCAAACCTACATGTATACTTTGTAGTTTATATGAGTATATAGGCTTATGCATGAACTTCATATGCTGTCCTATAGGGAACAGTAAGTAATTAGTGAGTCAGCCATCACCTGCATATGTAGGGGTCCCCATGATCTAGATTGGGATGTTAATTAACTGGAATGAGGACAGAGGATAGGAAATTTGAATACTCATAGAGTTAGTTCAATAGACAGAGATATCCTAGGTTTGTATGACTAAGAGTTCCCTGTATGAATGTTTTGCCCTGTTATGCAGTCCATTGTTTTTCAGTCCACAAGGGTGTACCAGTTCTTGATGTGGGGGAGGATCACTCCAAGATATATACTATCCAGAACACTCTTAATAGAGAGTATCAGACCATTGCAGTATCAACCATTACTTGACTTGTGCAGTTTATACATCATATATGTATCAGTCCCAAATAGGCCAAATTATTTTTCCTGTCCAGTCTTTCTCTGATGACACACATGTTTTGATGTAGCAACTACACTAAGAGTTCAGACCCTTGGGAGTTGTGTATCAGTAATGGGGTTAGGAGTGGTATATCATGCTTGCCTTACCTCCATTCCTGGTTGGATTGTAGCTCACCATTTTGATTAAGCCCTTAAAAGGAGACCAATTGCTCACCATGTATCCTAATAACTTAGGCTGATGTTGCATCAGTAGAAATAGGGACTAACTTGCAGTTTAGTTTATGGGTTTCAGGGAACCACTGATGTGGAGGGAAGGCAGTCATGAGGCCTTGTCCATCCTAGTTGAGTATCAGAAATCAATCCAGTTATCGTGCACTGTTCTGGCACAACCTGGGACAGGGAATTCAGGCGACTGTACAAATAAACTCTTGGGTTTAGACATATGTTTCAGGGATTAGAGCCCTGGTATCAGCAACGAAGGGAGGCTCGGGTAGCCTATATGAAGTATATTTATGTTTGGCATTTCGAATCCAGTCCTTAACTAATGTTCAGTCCAGTAATATACAATAACAACCCTTGAATAGGTGAACAGTATATGCTAATGTTAGTCAAACTTTAAACTTTTGCTTATCCTTTAACCTGATGACCTTGCCCACACTATTTGGATCAGTCCACATATGGACATATGTTCAGACTTCGAGTCCTAATAACCAACCTCTATTACCCATTATATTTCTAGGCAGCCTATGGTTCATTCACACTTGAATAGGATAATTCATTCAGTAATAGGAAGGTAACAACTGAGGGTAGCACCAATTGAGGGTAGGATGGTGTAACAACTAACTCAATTAGATAGTAGATATGCATTATAGAAGTTAGAAACCTGATGTATAAAAGCATGTAAGAATTAAAAAGTTTTGTATTCAACAGGACATAATGAGTATAAGCAATTGATACTTGTGTAAGGTGGCAAGTAGGTGAGTTATGTGTAAATACATAGAAACCAAGTAATGCTAGAATTAAGTTTACCAGCAAGATTTGAAACACCAAGTATAAAATGAATAGAGGTAACCCATAGGCAACAATTCACTGTAAGGGTCTGAAGCAATAAAGTTTCAAAGAGAGAATCCATTAGGAAGCCTAAGTAATCTATTAGATAGTTCTTTTGTATTCAAATTTTATATTGATATAAAAATTCATAATATAGCTCTGTTGGACTCTGATTCAGTACTAGACTTGTATCACTAGCTCAGGACGACAGGCAAGTAC
Organism: Iris pallida; assembly: GCA_029216955.1. Taxonomy (NCBI): domain Eukaryota; kingdom Viridiplantae; phylum Streptophyta; class Magnoliopsida; order Asparagales; family Iridaceae; genus Iris; species Iris pallida. Next base: position 9,243,452 of record JANAVB010009995.1, on the reverse strand, counting down.
ACTTTCTGATATGCTTCCAATTCTGATGGTTTTGCTCAGTATATATTATTCATATGTTCCTTTGCTTGATGACACGATGGACACACGAGTTAGCATCATGAACCCCCATTTATTATACTCTTATTTAGCTTCTTTCGTGACTTGTTTGGGTTCATGAGTACTGGTCGGAAGGGGAAAATATCTCAGTAGACGTGTGAACTTCCCATTCTATCCCCCGTATCTTTCGTGGAGAATAGCAGATGCACGCGACACGTGCAGGGTGCCGGATTACCCCTAGCCGTTCACATGTCGAAACAGATATTTCAATTCACTTAGATAGCTTGTCTTTTATTATTTTCTTACATTTCACCACTTGTCATGTCACTATGCTTTCACATTCTTTTCAGTTGACATAACATATTCTGCGATTCATATTTTATTCTAAATATACCATGTCATCATCTCACTTTTCTGTTTCTCTTTGACATATGTTATATTCATGTACTGTCAACTCTATTATGTTGCAGATAGTTTTTTAGCTTGTGTGCTTGTTCCATTCCTGACTGGAAAACCAATATTTTAGGTGATGATTTAGAGGATTTCTGTACCACATATTATGAGCACATTGCAGATCCAGATTTTGGTGCACAGGATGAGCTGGAGGCTGCTTATGCAGATTTGCCTGCTACAGATGGCTTTTAGTAGATTTGTTTAGTATTTCCACAGCTTGTTTAGCTGAGACTCTTAGATTTTATTCCTATTTTGAGACTCATGAGTTGATTGATGGATATTCTCTAGCACATTATTTTTCTCTGGAGATTATGTCATTTAGTACATTTTGATCGATATTGGAGTTTTGTCAGTTTATTTATTATCCATCTCTCCAAACTGTATTATAGAATTCATCTTGTTTGGTCCTATCTGTTGATTTGGTTTACATTGTGCAAATGAATATAAACTGCGTGGTTGTATTTATAAATGTGGAGATGACTAGACAGCGTACTACCGCCGACTCTGCGGCATAGCCTGGACGTACCCACGGCATACGCCCAAATATTGGGTGCAGGTCGTGACAAGGTGAACTCCTGCTCCTTACACGTCAACCGCGTTATAGGCTCAGCAATCCTCGAGAAATTCTATATGAATCTCCGATAGTATCCGACAAGTCTGAGAAAACTCCTCACCTCTGAAACCGATGTATGCACCGGCCATGTCGCAACGGCCTCTATCTTCTCCGGATCAACTGAAAGTCCTTCTACAAAAATAATATGGCCCAGAAATGAGACCTTGTCTAAGAAAAAGTCACATTTACTGAGCTTGGCAAACAGCTTCTCTTCTCTCAATACTCCCAACACAACTCGAAGATGCTCTTCATGCTCCTCATAGTTCTTAGAGTATACCAGTATATCATCAATGAATATTACTACAAATTTGTCTAGATATTGGTGAAATACCTTATTCATCAAATTCAAGAACACTGCTGGCGCGTTGGTTAGACCAAACGGCATCACCAAAAATTTATAGTATCCATACCTCGTCCGGAAAGCTGTCTTCTGAATATCTTCCTTCCGTACTCTGATCTGATGGTATTCGAACCTGAGGTCGATCTTGGAAAACACTCGTGCCCCCACTAAGTTGATCGAACAGGTCATCGATACACGGTAATGGATATTTATTCTTAATCGTTACCTCGTTCAATTTCCTGTAGTCAATGCATAGGCGCACAGTTTCGTCTTTCTTTGGCATAAATAAGACGAACGTTCCCCATAGAGAAGCACTAGATCGAATAAAGCCTTTTTCCAGCAATTCATCTATCTGGGCCTTCAACTCTTCTACTTCTTTTGGTGCCAACCGGTACACATGAGAAGAAATCGGCTCCGTTCCTGGAACCAACTCTATGGTGAATTCAATCTTTCTATCGGATGTCAAACCGAAAAGGTCTTCTGGGAACACATCTTCAAACTCTGATTCAACTCTCGGCAGTGCTGGCTCCTTCTCTGCTATGTGGGCCTTTAGAGTGGGATGGGTACCCTGCTCTATAGCCACTCGAAGAAATTCAAACTCCAAAAGACCTAGGGGTCTAAAAATCACACAACCTCGATGACAATCTATTTAAACATTAGGAAAGCACGATATGGGAACTATGAAATGAGGGTCGCTAAGGGGATACTGTGTGTCTATCTAACAAGTATGAGCGTTTGTTTTTCAGAATAAGCAGAGATGAAAAATAATAAAGAGTTCAAGTGAGATATGGTCTAATACAAATACGGGATTCAAAGGCGATTGAATAGTAAAAAAAAGTGTTGTTAAGGTAGTTACAGATGAGATCCTAGAGGACAAATGTATTTGTTAACTATATCTCAATCCACATAGAATAATCATAAGAAGAGCGAACCAAGTGCGCTAGGTTGATCAGACCATGATGCACTAGTTCTGATTAGACAATATGTTAGTGGGTGCACCCAATAATATATATGTCATGAACAAGCTTGATAAAAAAAATAAGCTTGTAAAACTAGGCTATAATAGCAGTATCAGTCAAGATAGTCAAAAAATATAAGTACGTGAGAAATAGCTCAAGTTTTCCAAAATCTAAAACTCGGATGGTGTTTGGGCCAAAACAGTTGTCCTACTGTCTTCTTGTCTTAGACTTTGATCGACAAATAGGTTATGGACCTCTTGATAACCTATTAGTGTCATTCAATAATGGGTTGTAAGACCAAAGGGTTGCTAGGTTGTGAGGCATACTACCCAACATATAAGAATTCAACTATTAGTGTAAATGGAGCCTACAAGTCATCTTCCTAACTTTTATTGAAAAATAAGATTCACGTTTGAAAAAGGAATCAAGCAAGATGCAGTTCAAGACAGTCAAACGAGAGTTCAAAAATGGAATCAATGAAGGAGATCAACTATGTGGATGAGATCCTATTTTAAGCATAATCTTAATTTGTTGGCTCGCTTGGCACAGTCAAGTAACCAATACGATTTAACGAAGACCTGCATGGGCCACCACAAATTATAAGAATTATTGGACAAAGGATATATCAGACTTAGTGTTTCTCCGTGGGGATGCTCATGTGCTATTTGTAAAGAAGAAGGATGGATCGATGCAGCTGTGCATCGACTATTATGAGCTAAATAAAGTTACTATTCAGAACAAGTACCCGTTGCCTCGAATGGACGACCTCTTCAATCTGTTGCAAGGGGCGTCTGTATTTTCAAAGATTGATCTTCGTTCAGGCTATCATCAGTTGAAGATCAAACCAGATGATGTTTCAAAGTCCTCATTTTGAACCAGATATGGACACTATGAATTCTTGGCCATGCCCTTCGGCTGACCAATACCCCAGTCACTTTCATGGATATGATGAACAGAGTCTTTCGGCCCTTTTTGGATAAATTTTCGATCGTGTTCATCGATGATATCCTAATCTACTTGAAAAGAAGAGGAGGCCATGCCCAGCATTTGAGAATAGTGTTACAGACTCTACGGGAAAATTAACTCTATGCCAAGTTGAGCAAATATGAATTTTGGATAAGTAGAATTGTTTATAAAAAACAAAAGAGGTCTGATTTCTATAAACTGAGAGAGAGTACAAAAAGTACAATTGCTTTCTGGGAAAGTACAACTATAGGAATCTGATCCGAAGACGAACACTTTATCCCTTGGACGATGCGATATCGAAGACACAAGCCTCTGGAGGATGCAACAGCACTTTAGCAGGAGATTACGATCATTCATGATGCTTTGAGACTGATTTGAAACTCTATTTATAGAGTTATTCGAAATACTAGACTCGTGCACCCTGACACGTTGCATAAACTACTAGCTGACCAATTCTTCTCGAGCGCCGTGTTGTACGAGATTCGAACGAATTTTCCTTGATATAAGTGATGTCAGTTGTCAGGCAATGATGATGATATTATAGCCTTTCGAGGAAACTGCTACGTGTCTTTCGTGCAACCTGAGGTTGGCGCAACCTAAGATAAGCGCAACCTGATGTGGTGCAACTTGATGTAGGAGAAATCTATTGATATGATGCATTTTGATGAGATGACTTCTGGGTGAGTAGCATAACTTAATTTTTAGCCTCTACAAGACCCCTTCAAAGTTTTTGAAACTTGAGAAGACTGCAAAGTTTCAAAATACTTTGAATTAGAAATGACTGTGTCTAGGTTGCGCTAGTCAACTCGAGCCCGGTTCTTCAGCGCAAGTTGTGCGGTTCAGCCTCACTTGCAAAGCTATAAATAGCCGTACCCTTTGGATTTTTTATTCTTCATCATCGTTTAGGATTCCTCAAAACCCTATTTCTTCTTCTTCTTCCTCCCGATCTTTAAGAGCTATTTTCAACAACTGTCAATGGCCCCCAAGCGTTCTGTTGCCGAGAAGGGCAAGACTGTAGCTGAGTCCTCAATGCGAGCTTTGCCTTTGTCACGTTGAGAGATGGCTAACCCGGCCATGGAGGGTAAGTATCTGACCGTAGACCCGATTGTTGACCACCCTTTTTAGGGCTCGGCTCGATTCCGTTAACGTGCGACCGCTCTTTTTAGAGTTGGGCACACTCCATAACTTGTGTCTTCCTTTTTAGGGTTTGGTTTCTGTCGACCCGCGTTGCGCAGTGCTTCGAAAAGTTGTGCTGTCATTTGGGCGCAACTTCGACATATTGCGCGGCAAGATGCGGCGCAACCTGATTACTGTACGTAGTCACGCAACCTAATGGTCGCGCAACACAAAAAGTCGTGCACTCTTATTCAAAAAGATTATTAAGTATTCGGTTTATTTCCAACAACGAACCAATTTATGGGGCACCCTTTTCCGAAACGTCTTTTTCCTTTCTTTCTCGTTAAGTGTTACCCGCCCGTTTATGGAGAAGACGAAGAGTTGGCAGGGGCCGACCTTCACTGTATATATATAAGGGCATGAGGTTCAAACTCCATCTTCATTCACTCTAATGGCATCCAAAGAGAACATGAAAAAGAAGGCGAACGTCAATGGCAAAGCTTCTGAGGAGAAGTCTAATTCTGCGCCTACGGCGTATTTGCTGGAAGCTGATCCATCCATGAGGGCAGAGAACTTCCTAGAATGTTTTGGCCTGACCCCAACAGTCTTTACTCGTTCCAATGGTGGGACATCGTCTTCCGAAAAGTGTGGCACATTGGAACAGAGGGAAGGGTTCCTCCGTTTGATGCACCACTCGGGGATCCACAACATGGAGGAGTTAAGTGCTGCTTTACGTCAGACTGATGACGGAATGAAGGAGTAACGTGATATAAGAGCGTCATTTTCCATAATGGCCATAGCGCCTACGTCTGTAGTGTCTGTCTTCCTTTTTTAAAGAATAAAAATTTTGGCTTTATTAAATCCTGGCGCGTTTAAGTTTTGTTGTGTAACTGTTTTTACACATCCCGCGCTTTAGATTTTTCTCGATTTTGACAATACCAACTTATGAACAACACGTGGCACCTCACATGTGATTTCAAATCTTTTGCATTCTATTCCTCTCGAAATATACGCCTAGGAACGCACATGACGTTCCGGCCTCAATTGTATATAAATAGAAAGAGAGCATCCACTGTATTCTCATCTTCTTTCTAATACTTGCAGGGGACCGACTGACAAAACTCCCCAGAACTGGTATCGGTGACCTCAGATGCTATGGAATAGAACCACCTTGATACACACATCAGACAGCTCAGAACTCTTCATGTTTAAAAGGGCTTCCTCGAGATGGTAGGAAGGGCCTTTATACATGAGAGTTGGAAGGTGGAGACACGGAACTAGGAATCGTATCACAAGAGTGATCTCATTCCTACTTCTCACGAAGGGTTGTCGTTTCTCCACCAGTTGTATTGACAGTAACTTGTCTTCGAGCTGCTGTACTCTGTCGTCTCCTCTCGTCTTTCTGAGAGAGAAGACCAGAGTTGATTCCGTTGCCTTGCTCGCTGCTTCAGATCGAGTCGACAAGGAACTGGCACCAACAAGAAGATCCAAAGATGTAATAGACCTCCATGTATCAGAATGAAAATCCGAGATGTAATAGGTTTCCATTAAGATATAACTATGTTTTTAAAAAAGGAATAAAGAATAATTTTTCTCTCCTTTATGATTTGATTTGATGTGATGATATAGAAAATAGAATTCAAAGAAAATGTGAATATGAACCCGTTTTTTCTTTGATGATGCTTAAATCAGCTGGGACTTAACGACGTGATATCAGGGTTCCAAAAGACAGACTTGATGATTCAGATAAACTCCACTGGGGATTTTGAGTATTTATTATTCGTGGCTTCATGTCGAAAAATGAATAAAGACAAAAAGATTAATGAATGAATAAGCATGACTTTTCAAGGAAAGGTCGCTTCGGTTATCAAGATAGACAATAAATGAAGACCTCTCCACGAGATGAAAAGAGATGAATGAACGAACATTCCTTTTCGAGGAAAGGTCGCTTCGATTCCCACGACAGACTGTTTTGGCCTTTCAGTCTATAAATAGTGCAAAACGTTTTAGAGAATGTTATCCACACCTATTCCTCTAATACAAATGTCTTCCGAAGATGTACTTAAGGTGGCTGAGATCATCCCGACGATCGAAGCTGTTATCGACACTCTTCTGATGAGCCTCCGCCGTCTATCCAGCCAGAAGTGGGAGAAAGCTCGACTGTTCCTGAACAGACGCAGGACATTCTTGCCAAACTGGTAGAACCTGGAAGCACTGCAGAAGAAGAAGCTCTGAGGAAAGTCACATGTGAATTGTTAGTGTCATCCAACAATAATGTATTCGAGCTTTTTGCGAAATTTGTCTTCGATCATGAGGGCTCTGGTCCTCGTTGATTTTATTGTATTTCCTTCTGTTTGAACTATTGCAATAAAAAAGAATTTTACTTACATCCTGATTCTCTGTGTTGGTATCTCTTTGTCTTCAAATATGATATTTCTTGAGAAATTTGCCATTGATAGGCATCATGGCGACTCGACCATCCATACCAGTCAATTGATAAGCTCCATTTGAGAAAACTTTGCTTATAATATACGGTCCTTCCCACTTCACTTCAAATTTGCTTTTGCTCATGTACGTCATAGTTAAAGGACGTCTGACGGTTAGAACTAGTTCTCCTTTTTGAAATGCTCGCACTTTGACTTTACGGTTGAAAGCTTTTGATAGACGGGCTTAGTATAGCTCAATATTCTGTTGAGCTAGGAGCTGTTTCTCGTCAAGTGCTTCAAGCTCCTGAAGTCAAAGACGATCATTATTTTCTATTGTGACTTCATTGGCAATTGCAATCCTTAAAGAGGAGATTTGAATTTCCAATGGTAGGATAGCTTCGCAGCCATACACCAAGAAGAAAGGTGTGCAACCAGTTGGAGTACGTATAGTAGTACAATAAGCCCATAGACATTCTCCAAGCTTTTCACTCTAATTTCTTTTATTGGTAGAAATGAATTTCTTGGGAAGCTTGATGATAGTTTTTGTTAAATGCTTCAGCCAAACCGTTCGCTGCAGGATTGTAGGCCGTGGAAGCAACATTGTTGATTATGTTATCATCGCAAAACCGAGTAAATTTTTGACTGATGAATTGTGGTCCATTATCATGAATGATTCGTCGAGGAATGCCAAATCTGTATATCACATGATGTTTGATGAAGTTGATGACGCTGCTAATCTTGACTTCAGATAAAGGTTTGGCTTTCGCCCATTTTGAGAAGTAATCGGTTATAGCTAGTATAAATCGATGTCCTCTAGATGACGGTGGATTGATAGGCCCAATGGCATCCATACCCCAAGCTTCAAAGGACCATGATGCAGCAGTCGGATGAAGGAACTCCGAAGGTTGATGGATGAAGTCTGCATGAATTTAACAGGCTCGACATTTCCTTGTATATTCAATGGCGTCTGATACCATAATGGGTCATTAATGGCCCATACGCCGGATACGATCTTGTAACTTAGGACCAGACTGATGTGCACCACATACCCCATCGTGGGCTTCACGTGCTTCATCTTCTGCAAGATAATATAAAAGTAGACCATCAAATGTTCTTCGGTAAAGAGTCTTAGAAGTATGATTATAATAAAACCGAAGTGATCGTCTACGGATTATTGTAGCTTCTTTAGAATCTTCAGGTAAAATGTCATGTACTACGAAATCAACAAAAGGACCTCTCCAATCTTCACTAATGACATTGATTTCAGTTGAATTGTTGAACTCAATATTTGAGTTATTCTCAATGCAAAATAACTCTCTATTAGTAACAACAATCATCTGTTGCCTTTTCATAGGGATTGCTAATATGGCTGCCAGATTAGCCAATGCATTAGCCTCTGTATTGCATGTCTGACGTACATATTCAGTGAAGAAACCCTTGAATGATGTAGCCAACCTAATTGCTGCTTCATGATATGGGACAAGATCTTGGTGCCGAACTTCATATGTGCCTCTAACCTAATTGACAATAAGTTTAGAATCTCCATATACTTAAAGATACTCAATATCTAATTATTTAGCCAATTGGAGGCCAATGAGCAAAGCGTTGTATTCAGCCACATTATTGGAACACGACTCATCTAAAGAATAAGCTCTTTGAATAGCTAATCCTTCTGGTGAGACGAGGACGATTCCAACTCCAGCGACAATGGCACCTTTTAGTCCGATTCTGGATGCACCATCAAAGAATAGATGCCAGGTAAGAATTTCTTCTGAAATTATGTTGGATTCCAAAGTTTTGTCTTGAATCTCGTCGTAGAGTTTAGACGTTTCGGGAATTAGATGAGCTGCCAGAAAGTCAGCAAGTGCTTGACCTTTAATGGACTTTTGAGGAACATAAACCATATCATATTGTGCTAACAATATGGCCCATGTTGCAAGCCTAGAATTGAGTGTACTGGGCTTCTTCATCAAGACCCGGAGAGGATTAACTCTAGAAATAACATGAATAGTTTGGCCGGTGATATAATGTCTCGTCTTTTGAACTGCAAACATCAAAGCTAGACATTCTTTTTCTATTGAGGTGTATCGATGTTCAGCTTCGATCATTGTATGCTAAGAAAATAAAGCACCTAACTAATGGTCCATTGCTCGAACATACATTAGGAATGGTATTCCTGAGACTGGAGGCACTAGAACTAGAGGGTTCATCAAGTACCAATTTATGTCTTCAAATGTTTGCTGACATTCTTCAGTCCAAATAAAAGACACACCTTTCTTCATGAGTTGAGTGAATGGTCTACAACGTCCAGAGAGATTTGAGATGAATCTCCTGATATACACAAGTCGTCCCTGGAATCCTCGTAGTTGTTTTAGGTTGCGTGGAGGATGCATCTCTTGAATGGCTTTAATTTTCTCAGGGTCAACGTGTATACCTTTAGAGGTAATAACGAATCCAAGAAATTTGCCACTAGAGACTTCCAGGAATAACTTGGTGGGATTTATCTTGAGTTGATGCTGGCGCATTTGATCGAATATAGTTCTCAAGTCTTGAATGTGGTCTTCCTTTAGACGACTTTTGACAGCAATATCGTCTACATAGCATTCAACCGTCTTTCATAAATGATCACAGAAGATAGTACTCATGGCCCGCTGATAAGTTGCACCAGCATTTTTGAGACCAAACGGCATGACAGTGTGGCAATAAACTCCAAAAGGAGTGCAAAAAGATGTATGTTTCTCATCTTCTGGATGCATCTTGATTTGATTATATCCTAAAAATCCATCCATAAATGACATTCGTTCAAATCTGCAAGTATTGTCGATCATGACATCAGTGATTGGAAGAGAAAATTCGTCCTTGGGACAAGCTTTATTAAGGTCTCTGAAGTCGATGCAGACTCGGACCTTCCATATTTTCTTCAAAACTGGGACAACATTAGCCACCCAATCTGGATGTTATTCTTCTCTGACGAAGCCATATGCAATGAGCTTTTTGACTTCGGCTTCTATGGCATCCATTATGTCAGGTCAAAATCGACGCTGTTGTTGCTTGACTGGCCTTGCATTCGACAGAATGTTAAGTTTATGGGTAGCAATCTGGAGATCTAATCCCTACACGTTTTCATAGCTCCAAGCGAATACATCAATGTATTCCCTAATGAGCTGGATCAGTTCTTGTTCATCCGCTTCAAGGAGGCTTTTGCTGACGAATATTGGTTTCGGGGAAGTTTTATCTCCAACATCGACTTGAACCAACTGATCTTCGGTAGGTGGCTCACGTTGCTCGAAGCGAAGCTCCCATTGAGTATCCATCCTTTGTGCCCAAGGATCAGATTCAGAGGCTTCGCCAAAGTCTTCGTCATCTTTCGAGAACTCGGCAGTTACCATATTAGAAGATAGAGTCACTCGATAGACGTGCCCTACACCGGTGTCTGAATCTCATGAGATAGAACCAGAAGAGTTAGATCGTTCTTCTTTATCGAATTCAGAGACTTCTGGAGTTGAAATTGGCGAAGTATAACCCAATTCCCGCTTCGTTTTGCTGTAATATTATTGTGACTTTCCTTTTGGAGCAGGGATACGAATAGGAGTTCGCCTTCCCTTACCACCATTGAGACCAGCTTTAAAATTATAGCCCATCTTTTGAATGATATCTTTTGATTGCTGACTATAATGATGTAGTTGAAGTCTTCCGTTATCGTGATTTTCTTCTTCACCATTGGACGTGATCTTCTGTTCTGTTTCTTTACTAAAAAGTATCGGAAGTTCATCTTTCTTCCTGGAAGGAACTAAGAAGAAGGAGTCCTGCATTGGTTCGAGCAATACTTCGTCATGGAGAGGTTGAACTGCTCCTATGGTAAGTGGTCCGAAGTTATCTAGCATTTCTAAATAACATCGAGTATAATAAAAAACATCAGTATACTGTAAAGGATATGCTGCTTTATTGATTTGTACATCATCATTTACAATAGGATTCTTAGCCTTAATAGAAGGCTTAGTAAGGTTGATAACTAGAGGAGGAGAGGAAGGATTTTTGGCCTTAACGGAAGGCTTAGGAAGGTTGATAACCAGAGGAGGAGAAGGAGAAGGTTTATTACGACGAAGGTCGATAACAAAAGGCTCAGAAGAGGTGAGCTCCCTTTGTTCCCTTTCTACAGCAGAAAGCTGTTTGTTATGAGAGAAAATATGGATAGTCAACGCCTGAGAAGAAGAGGGACGAGTAGTACGTCCTTTGACAGAGATTATGAGAACATCTTTTGAAGTATCTTTCTGATCTTCCTCACTATCCATCGCTAATACAACCTTCATAAATTCTTCCTTGTACATCCGAGAATTAATACAATATGCTTCAATGCCCCTGAAAGGATTTAGGTCAGATACTTCCTTTTGGACCTCTCCATTGATGTCTACATATTTTAAGCATTGGTGTAGAGTGGATGGTATAATGTTATGCTCATGTAGAAAGGGTCTTCACAACAAGGAATTATAAGAGCCATGATTATCGATCACATAAAAAGTAACCTTTGTACGAAGATTGTCTATTTGAACTTTCAGGCGGATCTTTTCCAAAGGTTTACTTCTTCCAGAATTAAATTCCAAGATTGTCGTGATGGTTGTTGAAAGATTACGTACAAGAATTTTTAAAGCATCTAGTAAAGTCTTTGGCATTATGCTGAGCGCAGACCCAGGGTCGATCAAGATGCGATCAACCTTCATAGTATCAACACATCCTGTGAAGTAGAGGGGTCGGTCATGACGATTTATCTTCCAACAACATATCATCTTGTGTAAAGGTGATGTTGGATATCAGCTCCATCATACTATGACAACGAAAGCAAGTTACAAGATCCTCCTCTGGCTTCTTGAGGAGTTCTAGACAAGTATTAGCTTGCATCAAGGCTTTACTCAATGTCTCTCGAGTTTCTTTTGAGAGACGCAGTAGTTCAAAAATTGATAACCTTGCCAGGGTATTAGCCAGTTGAGCTAGTATATCAAAGTTATATGGCTTCTCGAGTCCTAGAACTGGAGTCTTCTTCAATACTTTATCAAAGTGGACAGGCTGCTTTCTTTTGTCTGCTGTCATTGATTTAGGAGGAGTTGGTTCCACTGGAGGTGATGAAACTAGTGGAACATTGACAGCAGAAGAAGATGATACTGGAGGAGCCTCTGGGGCTAGAACAGGGTTCTCCTAGCCTTCTGAATAGTTTCTCAAGTACTCTTCCAGACCTGGTACCAGTTAAAGCCTCTTCCTCGGATACAGGTTCAAAGGTTTTCATATTGCAACTTTTTGCCAGGGTCTTGCTTCTAGAAGGTTTCTTTTGACAATATGAAGAGTTCGTCCAGTAACCCAAACCAATCCGAGATTGGTTATGTAAAAGGCATAGAGAAAGAGGTACAGGAGATCCTTTTCCATGATTCAAGTCGGGAGCCTTTTGTAGATCATATCCCATCTTTGTCATTAATTCACGAGACTGTAGACTATAAAGATGGAAAGCTGGTTGATATTTGGCTTCTAGCTTTGAAGTATTATCTCAGAAGGGGAGAAAGAAAAAGGATCTGCAGCAGAAGTGAAAGTAACAGTTAAAGGTGGAGGACAGTATTCACTCAATGAAGTCATGTGACATGACTTATATTTGGTTGCTTTCTTAGACTTTGTGGATGAAGAAGGTGCTTCAAAGTCAGCCACCAAATCAGGATAGATCCACATAATCTCCCCCTTATCAGTAGACAGAGGAACAAGACCATCAGTTCATGCAGGTAGGAGATTAACAATCTCCAAAGTGGTTCTCGGGATGGGAATGATGCCGTCCTGCAGAAGTTGAACAGAAAAATTGCCAAACTGTAAAGAGACGACATTAGCTGTTACAGTCTTTTCGTCTTATTGGAGAGTAATTATGCCAGAATTAACCATCTCCTGGATCTTGCCTTTAAGGACATAGCCTGCTCGAGTCGGATGTCCGATAAATCTGTGGTAAACACAATATTTGGGGTGCTCAATTTTACCTACTTCATCTGGCCGTTTTGCCTCTAGCAGTTGAAGTTTATTACTCTTGATCAGACAGTCAAAGATACTCGTGACATCATCTTCATCAAAAGAATATTCTTCTTTCGGACGTGGTGCCCTCTGTGGTGGTGCCGTTGGAGTAGGTGTTGATTGACCTATGTTTACGGCTAGAGTTTTTTTTGCCTTTGACATTGATAGCCAAAGTCTCTTTACTCTTGCGGTTGTTCTGACTGCCACTATTATTATGTGTAACATGTTCATCTTTGTCAAGATTAGGCATCTGAATACCTAATTGTTTGAACTTGTCATCACTTTCTTCTGCCGCTTTAGCATTCACTATGAATGAAGGCCAATCCTGGAACTGTGTTGATCCGGTCCACATGCTGATTATAGGCAACAGGTTTGATTTGTAAGTGTCTATAGTCAGAGCATCTCAAGTTCCAAGAGGCATTTTGAGTGCCTCACGGCAAAATCGTTCAATGAACCTTTCAGTTGTTTCATTGTGTCGCTGTTTAATTTTAATGAGAGCAGACATAGTCATGTCATTTGTTCCCTCATAAAATCATTCCAGGAACATTTGTTTGAATCCAGAAAAAAGAGGTTATACAACCATCTGGCAAACTACGGTACCCGTCATAAGCTGTACCTGCTAAACATCCGACGAAAACCCTAGTAAGTAGAGCGTCATTTGGCTGGAGTTAATCAGTCATTATCTCAAAGTGATTGAGGTATTGACTTGGCGATGTGCTGCCATCAAACAGCATAATAGTAGGGGGTTTATACTTAGGGGAAAATTGGACTTCCTTCCATTCTATGGGATAAGGCTGCTTAATCCAAAGCTTCTGCAAACCGTCTTTCGGTTTGAAAGCTTCAAATTGAGTACGTAAAAGTTTTATGGCCTCATTGGTATCTCCCGATGATTGTGGAGCAGTGGATTGATTTGATATGTTAGGAGGGGGTACTGCATGATAAGTACCACCCCCAGCACCAGATTGACTTGGAATAGCATGTGCAGGTATGGAAGCGGTGTCAGGAGATTGTACCCCCGGATCAATATTGATGGGAGCTGGTGTTATTACATGTTCTTAGGTCGGAATCGAATTCACATCCCGTGGAACCGTATGTTGTGCCATAATCACAGCATGTATGCATGTCATCATCTCAGCCATGTTCTTCAAACTAGCCTCCAAAGCAGCAATTCTCCGTTCTTGATTGTTAGAATTGGAAGCATCTTGATCTTCTGTGACGACATAAGTAGTCACTTCTCTAGTCATTGAAGACGAGCTAGTGGAAAAGATGGTCCTTTCAGAACTTTCACTATCAGCATCAAAGTCATATAAGGAATTACCCCCAGAATAAGTGATAGGGATGTCATGTTGACTGAGAGAATCTTGGTTAGAATCAGGAAGGTTCCTTTGACCGATTGTTTCTTGGTCGGAAGGAAGATTCCTTTGACCAATTGTGTCCTGGTCGGAAGAAAGATTCCTTTGACCGATTGTGTCTTGGCTACTTAATCTAGTATATTGGTATACTCCTTTGCCAGATTCATAAATCCGATCTAAGTATTGTTGACTGGGATTGCGGGATGCATTACGTCTCGGGCGTTTTCTACCCCCAATGCTTCGAGACGTCATATTGAGAGAGGCACACAATAATTCATCTTCATCCTGTATCATTGGTTGAGGAACCTGAGAGTAATTCAGACAGTCGAAGACGGACCATTTAGCTGATTGACAACAACATTTGATAACTACCTCATGGTGATGGTTACAACGATGTTCTTGGGAATGCATTAGATGAGACGGATTTGGGATCTTCCGCTTCTGTTTAAGAACTTCACGGAGATCGGTTACAACATCATGATGAGAAGAGGTCGAAGGAATATATTCTTTAATGATATTAGGAATATGATTTATATTCTTGAGATGTCCTATTCCCTGAGTATACAAAGAAGTGCTGAGTTGATTAGCATAGGTAAAAGGATGCTTGACTTCAGAAGTCTGCTTCCGGTGCAAGTTAACCACTGTCGTATTATGTTCGCATCTTGCTGAAGTAGGTGTTGACTGGCGCTTGTTGAGATAGGTGCGTAGGTCAGATAGATCTACTACTTGTGTATCTGTCTGAGATACTAGTAGTTTACCCTGCTTAGATTTTGAGATGAGCAGGGTAGGAAGATCCGTAGTTGCATTTTTGGGATTTGGCAAAATTTATTTTTGTGTTGCACAATTTGTTCTCATGTGCTTGCTCTGGCGCAATTGAGTGACAGAAATCTCAGTTTGAACAGAACTCACTTTCTTAGTAGAGATTTGATTGTCTCTGTTCAGAGGAGTAGAGTTCCTGCCCAAAAGAGTTTTCGTATTGAGTGGCGCATGAGCGCCACCAGAGATACATTCTACCGAGTCAAGGACTAGAGAAGATGAGGGAGTAGCCAAAAGGCATTTTCCTTTGTTTTGTGATTGAAAGGCCATAAGCACAGGTTGAGGAAAGGCCAAAGGGAGCTTCTCTTTGTTCTGTTTAACACTTCCACTAGATAGGTTCTTCACCGAGTTCAGAACTGGAGAAGATAAGGGAGTAGCCAAAAGGCGTTTCCTTTTGTTCAGAGCCGAAGAAGCAGTAGGCACAAGTTGCACAGGAATTCTGGTTGACGGGGAAACATTCTGCGCAAGTTACACAGGAATTCTGATTGGCCGAGAGACAGGATGCACAAGTTGCACAGGAACCATGGTTGGCCGAGAAACAGGCTGCGCAAGTTGCGTCGAAGCCATGGTTAGCCGAGATATAGGTTGTGTAAGTTGCGCAGGAGCCATAGTTGGCCGAGAAACAGGCTGCACAAGTTACGCAGGAGCCATGGTTGGCCGAGAGACAGGATACGCAAGTTGTGCAGGAACCATAGTTGGCTGAGAAAACTTGGGAGTCCACACAGTACGCCCTTTGCTCTTAGCAGCAACGGCGGTGCGCTTGGTACCCCCAACACTGATCATTGCCTCGTAAGCGGTTTGGTCGACTTGAACGACCAAAGTCTTCTGCGTCCTGCCTATCGACGCGATATCACATTGAGTTGTCACTTTCTCGTCAGAGGAGAAAGTCGTCTCCAGCAGAGTCACCATTTTGTTTGCAAAAAAATAAAAAGGTCTGATTTCTACAAACTGAGAAAGAGTACAAAAAGTACAATTGATTTTTGGAGAAGTACAACTATAGGAATCTGATCAGAAGACGATCACTTTATCCCTTGGACAATATGATATCGAAGACACGAGCCTTTGGAGGATGCAACAGCACTTTAACAGGAGATTATGATCATTTGTGATGCTTTGAGACGGATTTGAAATTCTATTTTAGAGTTCTTTGAAATAACTGTTTAGCAGTTATTCTGGGTTGTGCGTACTTCAGGTTGCGCGCCTCCTGTTCACTTGTGCGAGCGGTTGCTCTAACTGCAAGGGACGTGTGGCATCGTTTGAGTGAGATGTGCGTGGTCATGGGCAGTATAGCGGACACATTCTACAAAGTTAGTGACATGTGCGCCACATTATCCTACTCTGGACATAAATTTGATCACCTTACGCGAGCTTCATCAAGTTGCATGGGGGCACAATGTAGCAACTTACACGAGCGGTTACACTAACTGCTGTGGATGCGTAGCATCATTTGAGTGAGATGCGCATGGTTGTAAGCAATATAGCGAAAATGTTCTACGAAGTTAGTGGCATGCGCGCCATGTCACCCTGCTCTGGATATTAATTTGATCACCTTGCACGAGTTTCATCAAGTTGCACGGGGCACAATGTAGCAACTTGCGCCTGAGTACAACCTCGCGCACCCTAACAAGTTGCGCAAACTGTTAGCTGACCAAATCTTCTCGAGCGCCGTGTTGAGCAGGATTCGAACGAATTTTCCTTGATATACGTGTTGTTAGTTGTCAGGTAATAATGATGCTATTATAGTCTTTTGAGGAAACTGCCACGTGTCTCTCGTACAACCTGAGGTTGGCGCAACCTGAGATGGGCTCAACCTGATGTGGTGCAACTTGATGTAGGCACAACATGATATGGCACAACCTATTGATATGATGCATTTTGATGAGATGACTTCTGGGTGAGTAGCATTGCTTAATTTTTAGCCTCTACAAGCGTGTCGTTCCTAGGGCACGTTATCTCGGCGGAAGGTGTGTCCGTTGACCCAAAGAAAATTGAAGCCATAGTGGATTGGAAGCACCCCACGTCGACGAGCGAGATCCGAAGTTTCCTCGACTTGGCAGGCTACTACAGAAAGTTTGTTAGGGATTTTTCAAAAGTGGCAGCGCCTTTAACTCGGCTAACCCAGAAGCGAGTTGTATTTGATTGGACTAATGAGTGCAAGGCTAGCTTTCAGAATCTAAAGCAACGTCTCGTGTCACCTCCAATCCTTGCACTTCTAGACGGTGTCGAGGGATTCAAGATATACAGTGATGCGTCCGGATTGGGTTTGGGATGTGTATTAACGCATAGAGGGAAAGTGATATCGTATGCCTCGAGATAGCTTAAGTCGCACGAGAAAAATTATCCAACGCATGATTCGGAATTGCCTGCGATAGTATTTGTATTAAAATTATGGTGGCATTACTTGTACGGAGTGGCTTACGAAATCTTCACCAATCATAAGAGCCTGAAGTACATTTTTACTCAAAAATATCTGAATTTGCGACAAAGACGTTGCTTGGAACTAATAAAAGACTACGACCTAACGATCGCGTACCCCCCAAGAAAAGGCAATGTGGTGGCGGATGCGTTTAGTCAGAACTTTGTGGGATCAATCAGTGTTGACAAATGGATACTGGAAGAGTTAGAAAGCATGGGATTTGAGCTCCAATGATGATGATGGTGATTGATGATGAGCTTCAGGTCCTACTGCTCTTGAGTTCTCTGCCGAAAAGCTGGAAGACATTAGTGGTGTCTGTGAGCAACTCCGTGCCTGATGTGATGGAAGCAGTCAAAAGTAACTTGTTGAATGAGGATGTCCAGTGCAAGCAAATGGTATCGTCGTAGGAGTCTGTTCTGGTGAATTACATGGGAAGGGAAGACTCAAGTCACAGGTGAGGACAGAGGGAGTTCTCGGGATCTTACGATTATAGACCATAAGGAGGGCTGTTATTACTGTGGCGAAAGGGGTCATATCAAGAGGAACTACATGAAGCTCAAAGCTGAGAAGGCCAAAGACAAGGATGATCAGGAGGATCTCACAACAATGGGAGATATCATTATCGCAGCGACCGACGTAGAGAAACCTTGTGGCATGTGGCATGATGGCGACTGGGTCATGGACACGGGAGCATCGTATCACGTCACTCCACATAGGAGGATCTTTACGTCATATCGCGACGACAGGTTTGGATGTATGAAGATGGGCGATAAAGGGATGGCTGCAGTTGTAGGCATCGGTGATGTGCACTTAACGACGAAGTTTGGTGAGAAACTCGTCCTCATGGGTGTGTAACATATACCGAGTTTGTGCTACAACTTGGTTTCGGTAGGGAGGCTGGCAGGTGATGGTTGTCGCAGTCTGTTTGGGAGCAAAGATTGGATGCTTGCTAAGGGTTCCCAACAGCTGGCTCGAGAAGATTTGTGTTGTAGCATGTACAGGCTCAAGCTGCTGAGCTGTACAGGTAAGCCACAGACATCGGATCGAGGCTCGAGGGGTGTTCTATAGGAGGTGGATCATCAAAAACTTGTTGAGGAGGGGCTTCTAGATGCTTTGAAGGTTACAAAGGATTCTGTTCGTCGAGACAAAATGACGAATGGTGATGAGTCAAAGATTGAGGGTCAGTCTGTCGGTCCCATAACAGCTAGTCGGTCTCCATGTAGGGTTCCTCTATGGATCCATATTTGGCGACAGGTGGTATGCCAAATCTTCATGAAGCGATATCGGTTTCAGCAGTTCAAAGCCAGGAAGGAGATCAAGTTTTGCAGCAAACTCAATCTGTGGCAGGAGCATCATCATTCACACAATTCAAGGGGAGCTGTGTGTCATGAACCGCACCCGGATATCGGGGACGAGTTTGTGGGCCATGTCCAGCCTATGTCGCAGTATTGGCGGTAGAGCACTGTCAAGTACCCAGCAAATATCTCAACACCTAAATGATCTATAACAACAATATGTACTCAAATCACATACATCTAAGAAGATATGAATAAGAAGAGATAACAGTATCACTAAATCAACTAGAGTCTACAAAAGATCATACATGTCAAGATTGTGTTGGAGACAAATCCGACAACGAAACATGAATCTAAATAAGGAATAATGACCTAGAGCTCCCAGAAGACAACTCACGGTAAATGGAACATCGAGAACCTGTCTCAACTAGCATCGTCATGTGGTCCAAGTATGTGGAGGCATAACAACTCCTAAAAATATTGGTTATCCAGTCAGGATTGGAGCAAAGTACATAAACTAACAACAGTTCCATTTAAATTGACAAAAACTATAAATAACATAAATCAATAAAATACATGATGGATAAGTAGAACTGAACAGTAGAAAAAAATAGAAAAATCATGTGAGCATGTCATGGTAATAATGTAGTGTAAGTAATCATGGGTACAGTAAACAACAGGTGAAAATCTGGAATAGAACATGTACTACTACTGCTAAACAGTGCCTTGAGATATTAGGGTGTTATGTGATCGGCTTGGGTCCAGATCATATTGTTCCATTTGACCGACTATGCACAAGAATAAGCACAAGTAAACCTGGAGATCAGGACGGCCAAAATGGAAAGCTATGCACAAGTAGTATCAGGTCAGGCTACACCCTACGTATGTCGAGGGTGAAGCCATGCACAAGTAGTAAACAGGAGGGGTATTGATCACATAATCTCCTAATATCTTCCATCTCCCTACTAGTATAATGGATCCAACCATAGCACGTTACGACACAGGATTCTCTAAGAGGGTAGCAAATCCCCTTAGGAATCGGTGTCTATACAAGTACAAAGACAATAGTCAAGAACAAGACATGTACCAGTATACCAGGATAACCAGGAGTAACATCTCATGACGAAATCCAAGCTATACCAATCCGTATACAGTCGTGCTAGAAATCAAGCATAATACTACAAAACTGATATCATACAGACTATCAAGATAATGAAAACTATCAGAGAATGTACTCGCCTCAATTTGGTTGGAGTCAACGTGCGCGACACGAACGTATCGACACGGAATAAGTACGATGCTAAGCTCCACAAGATGGTCCCAAACAACGGTACAAATGGTTCCATTGAGTCTAGAATAGTCCAAATAGCCTAGTTTGGTATATAGAAACCCAAAACCAGAGTTCGACACGATAATCGAATCAAGAAATGAAATGACTGTAATAGTCGCGATCAAGATTAACAACCTAAGGTAAAATTTTAAATAAATACATATAAAACTTATTTTAGAAATATTAAAAAAATATTTGAAACTATAAGATCATTAGTTTCCATCAAAGACCAAAAACCATGAATATTGGTAGAAGTCCAAAACTGACTGAAGAAAATACTTATCTTACTAAATAGTCTTTAACCCATACTATTTTGATTTAAGAAAAAATGTTTCAGAAAATAATTCTTATATATATATATATATATATATATATATATATATATATATATATATATATATATATATATATATATATATATATATATATATATATATATATATATATAACTAAAATTTATTTAATAGTAATCACTAGCAAATTATTTAAAATACATCTGTTAAACGTAGATATTTACTACCTACAAATATTGGAAAAAATATCTATTAAAAATTATACTAGAATCAAGGTATCAAGATTTAATTACTAAACATTAATAAAAATTCTTATTAAATATTAGATACAATACTAATTTCTAATTAATTCAATATCAGGCCAGGCCCATACAAACCTTAATCCTACAATCATTAGTTATCATTAAGATTTAAATAAAGATCTAATCTCTAATAATCATTAATACCTTATAATAAATAAATACTATTCACTAATCCTTTAAAATCAAAAGGGGAATCAACTGCTTCTGTTCACCTTAAGTCCAAAACTAAACTCTAACTAAAATATTATACCAAATATTGGATATTAAATTATCTAACTTTTACACACAGCCCATTAATCCAAACCCAGCCCATGGCTAAATTCATACTATTACTTTTCTTTTCTTTTTCATTAATGGGGCTGCCAAATCTGTCTCAAGCAGCAAGCTCAAAACCTAATAATAACAAAATCGTTCAATAACCTTAAAGCCCATCCACTGGGCCTAAGGGCTGAGCCCAACCCATCAATGCAATTATTACCAACAATTCAAAATAAATTAAACCTAATAAAATCTTAATTAAAAATAGCAGGGGGGTTTTCCTGATCCCCACACATCGAAATCCCTAAATTCCTACAATAGAAAACGAAGATGTGGGAGAGAGAAGAAGCTCGATCTCGAGCTCGAGAAAGAGAGAGAGAGATGAGGGGGTGGTGTGCTCACCAAGGGGAAACTGCGGCGTCGGCGGCGGCGCTAACGCGGAGGTTGATATGGGATTTGGGGCAGGGCAGCGCTATATTTCTGGCCGGGCAGAGGCGCCTGGGAAGACCGGCTCGGCTCCTCGACGAACGCGGTGGGGGTCACCTGGACTCTGGTTCGCCGGCCAGGGTCACATGGTTTATCGGAGCGCCGTCTCAGTGACTGGGGAAGTTGGCATGATTCGGTCGACCATACTGCGGAGGAAGTGGTGGAGACGACAAGCATGGAGGGGTCACAGTGAGTGGCATAGGATGGCAGTGACGCGGTGGCGGTGGCACCGCTGGGTCAGGTGCGTGTCGGTCGTCTTCCTCCTCTTTTCTTTACTTTTCTGGGATGGGTGTGGCGACGGCTGTGGCCTGCTGAGGTGGAGCTTGTGTCACGCCCCGATCCTGCTAGGGCCGTTCGTTCTCGCTTTGATTCCTACGGGATCGTTTGTCCTCGCTAAGACGTGATGCCGTGCAAGCCTAGTTGCACTTGCACAAGTCCAGTACCTGCACAAAATTACTAGATAAAGCAAAACACACGCACGCAGCATATTTAATTTCAGAAAACCAAATATTGGACACAGAGATTTGAAAAGAAAATACTTCTTTTATTCATAACTTGATAGGATTATAAAGTACAAATCTTATGACTCAATGCCATAAATTGATTATATATCTCTCTTTGAAACTCTTTTTCAAAATAGCCATAATATCCATACGTCATATCCGTTTATTACATAGTCGAAAATGAAAAGCCACCTTCAAAGAAAACATGCAAACTTGACTGAAAATGAAAAGTAGCTTCGAAGCAATCCACAAGCTCTGTTGGGCTGGACGAGCTTTAGTGCCTCTCCTGAAATCCCCCTATCTCCTGGCTAGCTGAAAAAGATGACCACTACGTGGGTCAGTACACATCTTGTACGGGCGAGAGACTTTTGGCCGAACTCACAAATATCTGCACTAAGCCAACATGTGAAACTAGCATACAAATTATTATGTGATCTTTCTACTTGTCTAGGTTCTTTTTAACAATTCATAAGAAGCATAAACAGTAGAAATCATTGCACAATAATCTTACCCATCGCCGACAGTCTTCTCTGCATAAAACAAGTTAGCACAATTTGCACATATATAAGCATACTTTTCCATCATTGCTCAGTGTTAGGTTTTGCAATAAGAATCTGTTCATACGCATGCACCTAACACACGGTGGTCCATGGGTCTGTTCCCATGATTAGCCACCGAGACTCATAGTTTAGCTCGTCGCTAATAGACACAACATCCCTTTTTTCTGTGAGGTGTAGCAATTACCTTAGGGTGCTATTACAATCCCTCCTAGGTCAATCGATTCCGGGTGCCCCCAGTATCGTTGAGAGACTATTACCTTGTGCACAAGTTGTCCGAGACCAATGTATGACTTATTTTTTCTATCAGATAAAACTTAGCAGTGCAACAGATAGTGACAAGTTCATTCTTGTCTTATTCATTCGATCATTCATTTGCATTCCATTCTCTTTCGGTCATTCGATAGCATTCATTTCTCTTGCAATCATTCGTTACATTCATTTGGAAACAAATAAAGTAGCGGTCATTAGAGTGAGCATGTAGTTCATTTCTTATTCTTATCTTTTGTTGTTTTCTGTATCGTTGATCAGAGGGACGCAACAAAATAGTGGACTAGAGATCATTTTTATTAGGGCGTGCAAATAAATGTAATCCCGGCTAGAGCAACTCACCAAAATGAATCTTGTTTGAGAGAATGAGGGACTTCATGCAATGATCACGTGCTGCTATACGTCCTCCTGCATTGGCACGAACATTCGATTAGCATACTTCGGTCTCTTTCTCTCAAGATTCGAAATGAATGCGAAATACGATGAAAGCGAACAATGAAAACCAATCGTCGAAACTAACACGAAAACGCATTCATCAAAACCAAGCAGCGAAAGAAAATATCCAATGAAAACTATTAGACTCATTTCAATAGAAGCTGATCCATCAGTTGGAAAGGTTCATTGCATTCCGTCCGTGATCAATCGATACGGGCAAAAGTTTCCCCAAATACTCAGTTCAGGACTGAGTCAGCAAGCCGTGGGTATTACATACTGGACCGCGAGGAGCGGGACACTACAGCTTGTGGTGGTAGTTATGGTTGAAAGTGGTTGTAGCTACGTGTCACAACTCGCACCCAGAGTAAGTGCACGAGTGCGTGATAGTGTCCCAGCCTATGCCACAGAAACGGTGTAGAACGCTGTCTAGGTCTACTGTCTAACAACAATTATAATATCAAAACATGTCGAGATGGTCAACTCCAAATGGAGGACAAGCAATGATAATATAATATACTCAATCACAATATTCTAAGAGGGATAAATGCTACAGAAAGATAAAGACAATAAGATATTAAAATATTATCCAGAAAATTTGACACAGAAAATAATACAAATTTAGAGCCTGAGAGTCAACAATCTCTAACACAAGTTCTAAAATAATAACATGCCAAGTGCTATCTGGAGACAAAGTCCAGTACCAAACTAATCTAGCTGAGCTACCACTAGTGTCTCATCGGTTGGAACTAAGCCCTGCTGGACTAGGGTCTTTCGGTCTACGTCAACTACGTCATGAGGACCATAGTAGGTAGGACACTCGTCCTCGCCGTCATCTGTAAAATTTTATCAACATATTCAGTCAGGATAGAATGAGCACAAATCTCCAATAATAGTTCTAGTTAGACAATATAGAACAAGTAGCAGTAAATAGAGAGAATATACAAGGTAAAGTGGTACGCACATGAACATGATAAGGCATATCAAGACTGTAAATAAATGTAAGAGCAAGAGAACTGTGTATATCATGTACAGGAATCAAGAACTACTATCTATGTGAGTTAGCACTAGTTTTAATATGTGATCGGCTTAGGAACTTGTACGAAAATTTATGGCCTGGTTGATCATACGTGCGGTATATGAATAACACTAATGGAAATAACAATATCATGCACGGGAAGGGTATGATCACATATCTACACTACTACTTCCGCCTCCGACTAGTATAGTGGATCCAACATGACACATTATGACACAGATTCTCTGAGAAGGTCGTGAGCCTTCACAGGAATCGTGTCTATACAATGCACAAGGAACAAGGACAAGACTTACACAAGATATACCAAGGAATATAAGGAATAACATCTCATGACGGGATCCAGACAAATATCAATCCGTGTGAACAATGTGTCAAGACAAGAAGGATATCTACACTAAACACAAAAATAATAGACGATAACATAAAATAGAAATATTATCAGAGAATATACTCGCCTGAGATCCAGTAAAAAATATCAACAGTAAATCGAGGCTCAGAGTGAAGTTACGGACCTAAAGATGAGATATACATGAGTTAAATAGGGTTTAACAGTAATAGGCATGATTTCTAGTGCATGATATGCAATCTAGGTCAAACTAGGTCATACTAGGTCAAACTAAGTTAAACAAAGTCAAACTGGGTCAAGCTAAGTCAAACTAGGTCAATGGTTGACCTACAGTTGACTTTTGGTCAACTGGTCAACTATGGTCAACTCCTAATCCAATCTAGGTCAGATGTTGACTCTACTTTGACTTTCAGTCAAAATAGTCAACCTTAGTCAAACAAGGTCAAACTACATCAAACTGGGTCAATTAGGTTATATCTAGGTTTTAGGGCACTACATTGGCATGCCAAGGTATCAAATCTCTATTATGCCAATATCTAAGGTATTCTCCTATCTAGCCTATCCATAGGCTTAGAAGCCAAAACATATACAATATCTAATACTCAAAACCCTAGACACTATCCCATATCTAATACCCCATTACCTTACCTATTTTCAAACTCCTTAGATAGGTTCTATTACCCTCACATACATGTCTCCTAAGATAACCATCTGTCCTACATCTCATAGGTAACCCAATATGCATATTAGGCTAATATCTACATATATATAGATTTAAACATCCTACTAATTACTAAAACCCTCCTCAACTGCTAGCACCCCCCATATGTCCTGCCCCCAAATCCTGCCTAGCTGCTGTAGGAATACCATTTCTTCTCATATCTCTGTACAATTGATACAAATATCAGTTACAATCTGATACAGGGTACCCTCTCTCTCTCTCTCTCTCGGATATGGTGAGGACATCCCCACACTCAAATAAATACCTGCATACTCTCGTATACAGATACCCCATGTTAGCTACATGTTTCTTGCCATCCCATTCTCGATTCTCTTTTTCAAATTTCCAGATTATGATGCCTCACCATCATACTCTAAATATACCCTTCGCCACTAACCCTTCAACTATTTCCAGTATAGTTTTCTAGGTGGAATGATAGGTTTTTATCTCCAATTTAGTTAGGGCTAACCCTATGTCTCCTACCAACTGAATATTATGTCAGTTTATAAGAGTACTGAACCTCCTTCCTATTATTGCTTCACTGATCAGTGGCCCCTGTCAACAACTAATATCACATGGGCCAAAACCCCTTTACACTGCTCTCACAAAGCCATGTTTCCCTTATCCTCTGATACTCTAATATCCATTCGACTGAAACTCCACATGTTTCAAGAGCCAGCCTCCCACTCAAGGTTCAGGGTTATCCAAATATCAAATTCCAAGTGTTCACGACATATGCATCTACTATCGTAGGAAGGAGCTAAACTTCCTCCATATTAGATTTAATCTGATACTCCAGTTCAGCTTTTTCTTGAACTGGACATGGTAAAACAGATTTTCTCAAATCTGAACACATAGCCTTCCAATTCATTTCCTTCCTAAATGATCTTACTGATCAGTCCAAATGGACTCCCCAAATCTCCTATATGAAGTGCCCAAATCACAACAAATTTCACCCCCCCCCACTGACATTAACTTTCCTAACCTGTCTTTAGTTTTCCCTTCTCCTCTTCTCAATTCTTAGGCCAAACCACAGAGCCTACCTCACAGTATCTGATATGTACAACATACCCTAGCCTATAGGCAATATATAACACATGTTTCAGACACATGTATATGCCCATGCTTCGAAAGCTAGTTTCCTAATCACAAACACCACTACATGATCCTGGACAACAACAATACAGTAAAGAATATTTAACATGACACACTCACATGGATCAAACAACACTCCTAATTGAACTAACTCTGAACCCTGCATCATGTGCACTCAAAAGTGCACAAGCACTGCTGTGCAGTCCAAAAGAGACACCCTCTTGGCCACATTACCTATATAATGTACCCCCCCCATAACATTAATGTAGGTCAGTAGCTTCTCTGTGACTTAATACACCATAGGGTCATATATTAGCTATAAATATATACCCCTATTAGATACATAACACCTATATGACAATCAACATTAGTCATATGTTTAACTATAATATATATACACCTATATACCTATATATGGTATAGACCCAAACTCATATACTATATTTATATAAACCCATTGGCTACATAAAAATGTGGATACACTAAGTAGTGGGTAAAAGCTAGTGTCACATGTCATGGTAGTGTGTGTGCATTAAAGTGTCAAGGTCCATAAACCCCCAAATTGGCCTCGTGTCCTAATACAACAAGACACAACCTATTTGTATCCCTCTTCAAAGCATCAGTCGAATACCTATACTATTCTTATCACAGACACCCATATACACACATTCTATGTAATTACTGCTAGATGAAATATGTTCACACTATATAGGTTCACCCACAGACCTCCCAGGATCCCCTGCATCCGATTCACATTTGACTGATACTAAATTGTATCAGTATGATACTTCATCCTATTCCTGTGCACTGACCTGAACACAACCTTTCTCAGTCACATTGCTCAGTCCAAGGATTTTCCCTGTTGTACTTAATATACTCTAACTTCCCTTTCTTCACAGATTTTACATCCTTCTTCACTGTCCTTGATTGTCCCTAATTGGTTCAGTCTAATTAGAGTGAAATCCCCATATACTAGATCTCCATAACCCAGTCTCTAACCCTCCTAATCCCAGTATAGTCCACTTCTCAAAATAGTATATATATATATATATATATATATATATATATATATATATATAGAAAATCAACTAGAGAGCCTAACAATGTATAACATATCAAATTATAACTTCACAACTTAACTTAAAATAAGGCTCAAACTAGCCTATGGGGCATTCCTATAAATACTTGGAGTGTCACTCTCGAATTTCTTCCAAGAGTGGCACAAAACCTAACCAAACTTCCAAATGAGGACTCAAAAGAGCCTCTAAACCAATCCTAAGGGTCATTCCTACATATGGGTGAGTTCCTATGGGTCAAATATCAAAATTTGGATTGAAATGACAAGTTTAGAGAGAGTTATACCTATTGGGAGTGGTTTTCCAATGAACAATCCAAATGACAAGAATCCGACACGAAGTTCCTTAACAAATAGACTCTTCTTCTTGTTCATAGCTCCAAGCTCCTTGTAGGCATCTCCTTCTTGAGAGAATGAGGAGAATGGTGGAGGAATGAGTGGGATTGAGAGTGAAATCAATGGTGGAAGCTCTCTTTTTGGAAGGAGCTCTAGAAAAGGAAGATGGGGGCTAGAATGAATGAAGTGCAAATGAAGAAGGAGATCTCCTTTGCCCGGCCAAGTATACTAGGTTAGGACATGCTTACAATGTATAAATAGCCCTCTAATGGTTGCCCTTGGCTAATTAAAAGAAGGGTGAAGGGTTGGGATCATTTTGGACAAAATCCTAATCTCTAAATGAACTAAATGGTCATGAGTAATTAGCCTAATTGTACTAGCCTAAGAAGTTGGTTCTGTAGTGTCCCGTCCCGCTCAGTCAATCGGAGGAATCGAAATGCCGATGGCATTCAGACTTAGCCATGCAACAACCCGCTCGAAGTCCCGCTCGATTGAGACGACTCCTCGCTCAAGTGAGTGGCTTCGGTGAACTTGTCTCAGCTTGGCCTTCGCACTAATAAAATAAAAGTTTTCAAATGCACAAGTAGGCTTGATAATAAAAAAGACGAATCTACATAGCGAAGGAAATAATCCCAACTTGGGTCAAACTGAGTTAGAACATGGAGAAATGTCCCACGGTCAACATAGAAGTGTTGCACGATGGCTTTCTAAATGACACTCAGTCCTTCGTTCCGTGACTTGGGAGAGGAAAAGTTGGTCTTCGCCATGAAGCTATGAATTAGCCGAAGTCATAGGCGTCGTCCGCATAAATGCTTGATAAAGCATGTACGGTCCCATCATCCAAGGCTTGGCATAGCCTTTGCTCGTCCCACGGGTTAAGTTATATCGCACAGCTTGTGGCATAAGTCTAGGCACCCAAATGGTTTGGTTGTTCAAAGCCGAACGCGTGCATGACACGTTTCCACGATGCAAGGCTTGACGCAGTCTTTGCTTGTCTAGTTGTTACACGATTAAGTTAAACAAGGTTATGTTAGGCTATCGGAGTAGTAGCAAGCACGGTCCCGCAAGTTCTACAGTTGGGTATAACCACATAGTTCTACGATCTCAAAGCTTGTCATATGGAGTATGAGTTAGGCAGTAGTGTCGCCCAGAATACAAGTTGATTTGAGGTACGATGTCACAGACTTAGTATTTTAAGGCACGAGCCACGGTTGATTCAAGTTAAGTTTGAAAAAAGGGCTATCGAATAGTCATTCCTGAGTTGAGTAAAAAGATAAGGCAACATAGAAGAATACTCGCGACCATGGGTCGTCGAGGCGATCTCAAATGCTAGAAGTCTTGAACTTGGTCTTGAAGAGATGGTAACACTAGAAGAATGACTATGTAAGACGTTATTTAGAGTTGAGTCTTGCATAGTCATTTGGACAAATTGTCGACAAGGGCGATTGTTTCCTTGGAACGACAACCTGGGGCCACAGGATCGTTCCGGCCTAGGAGAAACAGGTATAGCTAATGTTACAGGCAACCAGGTATTCGGTAGACGGTCATTGGGGCTCGCTACTTGCTTTGGCCGGGCCATCCTATACCTAGCTATGTCCGGATATGGCTTGTGATGCAAGTGACCCTTCATATAGATGAGTCGGCATATAGCGGCAATCTGCGTACATGACTTTGGGTTGAGTCGAGTATAGTGTGCATGGTATCAATAAGTCGAGTTGAGTGTGCGCACGATCAGAACACAATATTTAGGCCTAAGATTTGGCTATAACGCAGACATGTTGTAACTCCTCTCCCCGAATATTTTCCTTTATTCATTTTAGTTTTAAATATTTTCCAATTAGAAAATAAATTTCGTTTAAACAAATACAATGGATATAGACTTGAAACAAGATTTTCAAAATATATTTTAAATAAGATTTTTATGAAAAAAAGACTTTGAATGATGGATTTATTATTATCAAATATTGTACGAATTGAAATTTATAAGATATTTGAATGATATCAATATTGCGGTACATCATCTTGGATTAATCAATTGATAAAGGATTACAAAATTGTTTTAGATATATGAATACAAATGGTGCATTAGGATTGTATTAAACTAGTTTTTAAATATTTATTTGATTTTAAATGATGAGTATTAGATTTGATTATGAATATTTCATCATGATAAAATTTATCTTTAAAGTATAGATTTTCTAAAATAAATTATAGGATGAGATTAAAATAGTAAGAAATACTTGTTAGGATATTAAGAGATTAAATAAATCCTCCAGTATCCTATTTTGTATCTAATAATTAAGGTTGACTAAATCTAATATCACCTACCAATGAAGCCGACCCCTACTATATATATATATATATATATATATATATATATATATATATATATATATATATATATATATATATATATATATATATATATATATTTTTGACCCCTACTAGATATATATATATATTTTGACCCCTACTAGATATATATATATATATATATATATTTTTTTTTTTTATTTTTTTTTTGACCCCTACTAGATATACACACACACACACACACACACACACACACACATACACGAGATCTCAACCAAACCCTACAAACACCATTCGACTACCGTCATAGCCGCGGGAATAACACCACCCCTACCAACCCCCATCGAGCATCACCAACATCACACGAGAGCGAGAAACCTAATCTGTTCCTCCTACCGCAATCTTCGCCGGCAAACCGCGCCTCTCGTCAAACAGAGCCGAGCCGACGAACCGACCACCCCGTGTTGGTCCCTCTCCGCCTCGACCTTGCTAGTCGTTCCTTGACCAAGCCGTCTCTAGACCATCGGAGACATCTCACTGTCAAACTCAACCTTGCCAGTCATTTCTTGGCGGCATAACTTACTCTGTGAAACGGGCTGCATTTAAGCATCGTGGGCTGCTCATTAAAGAGAGAGACGAGGACGTTGACGCCATTTCGGAGGTGAATTGAATTACAACCATCTTCTTCTTTAGCCCTTCTTTTTTCTAAACTATGACCTAACCATTTTTCTTTTCTCTGTAGGCGTCAGAAAAAGAGGACTTTCCAGAGCCGGCTGCTGCCTCTGCGGTCGACCCGGCTCTAACTACTCTAATTAGAGATATGGGTGCCCAGATTTTTGCCGTCGGGATTCTCCCAACGACGGCTGAGGTTCCTCCAGTTGTTGACGTCCCAAACCTGGGCGACATGGGCTCTGCTGAACCCGTCCCCAAGACCGCTGAACTTCAGCCGGGTGACGCTGACCTAGTTGTATCTTCTTCCAGGGCGACTGGGGCAGATGAACCAGCTGCCTTTGGGTCGGATGTTGTTGGTGAAGAGACTACGGTGGCTGAGAGCGAACCTCAGCCCCAACAACTCTCTCCTGGTAAGCTAAGTCAAATTTTGACCACTGAAGAGGTTCATTTGCTCTATCATCACATCCTTCGGGTTAAGCTGATTGATAGTTGCTCCGGACATACAGGTCCTGCTCCTTCACTACCAACTACAGATATTATCGAGGGAGAGTTCGCCAGAGGGGATCTGGTGGAAGAGAGTGTGCCTCCTCCCCTTCCAACTTACATTGAGGGACCTCCCGCTGAATCGAGTTCGGGAGAGCAGACGGCGGAGCGGCCGGGACAGAGAGAAATGGTCCCTGCACCTTCCTCTGTTCATGTGGCTCCGGAGGTCGACCTTTCTGCCCTGCCGAGTCTCCAGACCCTTCGAACTGCGGAGGAGGAATTGGCCGCTATTCAAGCATCTTTTCACTCGGAACTTGTTTCCCTTATGGCAGGGGCATCAAGTTCCGGTGCATCTTCTTCGACACTGCCAGCTACTCTTCCTTTGACGTCGTCTTCTTCAAAAGTCCTGGATGAATTGTCAAAGGATGTGGTTGACAGTTTCTACCGCCACCTGAAGCGAGGGGTTGAGGCTGCCGTGGAGAGGGAAACTTCTTTTGCCTTGGCCCGTCAATGCGCCCGTGGCCAGATTGAACTCCTTAGAACCCTCCCCGGTGGGACAGGGATAGTTGATCTTCTGGAGCCCAAATTGCTAGAGGCGGATCAGCTTGTGGCCCAGTTTCAAGTACTGTGGCAAGTCGACCTATCTTCAGCAATGGATCAGGAGCGTGCCTTCCTCATAACTATTATGGAGAAGGTAAGGGCCGCACGAGATGCATCCAAGCCGATTATAATGAAGGACCTCCACGATTTGTCTCTACAGTATAATCAGCTGAGTCGCAGGGGAGAGGATTGCATTGCTCGGGAAGCGACCATCTCTCGTGGGAAAATCGATACGAGGGAGCAGATCCTCGAGCTCCAGAGGAAATTGGCTTTCTTGTAATCTGAGCTCGAGGCCTCCCGCACGGATAAGGAGCTAATTGTTCAGGAGGGGAGCTAATTGTTCAGGAGGCCGACAAAGTCACCCGAACTTCTGCTAGCTTGCAGCGTGCTCTGAAGAGGCTTGAAGATGGCTGGTATGCCCACACGAATTTGGAGGATGCGGAGCGGTTGACTCAGGAGGCCAAGCGGCGGTTTGAACGGTCGACGGCCATGTTGAGGGACCGTCTTAGAGAATTATGTGTCGTCGAACCATAGTCGGCTTTTTCTTTTCTTTCTCTCTTCATGTTTCTTCATCTTTTTGGCAGGGACGTGGTCCCAAAAAATATAGTACTTTTGATTTGATTTGAATAAATGACTTTGCTTGCATCATTATTTATCTGTCGTGCTTGTACTGCATTTATGTGTTTACCCCACTGGAGGCTGTTCTGTGGACCTATTATCCTTGGCATACCTTGGTTTTAGGTACGGATAATAAGTTTGATAGGGATACATAGAACAACTCCGTGATAAGGTAGATATGGAAGTTCTTTGTATCGAGTGAAAGAATGACATGGAACAGCTGGGTTCCAGAGGCATGAGATTGTGAGAAAAGAGGCACGTATACAAGGGGATCTAGTACAGCATTTGTGGTCAACTGCAAACATTTTTGGTCAACTGTGGACATTTGTGGTTAACTGTGGACATTTGTGGTCAATTGTGGACATTTGTGGGCCTATTATCCTTGGCGTACCCTGGTTTTGGGTACGAATAATAAGTCGAGAGAAAACCAACATATTTACTCAGAGGTAATGAGGACGTGGTAAATATGAGGGTTTCTTTAATGGAGTCTTCCTTCTCAGAGGTAATGAGCATGTGGCAGGAGTGGACACCATGAAGGGTACATAGAACAACTCAGAGGTAATATGGACGTGGAAGTTCTACGTGAGGGGTGGTTTATTTTTGATGGAAGTGAAACAACTCAGATGTGACATCGACGTGGTTATTTCGAGAAATTTGTGGATCTGTTGCCCTTTTTATGCACTGAAAGTGCGGGTAATAGATCATGAGGAGGATGCTCTTTTAGGAAGGAAGTTCAGAGGTATGATCATACATGACTTACTACCCAGAAGGTGCGATATGGATTCATTTGGGATTACCAGAGTATAAGTTCAGCGGTACCTGGGGGCACATAACTTAACAGTCCGGTTAATTTGGAGGATGTTATTTAGACATAATATTTTTTCAGGAACTTGCCGTTGATAGGCATCATGAGCAAGTCCCCATTTTGTTTTACGAGGCGGTAAGCACCATTGGAGAATACAGCCTCGATGATAAATGGGCCTTTCCACTTTGGCTGGAATTTGCCGGCGGTTTTGTGAGTCATAACCATCGGCCTCCGTACTGCCAGAACGAGATCGCCCACTTGGAATATTCTGAGTTTAACCTTCTTATTGAAGGCTCCAGAGATGCGTACTTGATACAGCTCGATTCGTTGTTAAGCTAACAGGCACTTCTCATCTAAGACCTCCAACTCTTGTAGCCGGCGACGGTAATTATCATCTGTCGTCAATCGATAGGTGAGGGCGACGCGGAGCGAGGGGATTTGAGTCTCCAGTGGAAGAACTGCCTCACTCCCATACACCAGAGAGAATGGTATATTCTCGATGGCCGTCCGAACTGTAGTACGGTATGCCCATAAGCATTCGCCAAGCTTTTCATTCCAGTCATGTTTGTTAGAAGACACAAACTTCTAGAGCAGCTTGATTATAGTTTTGTTGAATGCTTCTGCCAACCCATTCGCTGCCGGATTGTACGGTGTTGAAGCAACATTCTGGATTCGGTGTTTGTCGAAAAACCGATAGAAGGCGTGGCTTGTGAACTGCGGACCATTGTCATGGATGATCCTTCGAGGCAGTCCGAAGCGATAGATGACGTGATACTTGAAGAAGCTGATCACATTTGATGTCTTCACCTCTGCAAGCGGGACAGCTTCCGCCAATTTGGAAAAGTAATATGTAATTGCCAGTATGAAGCGGTGTCCTCTGGATGAAGGTAGAGTGATTGGACCAATGATGTCCATTTCCCATGCCTCAAATGGCTAGGATGTCACCGTCGGTTGTAGGAATTCGGATGGTTGATGTATGAAATCAGTGTGGACCTGACAGGCTTTGCACTTTCTTGTATAGTCTATCACGTCTGCCACCATCGTAGGCCAGTAATAGCCCATGCGACGAAGACGATCTTGCAGCTTCAGGCCAGGTTGATGGGCCCCATAAACGCTATCATGAGCTTTACGTACCGCTTCTTTGGCCTCTATATTTGACAGACACCGAAGCAGTAGTCCATCGTAGGATCGCCGATACAGCATTTTTGTCTCAGTATCATAGAAGAATCTGAGAGAACGTCTTCTGATATAGGTGGCTTCTTTCGGGTTCTTCGACAAGATGCCATAGACTGCAAAGTCAATAAATGGGAGCCTCCAATCCTGTGTCTCATCGACCGTCAGGGCAGAATAGCTCTCAGCAAATTGGACGTTGTTCTTGGGACAGACCAACTCATGGCCTATTACATCCACCAAGTGGTGAGTATATTTTGGGACTGCCATGGAAGCGGCCAGTCCTGCTAAGGCGTCGGCTTCAATATTTCGGAGTCTCGGAACATGTTCTATGAAGAACCCTTTCAGAGACGTAATGATGGCGATCGCTACCTGTTGATAGGGGATCATGTCTTCATGACGAACTTCGTATGAAGCCCGGATCTGATTGACGATTAACTGTGAATCGCCATATGCCTCTAGGTACTCTACCCCCAGTTCTTCTGTAAGTCGGAGGCCGATAACCAAGGCGTTGTACTCGGCCACATTGTTCGAGCAGGGTTCTGTAAGGGAATATGCCCCGTTGATCACCAAGACAGAGGAAGAAATCGGTACCACTCCGACCCCAACGATAATGTTGCCCTTGGGCCCGGTTCTTGAAGCACCGTCGAAGAACATTCGCCAGACGAAATCATCGGAAGCCATGTTTGAATTGGCGACCTCGTCTGGAATCTCTTCATATATTCTGGTCGACTCCGAACTTGGATGGGCTGCTAAAAAGTCCGCCAGAGCTTGACCTTTAACAGCCTTTTGCGGAACGAAGATCATGTCGTAGGGAGACAATAATATTGCCTAAATAGCGAGGCGAGAGCTGAGTGCACCCGGCTTGGACATGAGTACCCTGAGGGGGTTAACTCTTGATATGACATGGATGGTTTGTCCTGTAACATAGTGTCGTGTTTTCTGGATAGCGAACACCAGAGCAAGATATTCCTTCTCCACGACGGTGTATCTATGCTCAGGCCCAATCATCATTCGGCTGAGATAATAGATATCTTGTTCATGCCCTGCATCATTATTCTGTGCTAGTAGAGCACCGAGGGAATGCTCCATCGCTCGTACGTAAAGCAATAACGACTTTCCAGCAACCGGGGCTACCAGAACTAGAGGATTTGACAGATATTCTTTGATGTTGTCGAACGCGCGTTGGCATTCTTCATCCTATACGAATGAGATGCCTTTCTTCATGAGGTGGGTGAATGGTTGACATCGCCCGAAGAGGTTAGAGATGAACCTCCTGATATAAGTTAGCCTCCCTTGAAGGCCTCGGAGTTTACAGAGATTTCTCGGGGGATCCATCTCTATGATTGCCTTTGTCTTCTCCGGATCTATATGAATTCTCTGGGCAGTAATGATAAAACCCTAGAATTTTCCACTAGATACACCCAAGAAGGATTTGGTAGAATTCATCTTCAAGTTGTGCGCTCGCATCAGGTCGAATACCGTCCTCAGATCCCGCAGATGGTCGCCCTTAGAGCGGCTTTTGACAACGATGTCATCAACATAACACTCCACGGTCTTACGCAGGTGATCTCTGAAGATGACACTCATGGCTCTTTGATATGTGGTGCCGGTATTCTTTAATTCGAAGGGCATGAATGTGTAACAGTACATGCCAATCGGTGTTCGGAATGATGTATAATTTTTGTCGTCAGAAAATATCTTGATTTGGTTTATCCTGAGAAGCCATCCATGAATGACATGCACTCAAAGCCACATGTGTTGTCGATCATGATGTACGTAATGGAAAGAGGGAACTGGTCTTTAGGATATGCTCCGTTTAGATTTCGGAAGTCGATACAAATTCGAATCTTTCCATTCTTCTTGAGGACCGGTACTATATTGGCGACCCAGTCTGGATGTTGCTCCTCCCAGATGAAGCTGCTGGCTATCAGTTTGTTGACCTTAGCTTCGATAGAATTCATAATGTTCGGGCAAAAATGTCTTTGTTGTTGCTTGATCGGCTTTGCGTCTGGATGAATGTTGAGTTTATGAAGTGCAACCTCGGGGTTTAGCCCTGGCATGTCTTCATAGCTCTAGGCGAATACGTCAATGTACTCTCTGACGAGTTACAAAAGCATCTTCCGTTCTTCATCTGTCAGACTCTTGCTGACGAAGATTGGCTTTGGAGATAATTTATCGCCGAGGTCAACTTGCATGACGTCATCTTCGGTGGAAGGCTCACAAAGTTCGAAGCGCTTTTTCCATTGTGCATCTAGTTGCTGGACCCAAGGTTCTAACTCAAAAAGTTTGGGTACTTCATCATCTTCTTCGTAGGCATCAGCAAATGCCATATTGACAGACAAAGCTTGCCTGAATACGTCCCCGATGCTAACATCCGAATCAGAAGTGGGCGATCCAGTTGAATGTGAATGCCATTCGCATTCCTCATCCGAGCTCTCGGGAGTTGTTGCAGGAGTAACATAGCCTATGCCATGTCTGGTCTTGCTATAGTAATCCTAAGGTTTTCTAGCCGGGACTGGTAATTGCAAGGGTAGTCGCCGACCGGTGCCGTAGTTCAAGCCTGGTGTAGACTCCATGTCGTACCCCTGGTTTTGCATAAGATACTTGGAACGGGAGCTATAGAGATAAAGTGGCAGTCTTCCAGTATCGGATTTAAGATCGACTTTTTCTGGTGTGAAGGACTGTGGATCATTCTTTCGGCCGAAGATGATTGGATGATCGTCTCCCTCGACTATAAAGCAGGCGCCTTCTACATGAGTGATTTGATTCGTGGCATAGACATTTGTCACTTGTGTGTAGGTTGGTGCCTATACCGTGTTCCATAGCATACATTATTCGAAGCTTATTAAGCTCGAGGTAGTTCAAAGATAGTCCTTTATTGATAAAGTACGGTATCTTTTCCGGTGGAATTATATCATCAGCGGAAGGAACATCAGTATGGACGGCCACATACATGGCCAGCTCTATCTCGTCTTCAACTACCCCCTATATCAATAAAGATTGAGAGGACGACCTGGGTAGTTTCATCATCAGCAGCTCCACTAGTGGCGCCGAACCTGGAGTTGTTGGCTTGCTGGCGACCCCCGGCTTAGTACTGAGCTGTCGATTTGTTCTCGGCTCTTGTTCAGCCAACCTCTGCATTAAAGATTAGGAAGATGACCTAGGCAGCTTGATCATCAAGGGCTCCCCTGAGGGCGTTGGACGTGGGGTCGTAGGTGCGCTAGCGGCCCCTGGCTCAGTACTTGGCTGCCGATTTGTCTTAGGCAGACGAATGACCATTGGCTTGACAGAGGGATTAACCTCTTCTGTTTATTGTTTGCCAGCCCTTTGTAATCTGATCGTCAGTAGCTCCATATTGGGCCTCGCCCCTTGGCCAGTCCTTGGCAGTCGGATTATCATCTGCTTCCTTTGTACAATAAGCACCGGGAAACTACGCAAAGTGGCTGTAAGAGGCACAGTCCTGCCTGGTTTGCGGGGTTGGAGACAGATTCTCAAGGGTTCCTTCGGCCCTACAATTGCCTCTGTTTGCTCTTAAGCATCCTCCTTGATCAGGTGCCTCTTTGAGTTCTTGTACAAGCAGGAATCTGAATAGTAGGATTCAACCCCTTTGAAGGAATCGATGTCAGCGAATTCTGTCCTCACGAAGCCGTGCTTGTCGACGTACTTGAAGCACTGGTGCAATATGGAGGGCATGATTATGTAATCGTGTATCCACGGACGCCCCAGAAGAATGTTGTAGGATGTGTCTGCGTCAATGACATAGCAGGTTACTTCCGACTGGAGATCGCTAATTTGATACTTTAGGCGGATCTTTCCAACATGATAGCTTCTCTCTGAATTGAACCC
The DNA here is from genome assembly GCA_029216955.1 of Iris pallida. NCBI lineage: Eukaryota > Viridiplantae > Streptophyta > Magnoliopsida > Asparagales > Iridaceae > Iris > Iris pallida. The sequence goes on along the minus strand of JANAVB010009995.1, from coordinate 9,205,075 downwards.
GCTGATAGCGGTGCTGGTAGGAGTCATCGGGTGCATAGGAATGCGCAGATGGTGAAGCAAGCTCTTCAGAATAATGCTTATCGAACAGCCGGGATCAATGTGCATTCGATCCACCTTGACATCGCCGATGTATCCAGTGTAATACAGAAGGCGATCGTACAAGTTGGTCTTGATAAGCATGTCCCTGGGAGTGAAGACAATGTTGGGCATTGCAGCTGTGCAAGCGCTGTCCTGGAGATCTGCTAGCGAGCTCTCCCCTGTAAGATTGGCCTGAGCCAGATATGCGTCGGCATTCTGGAGTGCTTCGCTCAGTACGACGCGAACATCTTTAGAGAGTCTCAGGATCTCGTATAATGACAATTTGGCCGGTGTGTTGGCCAGTTGTGCCAAAATGTGAAAATTGTAAGGCTTCTCCAGCCCGTGAGGAGTGTCTTTCCGGAGCGGCTTGTCAAAGCGAGTCTCCTTTGGCTTGGGCTTATCGGCCGACGGAGGCTGAGAAGGTCCTGGAGCGTCAGTAGTGGCCGGCTGGCGTTCTTCAGCTGAGTTACCCGGTGTAGGTTGGGATTGTGCACCAGACCGGGTAACGAAAGCCGTAGCTTCTTCGACATCTGTCGAGATTGTGCGGCAGGACTTGACTTTTCCACCCTTCTACTTGCCGGTGGAGGGTGGTGCGGAATGAGTCACTTCAGGTACCAGGTCCGGATGGACCCACATGACCTCCCTTCGTGATGTGGTGAGGGGCACTAGACCAGCGGCCTGGTCTCGGGGTGGTGGAAGATTAGCGACCTCCAACTTTGCCAGGGGAACGGGTACTACTCTATCTTGAGTCTTCGTCGAAGGGAGGCTGCCGAATTGGACAGATACCATGTTGGCCGCCACAGTTACCTCCTCGAAGTCAATGGCCAGAGCCTTAGAGTCGATCAGGTTCTGGATGTACCGCTTCAGTTGGAAGCAGTCTTGAGTAGCATGATAGACGTAGCGGTGGTAGTGGCAGTACTTTGGGCTTTCCATCTCCGCAGGACGAGGTTCACGCCTTGGAGGAGGGAGCTGAATTCGATCTCCTTGTATGAGCATGTCAAGGATGGGCTTGACATGGCTGTCTTCGATGGAGTAAGTCATCTGCGACCACTGCTTCTCTGTCGGCTTCGGTTCGAGCTTCGGGGCTGTGTCGGCCACCATAGCTTGTTTGCCCTTATTGTCTCGATTGTTGGAAGAATTACCACCGTTGTTGTTGTTGTTGTTGGCATTAGGGCGTTTGCCCTTGTCCTCTCCTTTTGAGATGTGCAATCCCAGCTGGCGAGCTTTCTTCAACTTGTCTTCTATGCTAGTGGCGCTGATGATAAAAGTCTTCCAGTCCTTGAACTGACTTTCGCCCATCCAGAGGCTGATTGTGGGAAGTGGCCTCTTTTGGCATATTTTAATCAAGGAAGAATCTGGATTACAAGAGGGCAATTTCATCGCGGTTTGGCGAAACCGCTCAATGTAGTTCCTTGTCAGCTCCTTCTCACCTTGAACAACGTCCATGAGGGTGGACATTGTCACATCTTGTCCTACCTCGTAGAACCTTTCAAGGAACATATTTTTGAAGCCGGCGAAGGAATGGATGCAGTTGTCCGGCAGATTGTGGTACCAATCAAATGCTACCCCCTCCAATGCCCCGACGAACAATCGCGTGAGGATCGCATCGTCGTACGGCAAGTGGTCTGTTGTGACCTCGAAGTAGGTTATATACCGGCTTATAGAGGTCTTCCCGTCGTAGGGGTTGATGTTGAACGGCTTGTACCGCAGAGGAAAGGGGACATCCCTCCATGCACCGAGATACGGTTGTCGTATCTTCAAGTCCTGAGAGTATTCTCATGCGTGAAACATCGCACGGAGCTCCTGGACTTCTCTCCTTGCCTCCCTAGCCTCGTCCGCAGCACTGGGAGCCGTTATTTCGGTTGGATTGTCGCCAGCGGTTGGTGCAGATGTGTTCGAGTCCGCATTGACGGCGGGACCCAAACTTGTCTGACCAGGCGTCCTTCCTTGAAGAGTTGGTAGGGCCGCCTTGATTTCTTCCACCGACTTCACTAAGGTATAAAGTATGGCCTCAAGAGTGTCGAGGCACTGTCGATCGTTGGGACCGTCCTGGTCATTCTCAGTCATAAATACTGTTCTCACACGAGGAACAGTGGAAGGAACTGTGGAGGATGTGCTCTCCGAATCATACCCCCAAACGGAGAAGTCGTCGGGATATGTAGGAATGTTCTCCTTCGGTTCGAACTTGGAGGAAGTGTTACCCCCTGCATCGGAGGTTGCTTCATCTTGGGACCCATGGACATCTGGGTCCGTTGCATCTGTTGGAAGAATTGTCTCCCTTGGCTCATTTTCTTGGAACACCGGATTGTCGTGGATGTTCGGGGGAGTGCTACCCCCAGCTTCGGCTACCCCCAGAGATGTAGATGACGAATCTCCAAGTATTGAAGATTTTGCCTTAGAGCGGGTGCCCTGATAAACTCCTCCAGTGGTGGTTGTAGACAACCGCCTAGATGAGAGTTTTCTAGCCGCGCTAGTAGAGATCGTCGGGCTGGAAACATTTATCTTCTTCCCCGCCTTGTCGGTAGGGATCTTCCGAGCAGAATTGCAGGAGGCGACATGAAGTGCCTCGTCTCCTGAGCTTTGTTGTAGGACCGGTCCTGGCTGCTGTAGTCTTTGGAAGACGGACTGCCGGTCCTCTTGTACTGCCGCCTTGCTGCAGCAGCAGTTGACAATGACTTGAGTACAGTGATGTCCATGAAAGGACTCTCTGCACACCAAGTTTTCTTCTATTTCCTTGTGCTTGTAAAGAATCACATCACACAAGTCACTCGTTTTATGGGCCCGGGAGTTCCGAGCACACGAGTGTTCTGGCATCCTACCTGCTCCCTGATGTAGGGCTAGTAAGAATACTTGCCCCTGATCATTGTTGGAAGATTCTTGATAACTATCCCGTCCGTTGGCTGCCGGGGGCTGAACACGGATAGTTTTGTACAACTTTCCATCAGAGGCCCGCGTAATAGTCAGCGGGACGCCCTGATGGCCAGAAGTTGGGACAGCTGACTGAGCTCGATGAGCCCGCACTATCCTAGACTTTTTCCCTCTAGCACCTGAGAGTGCATAGTAGAAAGAGTCCAAATTATGCGTCACAGAGTCAGGCACATCCTCCTGAGAGCCTCTGAGGTCAGGACGGCCTGAGAGGCGGTCAAAGACTGAACCCGAGCTGCATGGAGCAGATGGTCTGCGGCTAGGATTGGTGGTCGCATAGACAGTCTGCATACGGCTGGCATTTGTGGCCGCATAAGCAGTCTGCATGCGACTGGTGTTTGTGGCCGCATAAGCAGTCTGCATGCGGATGGCATTTGTGGCCGCTTGAGCAGTTTGTATACGGCGGGAAGCTGTGGCCGCATGAACCTTCTGTATGCGGTTGCAAGTCGTGGTCGCATGAGCCTCCACCATGCGGCTAAAAGTTTTGGCCGCCTGAGCCTTCTGCATGCGGCTGGCTTTTGTGGCCGCATGAGTCTTCATGCGACTAGCGCCCTTATGTAGCTTCTTCCTGGACCGCATAGAGCCCCTCTTTGCCCCTGCAAGTCCAGCATTGTAGTGTTTTCCTTTGCCGGACTTGGGGACAGTTGAGTCCTCTACGGTCTGAAGTGGGGCCGCATGAGACTCTTCTCCACCGTCTTGGGCAGCAGAGAGCATTTCTTCCAGAGCTTGAGGATGAGCAAATGATTTGGGCCTCCACTTCCTGCGGGCCTTCTTCGTACGGGCTCGCTTCTGGACCGGGCCAGAGCTCCCGTCGAGAGCATTTTTTCAAACTCTTGCTGGTCGAAGCGAACAACCAGCATCTGTTGCGTGGAGCTAAGCTTGGCTGCGTCCGATTGCATCACCAACTTCTCTGCAGTGGAGAAGTTAGTCCCCAGCAGAGTCGCCATCGTGTTTGCCATTGATTATCAAAGAATAGAACAATTTTATGGGAGGACTGAACTTTAATTCACAATACAAACTCGCTCGTACAAAGAGAGCCTAGGAACAAAACCTAGAAAAAGCAATCTAAGTACAATTGTTTAGTTTTTCTAGAGGGTGACGGTAGAGGCTCGGGAGAGTGCTATCAACTCTGCCTTACTCCTTGGACGATCGGACGTAGCTTCTACTTTGGCCAGGAAATGCTCTCTATGTGTGTGGGGGTTGCTAGTCTCTATGCTCGGGCTCTTGTGTGTGTGCTTGCAAGGGAACATCACCATGCTATTTATAGGAATTGTGATGAGCGGGGCATACAGTAATTGTGCCTTAAAAAGTGGGCGATTGGGGATTGGTTAAGATTAACCTTGATCTGTTTGTTGGAAATCAATCTGGGCTGTTGAGTTGGTTGCAATAAATCTGCATTGTTATGATTTATTGGTTGCAATAAATTCGAGTGGATAAGTCTTAGTCAATCTTCTGCAACGTGGCCCAACTGCCATTTATGCTGCGAGCCGCATGAACGGGGCGTCCTGGCAGAGCCGCATGAGTGTGGTCTGCTAATTGAGTCGCATGAGGGTGGCCTCACAACCGAGCCGCATGAGGATTGCCTCACAACCGAGCCGCATGAGGATGGCCCCACAACCGAGCCGCATATGGGTCGTCCTCCAACTGAACCGTATAAGGGTGGCCCCTACAGCCGAGCCGCATGAGGATGGCCTCACAATCGAGCCGCATAAGAGTGGCCCCCCCAACTGAACCGCATAAGGGTGGCCCCTACAGCCGAGCCGCATGAGGATGGCCTCACAACCGAGCCGCATAAGGGTGGCCCCCCAACTGAACCGTATAAAGGTGGCCCCCACAGCCGAGCCGCATGAGGGTGGCCTCCAACTGAAACGCATAAGGGTGGCCTAGGCGGTCCGCATAGAGAACTTCCTTGGACTTTGTGAACTGCACCGGCTATCTCAAAAATTTTCTCGTCTTTTGATGAGCATGACGCATCTCTTTATTATGTCAGAGCCGTCAGAATTGTCGCTTTATGTCAGAGCATTTAATGGCCAGCTGTAGGGAGCAATTATGGCTAGCCGTAATCGGCCTGTTTTGAGCCGCATGAGGCCACGTGGCTCTTTCCTGATCCGCATAAGATTCCTGAGCCGCATGCGGCTCTCTGGGACTTTCCGAGCCGCATAAAGCTCTTCAAGCTTTTGAGCCGCATGTTGAATCTGGGCCGCATATGATTTACTATTCTTTTTCATGCTTCTACAACTTGTGTATAAATATATTCATAGTAGGTAGACATAGTGCTTTATATATATTTCCCGCGATCTTGAATATTGGAATTCACATTTCTTTTGCCTTTGATCGTTTATTCCTAATCAACCATAAAATTCTCAAACTGGTAGACAAGTTCTCACATTCTTCCATTCTGACCAACTCGTTGAGATTCTATAAACTCCTTTGAAGTTCCTAGGGATATAGTTGGATTAATTTTGATGACTTACGATGGCAAGACAGTAGCGCACTGTCACCATTAATCGAATTATCGAGACTGTGGGTTCACTGCAGCTAGCAGCGCACTGGCATGGCATGATACCCAAGTTAAAGAAATTTCGAATAAAAGCAAGTTATCGAATGTTATTATAACTATATCCTGTTGTCCTATTTTGATCTTCGAGTATTATGTCATTGTCAATATTTGACATAGTTAATAGGATATTCGAAACCGTATCCTTATTGGAGTCACGAAACCAAGAGTTTACTGCAGTCAGATGTACACTGACGAGGAATGGATTCTCGGTAGAATGATTCGAGTATGTTTACGGTTTTCGAATACCACAGAGACTACATCTTTTATTGACATATAACTATCGATCCGCAAAATCTTGTACTCTCACTCTACAATGATTTGATACCCTGTTTGCAAAGAACAAAAATATGCTTCTTTATTACAAACTTAGAAAAGAGTACAAGAGTATAATTGATTTTTGGGAAGGTACAACTATAGGAATTTGATCAGAAGACGATCACTTTATCCCTTGGACGATGTGATATCGAAGACACGAGCCTCTGGAGGATGCAACAGCACTTTAATAGGAGATTATGATCATTCGTGATGTTTTGAGATTGATTTGAAACTCTATTTATAGAGTTCTTGAAATAACTGTTTAGCAGTTATTTTGGGTTGCACGCATTTTAGGTTGCGTGCCTCATGTTCACTTGCGCGAACGGTTGCACTAACTGTTGTGGTCGCGTAGCATTGTTTGATTGAGATGCGCGTGGTCGTGAGCAGTATAGTGGGCACGTTCTGTGAAGTTAGTGGCTTGTGCGCCATGTCACTCTGTTATGAACACTATTTGATCACCTTACGTGAGCTTTATCAGGTTGCGTATGGTACAATGTAGCAACTTGCGCGAGCGGTTGCACCAATTAGATGTCACGAAATAAAGATCTAGAATTGAGGGAAGGTCGAGTAAGTCAAAGATATGTTCATCGGTTTGGTCGATGACTAACTATACTTGTGCATATGCAATATCAAAATCATAGGTGGTATGGCAATCTAATGTGGAATACTTCTATCACACTAGGGTGACCTTACTTGTTTCACGGTCCTCCACCAATATATGATCTAATCTAAAATTTTAAGTTCCTCAAAATTTTCTCAATAAAAAGTTTCCAAGATATTCCACCAGATTTTCTAATCATTTTAGGCTGTCAAGTTTAATCCAATTTAAATTTCTAATCAATCTCAAAATAATCCTTGTATATCGCAACTCGAATAATAATTTTTTTTCTTCCAAATCTTAAACTCAATATTTAAATAAGTTTATCCGCCGAAATTCATACTACAAAAATGAAACATTTAAATAACTTTCGAATATAATTCTATCCTTCAAATGTGTATATCTAGCTTCCAATAAGTCACAACTACTCTTCAAAAGTAATTCTTCTCTTTTTTTTTCCAAAATTTAAATATCCATAATCAAGATTTTAAACTCGAATCTAAATAATTTTATAAATCAAGATCATATGACGTAATTTAATTCAAAAATATTTTACCAAAATTTATCAATCATCCTCAACTTTTGGTCAATCGTAAATCATAGTTGAAAATTTTATAATCCTTTTCAAATCAAATTTATATCCCTCCAAAAAAATGTATAGCTATAACTCGATAAATCATAAATGCTCAAAGACCTTTAAAAATCAAAGCGCAAATCAAATCAATTTGTTTTCTCGATCTAACTATCCTCTTGTGTATATCACTTTGTAATATCAAAATAAAATTTTCAACTATCTTTTGGAAGCGGTAATATGCTACTACCCAACTTGGAATTAAGTAATCCTTAAGATCATATTTCTAGGAAAATAAATGCCTTTATAACTCAAAAATCTCAATGCATATTAATTGTCAATGTAACCTTCTAGCCATGTGTTTAACCTATGGGCATATACTAGTGTAGTCATCTTACTAAACACGAAACTAAGAATTTACGGTAGAAGGAGTCAAGCAAAATGCAATTCAAGGAGGTCGAACGAGAGTTCAGAATTTGAAGTCAAAGAAGGATGTCAAGTAGGTGGATGAGATTCTAAACTCTAATCCTATACTGCAGGCCAGTTCGGTACAGTCATGTAACCGAAACGACAAACTAGACCTGCATGGGCCACCACAAAAACATGTAACGCCCCAGTCCCAAAATACGTAGGACTAGAACGTAATCATGCCACAAAGATAAATAATGATACATTGACAATCGTTGGACGGAGACAAATCTCATCCAAGGTACTAAATCGTTGGACGGAGACAAATCTCATGCCACAAAGATAAAATGCAGTAACCAATGTACTAAATCTCATCCACAAAGATAAATAATGATATAAAAGCAACTTTGAATTTTTCATGTATACAATCGTTGGGCGGAGACAAATCTACTACCAACTAATTTAAATAAGCAAGAGTTATACAAGGAAAATGATTTGGTCGAGCGAAGGAGATGACGATCCGAAAAGCGACATCTCGAAGAAATATAGAAGATCATGGCCACGGCTAGAACACCTGCGAAAGACAAGAACACACACCTGGCGAGATAACCAGGTCCTCAGAGGGACGTAACAAGATACAATAAACATGCCATATAAATACTGAATATAAAACAAGCCACAATCAAGGAAAGTGACAAGACATAAATAAGGGAACCTAACCGTACTAAAGTGAACATGCAGTGAGAACAAACCTTTCGTCGCATGAGCCCTGGCTGTAAATGGGATCTGGTATAGTCCCTACTTGGGCACCAGTGACCTAAGCGCATGACGTTCAAAAACAACAGTGGCCAACCTGAGAGACTCATACCCGTATCTCCAGCGGAGCTTCCGGGTTACAAGGAAAGTGCAATCGAAGCCCATATGACAAGAAAATGTTCTCCCCACCCAATGTACCTATCATGTCGCATCCACGACCATGTAACACTACTAACCGTCAAGTCTTCTAGCATACAACTATTGACAGTTAGACCTAACGCACGTCCTGTACGCATCAGTGATCAGCCAACACGCAAGTCCGTAGGCTATATGCTACTCATAACTCACACATCTCGTGGCACATCAGTGTCAAAGTTTATGTAATGCACTAGACTAGTGGTAGTCCCTTAACTCTAGGTCCATATGCAATCAAAGGATAAATAACAAGGTACAACTAATATCACTGAGCAGGCAGTAAGGCAGGAACTGTAATAATGGTACAACAAAAAGAACGGGAAATAAATACACAGTGTTAAGCAATAATAAAATGTAGACTAATTTATAAACAGTAAATTGTGGCAAGGTATCTTGCCTGTTGTTACGCCTGGTGTGGTGCAATATTCCGACAAGTCTTGATTGTTCGATAGCCATGTTCGATGTGTCATGGTCCGAAGTTGCAAGGAACTAGAGAAGCACGATTAGCTATGAGTAAAGGGAATAATTCGAAGAGAGTTTGAGCGAAGAGACGCGAAAATATTTCATAATATACTTGAAAATAATTCTACATAAATACTTGAAATATTTTATATATGTAAATTATAAAAATACATTTTTATTAGTCTAGAAAAATACTTAAAATAATAAATCTTTTTAGGCAAACGCTAAGTTGTCTAAATATTTTAAATAAGTATTTTGAAAATAAATAAAAATAGTTTAGGGTTAAACCCTAATTTTGATAATATTATTTATCAAATTATTTAATAACCAGAATAATACAATAATAATTCTAATAACAAAGTATTAAAATAATCCTAATGGTATAATAATAACAGTAATAATAATAATTAACAGTAATAATAATAATACTATCAACAATATTAACAGTAACATAGGATAATAATAATAATGATAATAATAAATAATAATGATAAAAATAATAATAATAAATACTAATAATAACAACCTTATTATTAACCAAAATATTAATTACATATTTCAATTACACAGTACCAATATTTAATTAAATATAATAATAATAATAATAATAATATTACTTGTTACATATCAGCAACTACTCTCTTCCTAATAAAAAGAGAGAGAGTTTGCAGAGAGAGAAAAGTGAGAGAGAGGAGTGGGAAGGAGGGTTACCAAGGGGGCGGAGGCTCCGGCGGGTGGCCGATGGGAAGCGGGGCGGAGGTCGGTGGCTCTGGGCGCCGACGCGCTTAGGGCGGCGGTCGGCTGCGGAAATCGCGGCGGAGGAAGGCGCTGAAGGCGGGATCCGATCGGGCGGTGGGGCTCGCCGAGGTGGCGGCGCAGGAAGAAGAACAGCGTCGGTCGGAGCGGTGTGCCAGGGGCGACGCTGTGGGCTCGGCCGGTGGCTGGCCCGGCAGTGCGGACGCGACGGTGGTTGGCTGCGCGCGGGCGGCGCGCGCGGCCCAGTGCGGACGGCGGCGTCCGGAGCAGGCGGTCGCGGAGGGCGGAGGTGCTGTGCAAGGCTCGGTGGTGGCTCTGAAGATGGCGGCTCTGCGGTTCTCTATCCGTGGGCGGCGAGCGCCGGGGAACTCCGGCACGGCGGGGCGGCACGGAGGATTCTTGGCCACGGGGAGATGAGTTTAGGATTTGGTTTGGGTTTTCTTTTGGGAAATTTTGCGGTGGTGGTGGTCCTGGTAGGATTTGGAATTTTCGGCGGGTAGCCGGTGGTGATGATGGTGATGGTGCCTGGTGGGGTCGGTCGGATTGGCCAGATGGTGGTGGTGGTGGCTGCCACGGGTGTTGTTAGCGGTATTGCTGTCGGGGTAGATGGCCGAAGGTGGCCTGGCGTGGTGGGATGCGACAGGGTGATGGTGGCTGGATCGGTGTTGTTGGCTGCGGAGGCGAGCGAAAACGTGGTCCAGTGGGTACGGCCGAGTAGCAGATGGCAGGGGTTAGCTCGACAGGGCTGGTGTCGACAGGGCTAGGTTAGGTTTAGGGATTTGCAATGTATCGTATAGGGTTGTCGACATGGAGAAGGAATATTGTATTTGTAAAATATGGAATAAAAGACTGGATGGTCACAGACACGATGCACAATGTGGTTGTGGATGGAAAATTTCTGGAGGAGTACCTCTCCTTTTATAGGAGGTGGGAATTTCCAGTTGGATAGAGATTAGGAGGATTTAAATCCCAATTAGGTAAATCACCTATTAATTTAAACTGATTTAAAATAACTCAATCCAAATCAAATCAAATCTAGATAAATTCTATCCTTAATTTAAACTACTTTTAAATAAAGTCAATAAAATATTTTCCAATTTAAATTACCATATTTAATCAAATATTAACATTAGCAAAATCCTAAATATTATTTTCATAATTAAATAAATATAGTAATAATTAATTTCGAAAATCACGATAAACACTTAAATATTAAATCATAAACTAGCTTTTATAAATAACAAAATTTATTAATAAACAAATTTCACATTTCGCAAAACATTTGGAAACATTTCATATAAACCAAAATTTTCAAATTACTACTTATTTTTAGACGACGACCAAAATAAGTCTTTTATACAAAATAAATTATTTATCCCATTTATTTGGAAATGTACTTTTCTTATTAAAATAAAATTTATAATAAAATATATATTTTTCTACAATATGTAGTTCGACACATATTTGCACTTGTAGAGCAATACGAAATGCAAATCTCGCATGCTACGTAAAAAATGCGAACTCGTATGCAACGTGTCAATACGAAGTATAAAAATATTTAAAAAATTGTAGTAGAAATTTAGGGGGTTTAAAAGAAAACTTCCTGGACTGTTTTGGCCTGACCTCAACAGTTTTCACTCATTCCGATGGTGGGTCATCGTCTTCTTCCGAAGAACGTGGCGTAGTAGAACATAGGGAAGGATTCTTCAGTTTGATGCATCGTTCAGGAATCCATAACATAGAGGAATTGAGCGCTGCCTTGCATCAGGCTGATGACGCGAAGAAGAAGTGACGTGATGCGATAGCGTCATTTTGCATAATGGCCATAGAGCCTATGTCTGTAGTATTTGTCCACTTTTACATTATGAAATAAAAAATTGGACCTTATTAAATCCTGGCGCATTTGAGCTTTGTTGTGTAACTGTCTTGACACGTCCCACACATTTTTTTAACTTTTCCCGGTTCTGATAACACAAATTTCTGAACGACATGTGGCATTTTTCGTGCTTTCGTACTTCATTCTTCCCGAACTATACGCCTATGGACGTGCATAATGTTTCAGCCTCCATTGCATATGAATAGTTGCGATAAGAAAAGAACTTTTACTGTATTCTCTTCTTCTTTCGTATGTTTGCAGGTGACCAACTGACAAAATTCCCCAGAACTGGCATTGGTGATTTTCGATGCTATGAAGTTGAACCACTTTGACACACACATCAGAGAGCTCAGGACTTTTCATGTTAAAAAGGGCTTCCTCGAGATGGTAGAAAGGGCCTTTATACATGAGAGTTGGATGGTGCAGACGATTCTAACCCAAGTATTTGGGCAGAAGAGTTCCTTTTATGGCAGAAAAGAACTAGGAATTGTATCACAAGGAAGGATGAGCATATTCCTATCTCTGCACATGCTGACAACAGCATATTCTCTGGTCTTTCTGAGAGAGAAGACCAGATGCGATTCCATTGTCCTGCTTGCTGCTTCAGGTTGAGATGACAAGGAACTGGCACCAACAAGAAGATCCAAAGATGTAATAGACCTTCATTTGTTAGATTTAGAATGAAAATCCGAGATGTAATAAATTTCCATCAAGATGTATCTATGTTTTTAAAGAAGGAATAAAGAGTGATTTTCTCTTCTTTATGATCTGATTTGATGTGATGATATAGAAAATAGAATCCAGAGGTAATGTGGACGTGAACTCTCTTTTTTATTGATAATCTTCAAGTCAACTGGAACTTAAAGACAGAAGATCGTGTATAAAAAGACAATATCTGGATTTATGATAAAGAAAAGATATCTTTTAAAACAGCTAGGTTTCAAAAGAAAGAATTGATGATTTGGATAAACTCCACGGAGATTTTGAGTTTTTTTTATTATCTCTAGTTTTATTTACGAAAGAGTAAATAAATGATAATAAATGTAGGCCCATTTTTGCAATAAAGTAGAGATGAAAAAGACTGATGAATAAGCATGCTTTTTCAAGGAAAGGTCGTTTCGATTCTTGAGACAGAATGTTTGGCTTTTCTGTCTATAAATAGTGTGAAACTTTTCTGAGAGAATCATTCACCCCTTTGCTTTCCTTTGCAAAATGTCTTCAGAAGAAATGCCTAAGGAGACGGGAGTTATTCCAAAGATCGAAGCTGCCCTCGACACTCCTTCCGACGAGCCTCTGCCGCCTACTCAGCCAGAAGTCGGAGAAAGCTCGACTATTCCTGGAGAGAAGCCGAATATTCTTGCCAAACTGGTGGAGCCCGGGAGAACTGTCGAGGAAGAAGCTCCGAGGAAGGTTGCCTGTGAACTGCTGGTGTCATCGGACAATAATGTCTTTAAGCTTCTTGCAAAATATGTTTTCAATCAAGAGGGCTCCGGTCCTCGTTAATTTTATGTATTTCCTTTTGTCTGAATTTATGCAAATAAAAAGGAATTTTATTTACATTATGGGTCTCTGTGTTGATATTTCTTCTTTGTCTTCAAACATAATATTTCTTGAGAAATTTGCCATTAATGGGCATCATGGCGATTCGACCATCCATACCAGTCAATTGATAAGCTCCATTGGAGAAAACTTTACTTACAATGTAGGAACCTTCCCATTTCGTTTCGAATTTGCCTTTGCTCATGTGTGTCATAGTCATAGGACGTCTGACGGTTAGAACTAATTCTCCTTTCTGAAATGTTCGAACTTTGACTTTACGGTTGAAGGCTTTTGATAGACGAGCTTGGTATAACTCAATATGTTGTTGAGCTAGGAGACGTTTCTCGTCAAGCGCTTCAAGCTCCTGAAGTCTTAGACGATCATTGTTTTCGGTTGTGAGTTCATTGGCAATGACAATCCTTAGAGAAGGGATCTGAATTTCCAATGGTAAGACAGCTGCGCATCCATATACCAAAGAGAACGGTGTGCAGCCTGTAGGAATACGTACAGTAGTACGGTAAGCCCACAGACATTCTCCAAGCTTTTCACTCCAGTTTCTTTTGTTGGTAGAAACAAACTTCTTGAGGAGTTTGATGATGGTCTTGTTAAATGCTTCTGCCAACCCATTAGCTACAGGATTGTAAGCTGTAGAAGCAATATTATTGATCATGTTGTCATCAAAAAATCGAGTGAACTTTTGACTGATGAATTGTGGCCCATTATCATGAATGATTCGCCGAGGAACACCGAATCTGTAGATCACATGATGCTTAATAAAATTAATAATGCTGCTTGTCTTGACCTCAGCTAGAGGTATAGCCTCAGCTCACTTTGAGAAATAATCAGTTATGGCTAATATGAACCGATGTCCTCGAGACGAGAGAGGGTTGATAGGACCGATGACATTCATGCCCTAAGCTTCAAAGGGCCACGATGCTGCCGTCGGGTGAAGAAATTCTGATGGTTGATGGATAAAGTCAGCATGGATTTGACATGCTCGGCACTTCCTTGCATACTTGATTGCATCAGATATCATCGAGGGCCAATAGTAGCCCATACGGCGAATACGATCCTGTAATTGACGACCAGGTTGATGTGCACCACAAACACCGTCATGAGCTTCACGAAGTTGTAGCATGACAAATTTTCAGCAAATGAAGCTCCATGCACCCAAGTCAGTATAGCTCCATGCGCCCAAGTCAGTGAAGCCTCATGCACCCAATCAGTAGAGCTCTATGCGCCCAGCCAACGAAGCTTCATGCGCCCAGTCAGTACAACTTCATGCGCCCAGCCAGCGAAGATCCATGCACCCAAGACTAACTCCTCCGAAAGGAGGGCGCATAGCCTGAGACATAGCTATGCACCCAAGCCTGACTCAGTCAAAGCCATGATCAAAACATGCACCGAAGCAGACGGCCACGTCTGTCTCCACGAGCAGTCGTACACCGAAGCATGCGGCCACGTCAACGCCATGACCAACCTACGATCTTGCAGCCTGTATGCTCCTACGTCATATGCACCCAAAGCAGGACTATGTGCCCACATAAGAACCAGCGTATTTCTTCATGTGGGCGCATAACACCATTCCAGTTCAGGAACTACTATAAAAGGGGGGCCTCATCCCTCTTCAAACACACAGAATGGAGAGCATTTTCAAGAGACAAATTGCTCTACTTCTTGCCAGTGAGCCGAGAGTTAGCAATTTTCTTAGATTTTCTCCCACTTTTGTAATCGGAGTGTCAACGGAGTAAAGGAGCAACTGCCGCTCGATGTCCATCGTCCCATTCCCCAGAATTCTTTTTTGTACTCGGGGATCCTCAGCGCAGGATCTCTCAGGCGTACTCGATTTGTGGTGTCTTGCACCAATAAAAAAAAAGACAGTATTTTCTTCTTCTTTTTTTGTGTGTGTCCACAAAAATGGCGACTCTGCTGGAGACTATATTTTCCTCTGACGAGAAGGTAATGACGCAATCCGATACCGACAAAGTAGGGAGTACTCAGAAGATGTTGATCGTAAAGTTCGATCAGCAGGCGTTCGAATAGATGCTCTCGAGGGACGGCTCTACTCCCTCAAAATCAGAGAAGCCAAACAAGCCTCGCAAGACTTGGCTTCCGAAGGCTCACTGCACATATCCTGCTAGTGTCATAGCGGATATGCAGCTGGAGGACTCTGTCACCTGGGCGCAGGACTCTGCCATAGAAGTCCCCCAAATGGAGATGGCTCATACCGTTTCGGGCTCTACTAGCCCAGTAACTTCTTCCCTCCATAATCAACAATAGAGTGTTCGACACTTGAGACTTGGCAGGAAAAAACACTACGATGTCAAGAATCGGGGTGTACGGCACTCTGGTCAGACCCGACGAGGCTCACGAACGAAGGAGGCAAAACTGGGAGAAAACAGCGCTGCTCCACCCAGCATGTGTCACGCCCCAGAACCAGAATACTGGAGAGCGGGGGCAGACATAGCCAGCTACGTATATTGAAATAGAATACATCTCAACTATACGGTCACGGCTGTCTAGATATGAGGGTTTACTACAAGCCAACAGTCTCTTAAGGTCAAGCCTATTGTCTCAATCTCAAGCAAGTAATATAATTACAAGATGTATGATCATTTAAATATACAATAAAAGGTATCCCAAATATTACATATCAGCTGATCATGAAGCTAGTAGTACAAAATGCTAGGACTAGCAAGAGTTAAGTCATACATGATCAACCCTAGGATTTGTTAATCATGTTTATAGCCCGTAGGCAGACAGTAAGTAAAAATGCATCGAGCTAACAGGTGCTCGTCGGCTAAACGCCTCAAAAGAATAATTTACAATAGAGTGAGCGAAACAAAATAGAAAACCCACTCGTAGCCCGGGTTCCTTCTAGTCGCCACCATTGGGCTGGAAGCTTGGTAGATCCTCGGAAGCTGCTCCGAAATCTGGCCACACAAAACCAGCTGGGTCAACCCCAGAAAGAGCAAGTGCCACAAGGGGGCCACGAAATAAGAACAAAAAGCCAGCATCAGCACAGAAAATCTAATATTAAAACTAAAATTTACGAAAACATGTCAGGATGATATACGACGAGATAACCATAGAACTATTCCGATAGCCAGGTTACAACCCGTAAACCAAACAAGGACCGGGGTTGTAACCCTTCATCTGAACAGAGCTTGGTTTCCCACCATTTATCGGCAAGATAATAATGTAAGTAATCAAGACAGGAAGCAAGCTTGTACTGGATCAAGACATGGCTAAACCGGTTATACCTCATTCGATCAATCACGGCCAAGCAGATACTACGGCTTACTACTTTAACTAACTAGGGTTATCACAGGCCTAATTACTAACAAGATGCAATGAGATTGTACCACAGCCACAAGCCCTGCAGACCATCCAGGCTACCCAGGACAAAAGATTAGGGTTGAATTCAGGTGGGTACATCGTCCAGGAGACAAATGTACCCTTAGGTGACTTAGAGGGTGCAACACTCGACGGTGCGCTGGAAATGTGCCCTACTCGACGGCAGGCTACAGATCCCAAGAGCGCCCAGGTAACGGGATTGCCTGTAGCTGTGTCATCTCTTCATGACTACTGAGTTATTCTAGTTATTAACCTTAATCCATTTTAGTAGGTACTCCTGACCGTGGTACTCAGGAGTCCTATCCTAGACATGATGCAAGACTGGACAAGTGAATTAACAAGCAAGCAAGAAGGAACCACCCACGGTGTCAAGGCAAGTCAAGTTAAGTTATCAAGAAAATCATGTCAGGGTACTTGTCAGGAGTGCGCCACGACGGGCCACTATCATGTCAGGTCGGTCATGTCAGGAGTGCACCACCACGGGTCACTGTCGTGTTATGCTAGTTCCTTGTCATACCGTGCCATGTGCAATAGTCATTCCAAACATGTTAAGTAAAATCAAGTTCATGACAAAAGGCGTAAGGATATAAAATGGGCATAAAATATCTAATAAAATATCAATATACAGGTCATAGAAAAGCCAAGCTTAAAGAAATAAAACCAAAACTCTAAGGGTCAAGGTTTAAACAAGGGGTCAGGGGAGCAGCGTACAAAAGTCACGCACGCTGAAAGAGCCGCGTACGTGAAAGTCACTCACGCTACAGAGAGCAGCATGGGTAAAAGTCACGCACGCTACAGGGAGCAGCGTGGGTGAAAAGTCACGCACGCTGAAGGAAGCAGCTGCGTGAAAAGTCACGCACGATGAAGGAAGCAGCTGCGTGAAAAGTCACGCACGCTGAAGGGAACAGTGTGCGTGAAAAGTCACGCACGCTGAAGGAAGCAGCTGCGTGAAAAGTCACGCACGCTGAAGGGAACAGTGTGCGTGAAAAGTCACGCACGCTGAAGGAAGCAGCTGCATGAAAAGTCACGCACGCTGAAGTGAGCAGCTGCGTGAAAAGTCACGCACGCTCAAGGAGAAACGCTTCCAATAGGAAGCGTACTCAAGCCTGCGTACGCAGCGCTAAAGAGCGCGCGTAGCTCAGTGTGCATGAGCTAAGAAGCTCTGCACACTGCTCACTGTCTTCTCCAAACAGCAAGAACACCATGGCAGAACCCAAACTTCAAAAGTTCATAACTTGGCCATCCGAACTCCAAATCCGGATTTCCAAGGCTCCAACTGGAGAGAAACTGAAAGCTCTTCCACATGGAAACATCAGAACTCAAGGAAAACCAACCAAAAAGGATCAAAACATGTAAAATCCGAAAATAGCAATAACTTAGATCTACATCAACAGAGACTCCAAATCATAAAAAACCAAGAACTAATGTCCTAAACTAGCAAATGGACAAAGAAAAGAGGGTCCTCATGTAGTGGCAAGATGCACTTGCCTAGGGGTTGGGGAGTTGTATGGAGGAAGAAGAAGAAGAAGAAGAAAATAAATGGTGTTTATGAGAAGAGAGAGTGGTAGGTGGGGATATAAAGAGGGGGAGTTGTGGTGGGGATGAGGGGTAGCATAGGTTAAGGGTGATCCAATGCTCAAAAACCGAACCAAACCGAACCATCCCCAATAAAACCGAGCCATGCCAAAAATCAAAATACGAGAAATACCGAAATCCCACAAGTTGAGAAAAATAAAAATACATACCAAAAATTCAGATACGAGTATAAATACGAAATACGGGAAATACGAAAAAATGAGGGTGACAGCATGTGCCCAAAGCCATACGCCCAAGGGAGTGTTTGGGCGCATAACTCCAACCAGAACACTTCTGTCTTCAACAGGCTGGGCATTCAGAATCATGTGCCCAGGCTCTCTGGATCCATACTATGCGCCTACATCAAGGCGACTCAAACATGTTGTCAAGAAGCATGTGCCGAAGCCCAGTCTCCAAGGCCTATGCGCCCACAGAAAAAAGAATAGGCCCCAACGCGTATAGCACGGGGCTGTCTTCAAGGACATCATAGAACTTAGGTGTGGTGGTTGCCCCTGCACATGAACTAAGTCTGGATGTGCCTACTCTCCTGACGAACCAGCATGCAAAGCTCGGCGATGCATGCAACATGGGTTGTAAGACAAGACTCCCATCCGCTAACTTACGCGACATGATAAATCATAAGCGTAAAGTGAGAAAGAACATAGCAATTCATAGTGCACTTTCGTGCACCAATATTGTTATCAACTGTTGTTGCTCCAAAGTAACAAAAGTGCCTCAGAGAAAGTCCATGTTTCGACGGCTGCACTTCTCTGACGACGAGAAGCCACTATGTGTTTCATCCAACATGGCTTCATGGGGTCCCCCTTACGGAAGCCCCAATCAAAGACGGTGGACCACCAACCCAACCTTCTCTCTCAGTTCCACGAGAAGGAGAAGACGAAATCTACCAACAGATGGCCAATGGGCTGTCACATCTGAAGGAGTCTATATGGGCACTCGATCAAAGGCAAGTTTTCATATGGACGACGAAGATTCCCAAGCCGGGGGTAGCATTCCCTCAGAATCTGAAGCAGATGACCCCCACACTGGGGGTAGCCTTCCAGAGGACGATGATCCCTCCGAATCCGATGGCGACTATCTACCTCCTCTACCTGAAGATGAAGGACTTATTCATTCGAAGACAGACAGTATCAGCACCACTTGCACTGCTTCCTTTGTTCATCCTCGCATGCTATCTATATACATGAAGGATGGAGAAAGACCTGAAGAAGCCAGTGATCAGACTAGTAAGCGGCTAGAGGGCCTCGAAATAGCATTCGTCAAGATCATTGATAAGCTTACTAGTATCATGGCAGTTCAAGCTGCTGGGGCTATTCCTCTACCTCAACAAAACGTCTCAGCCCACGCTAGTCCGGCTCACAGCAACGACCCTCCTTCCCTGCAAAAGGAGTATCATTTCGTTATGCCTCCTCCAAATATTACAAATGCTGGGGGTGGTCCTTCGCCAACAACACCTGACAACCATTCAGCAGCTGTGTCCCAATACCTGCTTAATCAACAGGATGAAATTGATTACCTGGTTGCTCGCCTCGACACCATCTCACACAAAGACGAGCTGCAAAAGATGGGGATATCTCAACTGTATCCCCCTGAGTGGGAGAACGCTACTTGCCCTCCTAAATACAAGCCGCTAACGCTGAACTCATTCGACGGTCTGACTTCTTCTCGTCAGCACATGACATACTTCAACACGCAGACTCTGCACTTTCCCCGAGAGGATCCGTTCCTGTCGAAGCTATTTATTAGCACCTTGCAGGGGGTAGCCTTCGAATGGTTCTGCAGTCTGCCTGACGGGTGTATCAATTCATTCAAAGATTTGGAGAGGTTGTTCCTCAACAGGTTTTACGAGAGTGGCATGCATGTTAGTATGTCCACTCTCATTGAGACCAAGCAAAGGAGGACTGAGCCAGTCATCGCCTTCATAGAACGCTTCAGGCGGTTAGCACTAAAGATGTCCTTCGGTATACCAGACTCAGAACATATGGATACTTGTCGACATAACTTCCTTTCTACAGTGAAGTTTTGTCTAGGTATACATAAGTATGATACTTGGCCCGCTTTTATTGGGGACGCTGATGTTGCTGAAAATGACGTTCCTAACTTGGAACTACTGGGGTTGAAGACACCCAAATCTGAAGACAAGGAAAAGCATCCTCAAACTATCCATGTTCGTAGGGGTAAAGGGAAAGAAGTCCTGAAAGTCTACACATCTAAAGTAGCTTCCAATTCTCAGGGCACCTCCGACAAGCCTAAGGAGACCTTCTCCTTCGACGAAGACGATGTCATTACCATCTTTCACACATTGACGAAGGGTAATAAGCTGACATTGCCTCCACCACGACGTCCTGCAGAGGCGAGCCAACTCAGTAATCCCAAGTACTGTCTTTATCATCAGTACGTGCATCACTCCACCAAGGATCGCATCGTCCTGAAGAAGAAGATACAACAGCTTATCGACAGCCAAGTAATCAACCTCGAAGCTGAAGACAATATCGTATCTGCTAACATGATCTCTTTTCAGTTTGGCGACTTTCCTCCAACAGAAGCCCCAGACGGCGTGGTCCCGATCTCCAAGGAAATGATGGAAGTCGTCAACCTACCACCAGCTCGTAATTCGACCATGGTCCCACTCACAACTGAATGTGGTGAGATAATGTGGGTCCACCCGGACCTTGTCCAAGAAGTGACACAGGGGGTAGCACTTCCCAAAGCAAGAAGGGGCAAGAAATACAAGTCATGCCATATGGTATCCTCTCCCATCTACGAGGTTCTATCTGGCGAGACACGGTCGGGAAAGAATTATCTTCGAACGTACGATCCTGCACAAGAAGAAGCACTACCTCATCAAGCTCCTGCTGCCCCTATAAGCTCAGAAGCCGCCCCGTCTAAGCCTCCAACTACGGACAAAGACAAGCAGAAGGAGACACGGCTTGACAAGTCTCTGAAGGCGCCAGCTTCCTAAGGCATGGATCGACCCTACAACTTTGATATGCTAGCTCAGCTAGCCAATACACCTGCCAGGTTGTCTCTGTTCGATCTATTGCGACTCTCCAAAGAAACGCTGAAGGCCTTAAGTGAGGCATTGCTATATGCCGACTCTTCCCTCGCTGAAGTCAAAGCTCCCGCTGAAGATCCTGTCTCCTGCCCCCACTGCCACAGTACTATGGAAGTGGTGCCCAACATCGCCTTCTCACTGGAGGACATGCTACTTAAAAATAATCGTCATGATATACCCCTGTACTATACAGGATATATCGAGGCGATCAAGGTGGACCGCATGCACATCGATCCAGGATCCTTCCTCAGCATCATTTCTAGAAGTTTGGTTCAAATCCTGGAAATCCCTCTGCACAAGCTATCCGCAACCAACACAACTATCATGGCTTTCAATGCTGGTCGAAGCCATCTGCTGGGCAAGATCCGTCTCAAATGCCAGATCGGTGATCTCCGAAAGGAGGTTTTCTGCTATGTGATCGATGCCAATGTATCCTACAATGTCTTGTTGGGACGTCTATGCATACATGAGAACATGATCGTCCCTTCCATACTTCACTAGTGCTTCAAGTACGTCAACAGCGACGGTGTCGTGAGAACGGAGTTTGCCGATGTCAATCCTTTCAAAGGCATCGAAGCTTACTATGGAGATTCGATACTTTACCAATCTCAACCCCCCAAGCATGATGGCAATGAAGCTGACAATGAAGCTGAAGCAAATCCATCCCCCAACAATGGTCCCTTGATTATCCGAGTCAAAGGGCGTACTACTCTAAAAAGTGTCCCGAAGCCTCTCACAATCTGGGTAAAAAAAAGAAACCCGACAAGGTCAAACCATTGACCATCACTCTCAGCAAAACACCCAGGAAGGAACCAACTGATGCCTGTCCTCCCAATCCTGAAGAATTACCCTACGTGGTGAACTCGGCCAAGACTATGGCTCCTCTTCCAGATGATGATCCTCTCAACGAGTACATCAATACTCAGAATAATGTACCTTCAGCGGATGATGTTATCCCTAAAGAAGAACTTACGTATTTTCTTAGTAAAGGTTTATCTTTGAATTACTCCGATGTCTATCAATCTGTAAACCATTACATAAATACGATATACGCCCTAGAGAACGGCATAGGACCACACCTTTGTATGCCGGTCACAATACCTCACCTGCGGGAAAAAGTTTACCCTGAAGATATCTGTTATTTCATCGTTCCAGCCAGAAAGAAAGATGAAGAGCTAATCATCTTTGGTCGTATAATTGGCGAGAGAGAGTTCGTTCCAGACTCTACTTCTTCCAAGCACAACGCAGAAGCTGACTATGACTCTAGAAAAATACAACTTTTTCGGTATAGTTGGTAGGCCAAGAATATCATCCAAAATATGGGATATGACATCAAAAGCGACGAAGGGCTAAATTACGGCCGAGGACGACGGTTGCCAATACGATACTTTGCTCCTCCCGACAAATCCGAGAATTACTATCAACGAAGCGGTGTTGGTTTGGGCTATGTTTCTCTTCCAACAACCCCCGAAAGGTCAGATGATGAAGCAGATCATTGTTCTCATTCTTCTGATTCCTCCCTCTAGGACTCAGACCCCAGCATCGACGACATGTTCAAAGCAACTCTGTCCGTCAACATGGTGTCCACCGAACAAATTACGGACGATGTCCAATCAATCGAACTCGAACAATGGGCTCAAAAGATGGACACCAGGTGGGAGTTACGCTTCGAACAACGTGAACCACCTACCGAAGACGAAGTCATCCAAGTCAATCTAGGAGATGAAGCATCCTTCAAACCAATCTTCATCAGCAAAAGCTTATCTGACGATGAACGCCAATCTCTTATACAACTTATAAGAGAATACATCGACATCTTCGCATGGAGCTACGAAGACATGTCAGGCTTGGACCCTAAAGTTGCCATACACCGCCTAAACATTTTGTCTAAATCTAAACCAGTGAAACAGCAACAACGACGATTTCGACCAGACGACATGAAAGCCATCGAGAATGAAGTCAAGAAGCTCATCGCCAGTGGATTCATTCGCAAGGAACAACATCAAGACTGGGTGGCCAATATCGTCCCAGTCATAAAAAAGAACGGTAGAGTTCGAGTCTGTATCGACTACCGTGATTTGAACTCTGTATGTCCGAAAGACGAGTTCCCTCTACCGATCACCGATATAATAATCGACAACACTTGCGGCTTTGAACGGATGTCCTTCATGGATGGGTTCTCAGGCTACAACCAAATCAAGATGTTCTCCGACGACGAGAAGCGCACATCTTTTTGAACACCGTTGGGGGTATACTGCTATACGGTGATGCCCTTCGGATTAAAGAATGCAGGGGCAACATACCAGTGAGCCATGAACGCAATTTTTTGCGATCATTTGCGTAAAACTGTGGAGTACTACGTAGACGATATCGCAGTAAAAAGTAATCTCAAGGGCAACCACCTCTAAGACTTGAGAACGGTGTTCGAACTAATGCGTGCACACCAACTCAAGATGAATCCAACCAAGTCTTTTCTGGGAGTCTCCAGTAGCAAGTTCCTTGGTTTCGTCATCACTTCAAAGGGTATACATCTGGACCCGGAGAAAGTGAAGGCTATTTTCGACATGCATCCTCCAAGAAGCCTCAAAGTGCTACGCGAACTACAAGAAAGGCTAGCCTATATCAGACAATTCATTTTAAACCTCTCTGGAAGGTGTCAACCGTTCACCCAGCTCATGAAGAAAGGCGTATCTTTCGTCTGGACTGAACAATGTCAAACGTGCGTTCGACGACATCAAGGCGTATCTTACAATCCCTCCAGTATTGGTAGCTCCAATAATGGGGAAGCCCTTCCTACTATATGTCTATGCTATGGACCATTCTTTTGGTGCCCTCTTATCTCAGAAGAATGAAGGTGGCCATGAGCAGGCAATCTACTACCTCAAGCCGCATAATGGTGGGTGTCGAACACAGATACACACCGGTGGAGAAGGAATACCTTGTACTAGTATTTGCCATCCAGAAGACATGCCACTACGTGTCTGGGCAGACTATCCATATCATATCTAAAGTCAACCCTCTCAGAATACTCATAACTAAACCGGGTTCTCTTCATTCCCGTTTAGCTACATGGGCAATGCTGTTGACTCCATATGATATGATCTTCGTCCCTCAGAAGGCAGTAAAAGGTCAAGCATTACCTGATTTCCTATCAGCTCATCCGGTACCGGAGTCGTCCAAACTCTACGACGAAATCCCCGACGAAGTGGTGGAGTCTAACACGGCAACTGAAGAAATCCCTATTTGTCGAATGTTCTTTGACGGCGCATTAAGAACAGGGTCCAAAGGAAATATCGTGGCTGGAGTAGGTGTCGTGCTCGTGTCACCTGATCATCTGGTTATACATCGTGCATACTCTCTCGTGGAACCATGCACCAACAATGTGGCCGAATATAATGCCCTAATAATCGGCCTACAACTGGCGAAGCAACTGGGAGTTGACTATCTAGAGGCTTACGGCGATTCCAAGCTAATAGTTAGTCAGGTTCGAGGGGATTACGAAGTTCGCTACGAAGATCTCATCCCCTACGACAGAGCAACAATCGAGTTGGCATCTACTTTCGCTGGATTCTTCATCGAGTACGTACCTCGACTACAGAATATAGAGGCAGATGCTCTAGTCGGTCTCGCTGCTTCCTTGATCGTTCCTACCAATACTCACAGTCGATCACAGTATCTGGTCGAGAACTATTCGGTGTAAAAATGCCTTGTATATTCATCACAGTTACGCAGCAAAAATAAACGTCGATGCTAAAGACTGGATGTCACGACCCGGTCCCAATTACTTGGAACGAATCGGATCATGCCCAGCCTGCACCGTTGATGAGACGGCGGCAGTAAGCTGTATCTTCCATATGCAGGTAATCAACAACTCAATCTAATTTGCCACAACTTTTAATATTCGATAATTTAAAACTTAAAACTTGTCCAATACAAAGTACAAACATAAACCACCAACTGAAATAACATTGTTTCTAAACAAAATTATCAACTGGAAAATAGCAAAAAAGAAGCAACATCATCATCAGGTACGCCATCCTCAGGAAGCACAGCAGGGTATAGCTCAGGGTCATAGTAGCTACTAATCAGTAGCTCTGCATCCTCATAAGGACCTAAAAATATAGTCTCCAGTCAGGAGGGAGCAAAGTACAAATTCATGATATTTTAACAATTGAAATTAATAATAAAATTATGCACTTTTAAACAATTTGAAATAAATAATTTTCCAACAGTTAAAATAGTGAGATATGAATAGGTAAAATATGACCGGATTGGATTTGTTACAGTAATATCCTAGTGATATGGTATGGCTTATCCCCGTGTGTTTGAGGGGTAAGCTAATACAATCAGTTATGCTAATTGGATGTGGTCATATCCACTACACTATTCCCCCAATCTCCAATAGTTACAGTAGTTACAGTCAATGCTCTCGTGTTTGTAACGTGGTTTAAACTTGCATTAAAACAATTATTAATTAATTGCAATCTACCATAAAAATGTACTTGTCTCAATGATTGACTGGACGGGTCGATACGTCGGGATGGGAATTCAAGTTCTTCCTTGAGATCCTACATTCGAAACTTGTCTCAGAAAACCAAAGTTGCCAAAGATGCTATACTAGTTGCAATCTCTAGTTGTGTCCTAGTCAATTTTTAGTCTTTATTTAGCTAACACAACCAAAATGCTATTATTAATGCGTTGCAATTAAGAAACATTAATTTACATTTAATTTCGAGAAAAATTGTATTTACCGATTTATTTGGAAAAACTTGGTATTTATAATTATATAACTATGAAAATAAGATTTTCCTTTTTAATGAGAAATACATGAATTTCTATTTTAAATTTACAACTTAATTGCTAAGTGACAAAACATTTTATTATATTCTTTTTAAAATAAAATAAATATATTATTATTTTATACTACGATCCCATGACCAAAATCATCCAGAAAAATAAAAGAAAATAAAATAAATCTAAACTATTACAATCTCACAACCAGGATAAATGGCTTATGCCCTTACAGACCAATTACACGAATTTAAATAAGAATAAAAGTTTAGTTAGTCCTGAAAATTATCCTACAATTAAATAAAATAAAATAATAATTTAAATTCAATTGAATTTATTTTATGAGTCTCAGAATATTGGTCCAATCTTCAAAATAGCTAATGCCTCAACGTCCGGGCGAAACCTATTTCGTTTGCACTTAGCCAGGGCCCATTGACCAATACGGTCGTCGCCCAATAAATCCAAATATATTATTTTATTTCGAAAATTATTTTAAAACTATATAATTAAATTTTATAGAAAATTTCGGCAGCATTCCCTCTATTTTCGGGATAACCCAAAAGGGAAAAATGCCGTAAACACCATTTATAAATCCCAAACAGGGAATAACCTCTAAGAAATTATTTCCACCAGTAATATTAAAACCCGAGAATAATACCGAACTCAAGCATATTTCCAGTATTAAAAGAAACCCGAAAATCCCACAGAACTCGAAATTATCACAAAACTCGGATAAATAATATACCCGAAATCAACTCGAAATTTCCTGAGAAGCCATAGGGACAAAATCCACTGAACCCAATAGTTTCAGAAATTCCTAATTAATCAACAGAAATCAACAACAGCACAACCAAAGAAAACTTCGAAAATTTCAAAATCGAACTCAACTAAACCAAATCCCGCAACGGGATTGAGGACCAAATTCATCATCGACCAAGACAGGGGACGAACTACTGTGATTATCAGAGATTACCCAAGTTGACGGAATCCGAAGGGTTGCCTCGGACTCGAAACACGCCTCGTCGGAGTTCGGCTGCGTGTACGGCACCCAAACTTGGAAAAGACCACAGCGAGATTCGCGGAATAGCACAGGAACGCCCGGGAACGAACCGATCAGCAGGTCAAAAAATCCCGCGGGGTGCTGCGGCTCGGGAACGCGGAGGAACAACGACAAAGGTTGATGCTGGTCCACGGAGGTGCTCCGCCTTGCAGATTGGTAGGACCAGGAACAATGCCGCTGAAGAAACAAAATAGGGAACAATAAGGAAGGACCATGATAGATCAACGATATAAGCATGTGATCATATCAAGATTTTAGAAAGATTAGGAACACGAGTAGAGATCAAGGGTGAATGCTGATTGAGACATATATCCGGTAAAACCCTCACACGTCTTGATTTTCAAGACCTGTATGGGCCACCATTTAAACTGTGTCACGCCCCAGAACCAGAATACTGGAGAGCGGAGGAAAAACACAGCCAGCTACGTACATTGAAGTGTCCACCTCGCAATACGGCCACGGCTGTCTAGATGCATGAGGGTTTACTACAAGCCATTAGTTTTAGGGTCAAGAACAAGCCTAGTGTCTCAATCTCAAGCAAGCAAGTAAATGTAACAAGATGGTAGATCATCAGACATACAAAGTAAGGCGTTCCATATATATATATTCAGATGATCATGAAGCTAGTCATACAAATTGTAAAGACTAGCAAGAGTTTAAGTCATACATGATCAACCCTAGGATTTGTCAATCATGTTACAGCACGTAGGCAGACAGTAAGTAAAGTTGTAAATGAGCTAACACTTGCTCGGCGGCTAAACACCTCAAAAGAATATTTTTACAGTAGAGTGGGACAGCAAAATAAGAACCCACTCGTTGTAGGATTCCTTCTAGTGGTCACCATCTAACAGGGAGGTAGGGAGATCCTAGGAAGCTGCTCCAAAATCTTGCCATACAAAACCAGCTGGGTCAGACCCAAGAAAGAGCAAGTGCCACAATGTAGGCTTCACTTAAGAACTAAAACCAGCATAATAGCACATAAAGTCATAGATGAAATAACATAAGACATGAGTCAAAGAGAATAGGATGATAAACGATAAGATAACTAAAGGACTATTCTGATAACCAAGTTACAACCCGTAAACCAAACAAGGATCGGGGTTGTAACCCTTCACCTGAATAGAACTTAGCCTCTAACCAATTATCGATAAAGTAAGCATAACAAGCATGTCCAGAGATATCCATGTACTGGGTCTAGACAAGATAGGACTCCATTCAACATTCACGGCCAAGCAAGAGTACGGCTTGATAGTTAACTAGCTAGGGTTATCACAAGCCTAGTTACTAGCAAGATGCAATAAGATATTCCTACGACCACAAGCCCTGCAGACCATCCAGGTTATCCAGGCACAAGGTTCATGTTAGAGTTGTCTTGACTTGTGTAACGCCCCAGTCCCAAAATACATAGGACCAAGTACGTGAACATGCCAGCTGCACATATACGAAGAATACTCCAATATATAGAATCCTCGCATATGCACATAAGCTGTAAATAAATAATCACAGGTCAGAATAACATATCTAATCTCATCACAGCTCAACACAGAAGATAATGAAGTCCAAATAATAAATAAGAGTATCAAAAGATAGTCGGGTGAACATACTCACTCCAAACACTATGAAAAATAGTCTCACAAGATCGGAGTCCGACCTCCGCAAATAGAAAGAAAAGAGATGTAAAATAATGTCTACAACTGTCTCAGATAAGAAATAGACTAGAAGTCAAAAGGCACTGCCTCGTCATCAATGTAAGATAGCTCCAATGCCGCTCCGTACTCCTGTGGAAAATTGTCTAAACCTGGAGAGATAACCAGGTCCTCAGGGGACATAGCAAGATACAAGAAAACACCATTCCATATAAACTGTGATAATAATAAGAGAAAAAGGTATGCATGCAATCGGGTTCCTGACCATTCTACTGTGAATATGCAGTTGAGATACATTCCTTCGACGCATGAGCCCTAGCTGAATATAGGATCCGGTATAGTCCCCTCTTGGGCACCAGTGACCAAGTGCATGTCGTTAAAAAAACGACAGTGGCCAACCTGAGAGGCTCATACCCGTATCTCCAGCGGAGCTTCCGGGTTACAAGAGAAGTACAATCGAAGCCCATACTTCAGGTAATGTTCTCCCCACCAATGCCTTGTATCATCATCTATGACTGACATGTACCTCTAATAATCGCCAAGTCTTCTAACATGCAATTCTATTGGCAGTTACCCAATCCGTCGCACGTACCATACGTATCGGTGGCCAGCCGACTACGCAGAAATGTGTCCTACATGTGACTCACATCAGGTGATAAAACAAGTGTCAAGGCTGTACAAGATATACCAATACCCATCAATGGGTGGTCAATAAACTAAGTCAATGCAAGAGAATAAATAAAGCAAGAAAACGAAGAGTCGCTTGCACCCAAGTGTGACTTGGACGCATAGTTTAAATAACACGAAATAAAATGAAATAACAACTGAAAATAAGAATATAATAATCACAGAGTAAGGTGGCAAGGTATCTTGCCTGGTGGTGCAAAGTGGCAAGTCCAAGAGTAGCAAGTGTCAGCACCAAAACTCATAAACCACAGATGACTCCAAACGCTGAAACAAACATCAAAATGATCTCGGTGAAAACATATACCTAGGAAACGCCTGTCCAAAAGTCAAATTCTGGAACATGGGCAAAATCGAAATTTTGGGTCAAAGCGATGTCCGTCGTTGGACCCACTTTGCACCGAAATCATGCCAAAGTCTACGGTCTCTAAAGTCATCAAACTACATGTCTACGTTTCAGTTTGAGGAGGAACTCAACGTTATGTCCAGTTTTGGATTCCGAGGAGCCGTGTACAAATTCGCCCGTTTGAGTGGGTCGCGGGCCCGCCAAAAATGGGTTCCGATTCGACCTTCTCGAATCGAACCAAACTTGGCATGCAGGACCAGAATTTCGATCCGGACCTGTTGGCACAAGTTTTGTCTCGATTCGACGACTGTACACAAAGTTATGGACAAGTTTGCAAAATGTCGATACGGGGTATCTCGACGGATACGCGTTGATTTCGTCGCGCACACGCGACAAAACTGAGTTCCGTCAGTTCCCACACGTCCGCAACGTCCATACGCGCCTTTCGATGCGTATAGCACGTGACCACGTCGATTTGTCGGGGCGTACGTCGTATCGGACAAAATTCCAATTTTTGTGATTTAGAAACCAGTTTTTCCGACAACTTCACATACAAATTTCTTCCTACATATTAACCGAAACTTCAATCCAAAAGTTGCGTTCTACTCTTGGTTATATTGTTAACGACTGTTTTCAATTAGTTTCTGAAAACTCTCGACCTACAGGTCGAATCGGGCTTCTAAGTTGGGTTTTGGAACTGGATTAAAACTTCTTTCACAGTTTTTGGGGCAACTTTGCCTCGATTTTTCGAGCAATCCCTTGGGGTTCCCAGGATTTTATCAGAAGGGGTTTGAAGATGGTTATGTGGTTGTTACCTAGGAGGCGATGGATCGAGAAATCATTGCAAAACATGGGAGAAATACATCTCAAAAATTGTACCTGGGACGTATGAAATCAGTGGAGCCTTCTTTGCTCGACCGTCGGGTTGGGGGCTCTCCGCGGCAGTGCGGTGGTTGTTCGGCGATGTCGACTAGTCGAGGCGTGCGCGTGAAGACGGGGAAGGTTCAGGCGTAGGTGGCAGTCGATTGGGATGAGTTAGGGTTTCGGTTTTTGGGCGGAGTTATATACGCTCTCTGCCGACTCGTATTAGCATTCGGAATAGAACATGGGACTCGTTGGTAAAAAATATGCAGCTGTGCTGGGTTAACTACTCATGGTGGGGTCGGGCTTTAAGTCAAAGCAGCAAGTTGCTGCTAACAATGGAATTAAGGGGGTCGGGCCCCCCCTTCTTTTCGCAGCTGCTGCTGCTTATGGGGGGCTCGGCCACACTTGTGTTATAATATATATATATATATATATTATATATATA
Source organism: Iris pallida (assembly GCA_029216955.1). Taxonomy (NCBI): domain Eukaryota; kingdom Viridiplantae; phylum Streptophyta; class Magnoliopsida; order Asparagales; family Iridaceae; genus Iris; species Iris pallida. The sequence continues at coordinate 9,174,192 of JANAVB010009995.1, read as the reverse complement.
TATATATATATATATAATATATATATATATATATATATATATATAACATATATATATATATTCACAATAAAAATTTATATAATTCATAATTAAATATCATAAATATTTTGTAACCAAGGTAGGCTATATTTAGTAGTATTAAAATATCATGCGCACAAACATACATACATTTACACATCTACAATTACGTACATATACCAAATAATTTCAAATAATATAGGAAAATAATTTTAAAGCATTAAAAAAAAAATTATTGGGGTTTTACATCCTACCCAACTTAAAAAAATTTCGTCCTCGAAATTAAACTAAGGTCGGGGGATCAATTGCAATGCAAGGAAATTGATAATAAAAAAAAGCTTCAATGCAAGACATACCTTCGTCTTCGAACAAATGCGGGTAGCGATTTCGGATGTCGTCCTCGCGCTCCCAAGTAGACTCCCCTGGCAAGTGATTCTTCCATGCCGCGAACCAATGAAATAGATTGATTACGTAACACCTTCACTCGGCGATCGAGGATACCTACTGGTTGCTCTTCGTACGACAAGCTCGGTCCAACTGTGATCTCAGAGTGATCAAGCACATGATTGCTGTCCGCCACGTACTTCCTCAGCTGAGATACATGGAATACGTCATTTACTCCCTCCAGCGACGGTGGCAATGCCAATCTGTAGGCAACCTCTCCAACGCGTTCCAAGACATCGAAAGGGCCGATGTACCTTGGACTCAACTTGCCATGTTCGAATCGAATCGTGCCTCTAGTGGGGGATATCTTCAAAAACACATGGTCACCCTCTTTGAACTCCAAGGGTCGACGACGATTACCTGCCCACTGCTTCTGACGATCCTGCGCTGCTCGCAGGTGGTCCTGAATCTTCTTCACTGTCTCCACTATGCTCAAGACCAACTCGGGACCCAATAGCTGTCGATCTCCTAGTGTACCAACAAACAGGAGACCGACACTTCCTACCATACAATGCTTCAAACGGAGCCATTTGAATGCTCGCTTGATAGCTATTATTGTAGGAAAACTCAACAAGATAAAGATGGTCCTCCTACGAACGCCAAAATCAAGCATACACGCTCTCAACATATCCTCTAGCATCTGAATGGTACGCTCCGACTGGCCGTCTGTCAGCGGATGATACGATGTACTAAACTTCAATCGGGTGCCCAAACTCTCTTGCATGCTCCTCCAAAAATGTGAGGTAAATCTCGAATCACGGTCCAACACAATACTAACAGGCACACCATGCAATCTCATAATCTGCTCCATATCATCCGTCAATACCTCTGTCGACTGGCCCACTCTAAAAGGTAAGAAATGGGCTGACTTCGTAAGTCTATCAACAATCACCCACACTGCGTCACGTTTTCTAGGATTCGAGGAAAACCCGTGACGAAATCCATAGTAATGTGCTCCCACTTCCACTCGGGAATGGTAGCGCTGCAATAATCCGGCCATCCTCTGGTGCTCCGCCTTTACTTGTTGACATACCAAGCACTTGGCAACGAAATGAGCTATCTCCCGCTTCATTCCGTGCCACCAATAATATTGTCGTAAGTCGCGATACATCTTGGTTCCTCCGGGATGAATGGAGTAAGTCGAACTGTGAGCCTCTGCCATCAGCTCCTGCCGTAGCTCTCCATTGGGAACATAAATGCGATCACCACATCGCAATGTCCCATCGGTGTGGATCCTCAATCCCGTCTGCTCTCCTGCTTCAGTCCTCTCTTTCAGCCGTCGAAATCTAGCATCATTAGGCAATGCTGCCTTGATGCGCTCTACCAGTGATGATTGCACTTGAAGGTTGGCTAATACGCCATCTGCCCGGTAATACTACCTCAATACCAAGCTGCTCCAAGTCTCTAATCAATTCCTTCTGTGTAGTCAAGAAGTGTGCCATGGGCTTACGGCTTAATGCGTCTGCCACGACATTAGCCTTGCCCGATGATAATGTAGCTCAATCTCAAAATCCTTCATCAACTCCAACCAACGTCGCGTCGCATATTAACTCCTTTTGTGTGAACACGTACTTGAGGCTCTTATGATCAGTGTAGATATCAACCTTCTTGCCGTACAAGTAGTGTCTCCATAGCTTCAAAGCAAAGATAACCGCTGCGAGCTCTAGATCGTGGGTCGGATAATTCTTCTCATGCACTCTCAACTGTCGCGATGTATAAGCTACTACACGATCGTGCTGCATTAATACACATCCTAATCCCTTGGGATGCGTCGCTGTAGATCACAAATCCTCTGGGCCCGATGGTAGTGTCAAGATCGGTGCTGTGGTCAATCGCTTCTTCAACTCGTCAAAAGCGGCTTGACACTCGTCTGTCTATATAAACTCCTGATCCTTGTAAGTCAATCGAGTCATGGGCCCCGCTATTCGAGAGAAATCTTCTACGAACCGTCGGTAGTAGCCCGCAAGTCCGAGGAAACTTCTCACTTCAGAAGCTGTTGTGGGAGCGGGCCATGATTTGACTGTTGTGATCTTCTCTGGGTCCACCGATATACCATCGCCCGTAACAATATGACCAAGGAATGAAACCTCCTTGAGAAAGAAATCACACTTGCTAAGCTTTGCAAAGAGTCCCTCGTTCCTCAATGTTCCCAAACTATCCGTAGATGCTGCTCGTGCTCCTCTTGACTCTTGGAGTAAATCAAGATATCGTCTATAAAGACTACTACAATTTGTCCAAGTATTGGTGAAAGATCTATTCATTAAATTCATGAAAACTGCGGGAGCATTGGTCAAACCGAAAGGTATGACCAAGAACTCGTAGTGTCCATACCTCGATCGAAAGGCCGTCTTGGCAATATCTTCCTTCCGAACCTTCAATTGGTGATAGCCCGATCGTAAGTCAATCTTGGAGAATACTTTTGCTCTACTCAGTTGATCGAATAAATCGTCTATAAGCGGCAAGGGATACTTGTTCTTCACCGTCACCGCATTCAATGCTAGTAGTCAATGCACATGCGCACTGTCCCGTCTTTCTTAGGCACAAAAAGAACAGGTGCTCCCCATGGTGACGCACTGGCACGAATAAATCCCTTTCTAATAAGTCATCAATCTGCGTCTTCATCTCTACCAACTCCTTGGGTGCCAGACGATATACTCGAGATGAAATAGGCTCGGCTCCGGGAATAAGCTCAATAGAAAACTCAATATCTCAGTCAGGTGGTAGTCCAGGCAACTCCTCGGGGAATACATCCTCGAACTCGGTGATAATAGGGTGCTGAGGGGTGTCATGCATCATATGTGTTCCCGATGTGGGTGTATCACAATTCTCTCCGTCTTCTTTGGTGAACTCGAACTCTGCCGCATTCGGTGGTCTAAAGATAATACTGCTCCTATGGCAGTCTATGAGGGCGAAATGCTGGCTCAACCAGTCCATTCCAAGAACCACATCGGTCGGCATAGGGAATACAAGAAGTCGTGCCATCATCTCTCTGCCATTTATCACTACAGGACAAAGTCTACAAACACCACTAACAGGTACAACTCCTCCTCCAGTGAGGATTTTAACATTCTTAGCTAAAGGTGTAATGGGAATGCTGTGTCTGGCAAAACTAGTGGCTATAAATGAATGTGTGGCCCAGTATCAAATAATGTAATAACAGAAAAGATGCAACTAGAACATACCTGCTATAACCTCTGCCTCTGTCTCTACATTCTTAACAGCTAGAGAGAATGCCTTTCCTTGGTTTTGTCCTGGGCCTTGAGCTCTGGCCTTGTTGTACTGTGCTGTCTGTGGGGGTAATGGTGGACGAGGTGCTGGGGCTGTAGCCCTCTGGGCCTGATGTGCCTGAACTAAAGCCTGCTGCTCAGGACAATCTCTGGCAAGTAATGTCCTGATCCACATCTCAAACATAAGCCCAAACGAAGTCGACAGTCATCTCTAATATGCCCCTGCTTCCCACAAAAGTTGCAGGGGCTTCTGGTAAGGTGTGTGCCTCTGCTGGTACTGTTAGCTTAGGCTGGTATAACTGCTGGGGTATGGTGCCTCGATGTCTGCTGCTGTTCCTTACGAAGAATCTCCTGAGCACGAGCTTCTTCCAAGACAGCTGAATGGGAGACTCGAGACTGAGTAGTCGTATAAGACTTGAGCTCTGGTGCAAGCCCCCGGTGAAATCTCCTCGCCTTCTCTAACTCTGTCGGAATCAATCCCGTACCAAATCGACTCAGGCGATTGAACTCCGAGTCATACTCATCAACTGCATATTTCCTTGCTTCAGATGGAGGAACTGGTCATAGAGACCATCTCTGACATGAATAGGGAAGAATCTCTCATAAAATGCATCATAGAACTGCTTCCAAGTGATTCCAGTGCCTAATCGTCTCTCTTTCGCCTTCCACCAGTGATGAGCATTGTCTTCTAACAGTAAGTCCACTGCTGTCATCCAATCTCGAGCTGGCAATTGGGATGCCTTCAGTAGCTTCTCAGTACTAATAAGCCACTGTGACACCTCTAGTGGCTTCTCGTCCCTCTAAAGGCCTTGGGGTTTATATCTGAAATTCTTGATAGAGCCTTCATAGGGATGCTGAGCCGGTGCTGGTGCTGGTACTGGAGGTGGTGGTGGAGGTCTAGCCATAGCTTCCATCATCGTCTTCTCATCAGCTCAGTCTGCTGCCACTGAGCCTGCATCATGGCATACATAAACTGACTAGTAGGGCTCCCATCAGTCGGTGGTGGGGGCATCTGAGGTTCCGACTGTGGGGGAAACTGCTGAGAGGAATGGTGGTGGAGGAGGCAGTGGTACATTCCCTCCCGGTAGCATGGTAGTGGTCTGTCCAGCCTGGCTGCTTGGGGGTGCTGCGACCTCTGGAGACTCCGTCGTCGGTGTCGTAGTAGGCTGCGACAGTCCTGGCTGGTAAGGTGTCGCTGGAGTCATGGGAGGATTCTGTCCCTCCGAAGTAATCTCCTCACCAGATGTGAGGGCCAAGGCAGAAGTGCGTCCGCTTCGTAGATTCATACTGTTGGCACGAGAAAGATAAGTTGATATTAGGAAAGATTAGATATGAAGTAAATCGAATAATCAAGGAAGTTTTGAAAGGATTGGAAGTCAAGGGATAGTAGTAGTTCTAGATGAGATATTCCTATTCCTATATGCAGGCTTGTTGAGCACAGTCATGTAACCCAACAATATTAGATTGACCTGCATGGGCCACCACAAAAACATGTAACGCCCCAGTCCCAAAATACATAGGACCAAGTACGTGAACATGCCAGCTGCACATATACGAAGAATACTCCAATATATAGAATCCTCGCATATGCACATAAGCTGTAAATAAATAATCACAGGCCAGAATAACATATCTAATCTCATCACAGCTCAACACAGAAGATAATGAAGTCCAAATAAATAAATAAGAGTATCAAAAGATAGCCGGGTGACATACTCACTCCAAATAGCTATGAAAAATAGTCTCACAAGATCGGAGTCCGACCTCCGCAAATAGAAAGAAAGAGATGTAAAATAATGTCTACAACTGTCTCAGATAAGAAATAGACTAGAAGTCAAAAGGCACTGCCTCGTCATCAATGTAAGATAGCTCCAATGCCGCTCCGTACTCCTGTAGAAAATCGTCTAAACTTGGAGAGATAACCAGGTCCAGGGGACATAGCAAGATACAAAAAATACCACGCCATATAAACTGTGATAATATAATAAGAGAAAAAGGTATGCATGCAATCGGGTTCCTGACCATTCTACTGTGAATATGCAGTTGAGATACATTCCTTCGACGCATGAGCCCTGACTGAATATAGGATCCGGTATAGTCCCCTCTTGGGCACCAGTGACCAAGAGCATGTCGTTGAAAAAAGACAAAAAAAAGACAGTGGCCAACCTGAGAGGCTATACCCGTATCTCCAGCGGAGCCGGGTTACAAGGGAAGTGCAATCGAAGTCCATACGTCAGGTAATGTTCTCCCCACCCAATGCCTAGTATCATCATCTCCATGACTGACATGTACCTCTAATAACCGCCAAGTCTTCTAACATGCAATTCTATTGGCAGTTTCCCTATCCGTCGCACTCACCATACGTATCGGTGGCCAGCCTACTACGCGGAAACGTATCCTACATGTGACTCATATCACGTGATACAAAAGTGTCAAGGCCGTACGAGATATACCAATACCTCAACATCAATGGGTGGTCAATAAACTAAGTCAATGCAAGAGAATAAATAAAGCAAGAAAACGACCGATAGAGTCGCTTGCACCCAAGTGTGACTTGGACGCACAGTTTAAATAACACGAAATAAAATGCTAAAAATAACAACTGAAAATAAGATATAATAATCACAGAGTAAGGTGGCAAGGTATCTTGCCTGGTGGAGCAAAGTGGCAAGTCCAAGAGTAGCAAGTGTCAGCACCAAAACTCACAAACCACAGATGACTCCAAACGCTGAAACAAACATCAAAAATGATCTCGGTGAAGAAGATATACCTAGAAACGCCAGTCCAAAAGTCAAATTCTGGAACAGGGCAAAATCAAAATTTAGGTCAAAGCGATGTCCGCCGTTGGACCCGCTTTGCACCGAAACGCGTGCCAAAGTCTACAGTCTCTAAAGTCGTCAAACTACATGTCTATGGTTTCAGTTTGAGGAGAGGAACTCAATGGTATGTCCAGTTTTGGATTCCGATGAGCCGTGTACAAATTCGCCGTTTGAGTGGGTCGGGCCCGCCAAAAATGGGTTCCGATTCGACCTTCTCAGAATCGAACCAAACTTGGCATGCAGGACCAGAATTTCGATCCGGACCTGTTGGCACAATTTTTCTCGATCCGACGACTGTACACGAAGTTATGGGCAAGTTTGCAAAACGTCGATACGGGGTATCTCGACGGATACGCGTTGATTTCGTCGCGCACACGCGACGAAACTGAGTTCCGTCAGTTCCCACACGTCCGCAACGTCCATACGCGTCTTTCGACGCGTATAGTGCGCGACCACGTCGCCTGGTTTGTCGGGGCGTACGTCGTATCGGACAAAATTCCAGAATTTTTGTGATTTAGAAACTAGTTTTTCGACAACTTCACACAGATTTCTTCCTACTATTAACCGAAACTTCGATCCAAAAGTTGCGTTCTACTCTTGGTTATATTGTTAACGACTGTTTTCAATTAGTTTCTGAAAACTGTCGACCTACAGGTCAGAATCGGGCTTCTAAGTTGGGTTTTGGAACTGGATTAAAACTCTGCTTTCCACAGTTTTTGGGGCAACTTTGTCTCGATTTTTCGAGCAATCCCTTGGGGTTCCAGGATTCTATCAGAAGGGGTTTGAAGATGGTTATGTGGTCGTTACCTAGGAGGTGATGGATCGAGAAATCATTACAAAACATGGGAGAAATACATCTCGAAAATTGTACCTGGGACGTATGAAATCAGTGGAGCCTTCTTTGCTCGACCGTCGGATAGGGGGCTCTCCGCGGCGGTGCGGTGGTTGTCCAACGATGTCGACTAGTCGGAGGTGTGCGCGTGAAGACGGGGAAGGTTCAGGCATAGGTGGCAGTCGATTGGGATGAGTTAGGGTTTCGGTTTTTGGACGGAGTTATATACGCTCTCTGCCGACTCGTATTAGCATTCGGAATAGAACATGGGACTCGGGCTGGTAAAAAATATGCAGCTGTGCTGCTGGGTTAACTATTTCATGGTGGGGTCGAGCTTTAAGTCAAAGCAGCAAGTTGCTGCTAACAATAGAATTAAGGGGGTCGGGCCCCCCCCCCCTCTTTCCGCAGCTGCTGCTGCTTATGGGGGCTCGGCCACCACTTGTTTTACTTTTTTTTTACACAATAACTATATTATATATATATATTATATATATATATATATATATATATATATATATATATATATATATATATACATATACATATACATATACATATACATATACAATACATATACATATACATATACATATACATATACATATGTATATGTATATATTGACAATAAAAATTTATATAATTCATAATTAAATATCATAAATATTTTGTAACCAAGGTAGGCTATATTTAGTAGTATTAAAATATCACGCGCACAACATACATATATTTACACATATACAATTACGTACATATACCAAATAATTTCAAATAAATATAGGAAAATAATTTTTAAAGCATTAAAATAAAAAAAAATATTGGGGTTTTACAACTTGTTAGGTAACTTGGATGCAACACATGACAGCGTGCATAGTAATCGTTTCATGTAGTATCCTACATAACAGTGAGCTGGAAATGTGCCCTACTCGTCGGCAGGATACAAGTCCATCAAGGAAGACGCCCAGATAACGGGATTGCCTGTAGCCAGAATACCTCTCTATATGAACTACTTGATCAATCTAGTCATTTACCTAGTCAGATTCAGTATGAATCCCTGACCGTGGTAACCAGGGATACATGCCCTAGACATGATGCGAGACAAGACTGGTATCTTATACAAGAACATTCAATACATTCTCCCACGGTGTCAATAGGAGAGTTTACTAGCATGTCAAGTTAGCCATCGCAACAGCATTCAAGATTACATGTTAGACTTATTTATCAAGATTACTTGTCAATAGTGCGCCACGACGGGCCACTGTCACGAGAGCATCACGAGGGACCACCATTCAAAAATTATCAGGTCAAGGTTGCTTGTCAAGAGTGCACTACGACGGGTCACTATTTAAGAGTTATCATGTCAAGTTACTTATTAAGAGTGCGCCTTAACAGGCCATTATCATGTCATGTTACATGTTACTTGTTAAGAGTGCGCCTTAACAGGCCACTATCAAGATAAAGAGAAACGTGCATAAAAATAGCTAGTAACATATTCTTGAAGCCAAGAAAAAGATCTACAACTTCTATGTTGGAAGTTGGGGGAGATTCTGACCACAAATCAGCCAAATAGGACAAAAAATTGCCAAAATAGGCATTATGCGGCCAAGGGTGGATGGGGTCTCATGCGGCAGTAGATGGGTACCCATCTATGCGACAGGGTAGATGGGTGCCCATCTATGCGGCAGGGTGGATGAGTTCTATGCGGCAAGTGGATGGGGTCTCATGCGGCAGTAGATGGGTACCCATCTATGCGGCAGGGTAGATGGGTGCCCATCTATGCGGCAGGGTGGATGAGTTCCATGCGGCAAGTGGATGGGGTCTCATGCGACAGTAGATGGGTACCCATCTATGCGGCAGGGTGGATGAGTTCCATGATGCAAGTGGATGGGGTCTCATGCGGCAGTATATGGGTACCCATCTATGCGGTAGGGTAGATGGGTGCCCATCTATGCGGCAGGGTAGATGAGTTCCATGCGACAAGTGGATGGGGTCTCATGCGGCAGTAGATGGGTACCCATCTATGCGGCAGGGTGGATGAGTTCCATGCGGCAAGTGGATGGGGTCTCATGCGGCAGTAGATAGGTACCCATCTATGCGACAAGGTAGATGGGTGCCCATCTATGCGGCAGGGTGGATGAGTTCCATGCTCTCCAAAATCTGAGAAGAATGGTCGGAGAACCCATAGCTTCCAAGCTCCATAAAACCTTCAATGTAAGTCCAAATTTGGACTTCCATAGGTCAAAATGGGGTAGAATGAACTTCTCTACAATATGGAACAATCAAAACTTAAAAATAATAAAGTTTGATAGATCAAATCTAAGAAATCCAAAAATGCAACAAGCTTAGATCTACAAGAAATAAACCATGGAAATTGAAAATTCTAAGTACTAAAGTGTCTTAGAATCTCGTGAGGAAGACAATGGATCAATAAAAATAGAGTTCCTCCATGAAGCAAGTTGTACTTGCCTAAGCCTATCTTGGTAGGTGGAGAAGTTAAGAGAAAGAAGATGAAGAAATAAATAAAGGAGAAGAAGTAAATGAGGAGAGAGAGAGAGGGGTTTATAAATGGGGATGGTGGTGGTATGTAGGGGGTTAACATGTTGAACCATGGAATAAACCAAGCCAACCCAAAACACACCAAGTTAAACCATGACATGCCATGATGAATCTAAACAAGATTAAACCAAGAATTAGCTAGCAAGACAGGACAAGTAAAAATATTGGACAGGATCCCGTACACGAATACTGAAAATACGTATACGAAAAACGGAGGTGACACCGAGGACCCGAAGGAAGCAGTATCCATCCAAAGGTGATCCCTCAGATTTTACTATGACACAGCTGCCAAGATGTTGTACCGATGCTCTTACGACGGGCTACTGTTACGATGCTTATCAGACACAGAAGCCAAACATGCACTCTGGGATGCGCACGATGGAGTTTGTGGTGCACATCAATCAGGCCCTAAATTATAAGATCGCCTCAAACGAATGGGTTATTACTGGCCCTCAATGACAGCAGATGTTGTTGAATATACAAAGAAGTGTAGAGATTGTCAGTTCCATGCTGACTTCATTCATCAACCTTCGGAGTTTCTACACCCGACGGCAGCATCTTGGCCATTTGAAGCCTGGGGCATGGATGTCATAGGACCAATCTGCCCGCCATCCTCCAAAGAACATCGGTTCATCCTAGCTATAACCGATAACTTCTCCAAATGGGTGGAAGCTGTACCGCTCACCGAAGTGAAGATGTCAAACGTGATCGGTTTCATCAAACATCACGTCATCTACCCCTTCGGCCTACCTCGCAGTATCATCCATGATAATGGTCCACAGTTCACAAGCCATGCGTTCTATCGGTTCTGCGATAAAAATCGAATCCAGAACGTAGCCTCTACTGCCTATAATCCAGCGGCTAACGGGCTAGCAGAAGCCTTCAACAAAACCATCATAAAACTTTTCAAGAATTTTGTGTCTTCAAACAAGCACGATTGGAACGAGAAGCTCGGTGAATGTCTATGGGCCTATCGCACAATAGTCCGGACTCCAACAGGCAGTACGCCATTCTCTCTAATTTATGGGAGCGAAGCAGTTCTTTCTCTTGAAATCCAGATTCCTTCTCTTCGAGTAGCCTTAGCCAGCGAGCTGACTACTAAAGAGAGCTATCGTCTGCGACTCCAAGAGCTCGAAGCGCTAGACGAAAGACGCTTGTTAGCTCAACAACGTATTGAGCTATACTAAGCACGCCTTTCCAGAACTTTCAATAAGAAGGTGAAGAAAATGATCTTCTAGGTCGGCGATCTGGTCCTAGCAGTGAGAAGACCGATGGTCATGACGCACAAAACAAAAGGGAAATTCCATCCTAAATGGGAAGGTCCTTTTGTCATAGAATTGGTGTATTCTAACGGTGCGTACCGGCTGACCAAGCCCGACGGTGACTTGCTCATGATGCCGATCAACGACAAGTTTCTGAAGAAATACTATGTGTGATCCTTTTACATAATGTTCACATATGTTCAGTCATGTAAATCTATAGTGTGATGTTTGTATGATTCAAAAAAAACTATCTAACTATTATCCATATTTTAAGAGTCTTGAATACGTCCTAGATAATAGGTCCACTAAATATTTCTCCAGTGGAATCATTTCCGTTTTTGACTCCGTTTGACGAAAACAACTCACGTCCCTATTACCTCTGAATTATTTTCTGATAATTATTTTCCCAGTGAAATGATTATGTTTTGCCACGTCCACATAACCTCTGAGCAAAGCATTCATCAAGGATAATCACGTCCCTACTACCTCTGAACTATCCACTCCCACCTAACGTTATATATCTTTCCACGTCCATATTACCTCTGGTCAGATATAGAACATCTTCGGCTATTACGTCCATATTACCTCTACTAGCAGCTTCATTCAACTTATTATCTACGTTCGAATCATTCGAATATAAAACGGATAATAAGTCCACATCAAAAATTCTACAGCGGAATACCCACCTGAAACATCTTTGCTACGTCCACATTACCTCTAGCATCGACATTTCGCAAAACCACTCCTGATTATCATGTGTCACGTCTATACTACCTCTGATACCGATAGTCTTCCGACTCGACACCTATACCCAATCCGGGATAAAAGACATGGTGTCAAGACCGTAAACCTATCACAATCATATTACCGCCGTTGGGTTTTCATTACCCACACCGCCAGCGTACAGAAGGGCGACGGGTTCAAGCAAACAAAAAGGAGGGTGGGAGCTCTCCTAGCGGGATACCCTTTGCACAAACGGTTGGCTCTCCGACACAATCACCACAGATGTTACAAGCAAATAATGGAGCGAATGTACTCTGTTTATTCAAAATCAGTTACATTCACAGGACTACATCTCATGAACAAAACAAAAAGTTCTTCATCCCTTCGCCCGGGCAAGAAGTAAAAATTTTTTTACATTGATGTCCAAAAGAAGGGAAAATCTGCTACTCATCGGCAACACATAGCTTGATCAGCATGGCAGCACCACGCTTTCATCGAAAAGTGGTTTTGTGGCCCGCAAAGGAGGTCATATTTAACTGATGAGCAAGCAAACAAGGCTGTTGAACCTTCGAGAAGCTACACGGAGGAGGGCAAATATAGCATGCTAAAATATCTACAAATGATGTTCTCCACTCCTCCATATGGCGGACGTCGTGGGCCCATTTCTTCAAGAGACCATACCTTCAAAACAACATCTCTAGTGTTGCTTCTGCCTACTTGAAGAACCGTAAAAGCAGAACTTCCACGATGACGCCCAACTACCGTCCGACTCTTCGATGTATAAAGGTTCTTTCTACCTGTAAAACCCCTATTTCTTTTATTATTATTTTTTTAGACTTAAAAATGAATTTATATAATTTATGGTTTTTATTAATTATTAAAAATGCCCTTAGCCATTGTTGAGTTTTGGAGCACTAGACGACCATGACCTTTAGCACGAAAGTTGTAGAAGTGTGCCTCGACTAGTATATTAACCATGCCAGGGGAAGCCTAGCCATAGTTCTGTCCAAATTAGGAATACCAGGTCAAGTTGTGAATTAACTCATTTAAATTATTTTAATATAATATTATTTTATATATTAATTTTTTTAGACAACCTGGTTTGTCCAAACCAGCCCGAACTGGGCCCAGACCAATTTAAGTCCATGTAGGCATGTGGTGGGACCAAAGATGGCCATGTAAGCATATTTTATGTGTGTGCAAATATTCTTAAATTATTTTAGAATTTGATAAATATTTATAAATTATTGGTACAAAACTTATATTTTATTATTAAAATTAAAATAATGTTTCCAATATTTGTACAAAATTTTGGACCCGGATAAGGGTGTGCGGTATAAGTCCACCCATTGGGATGATTTTATTATTTTATTATTACTTAATTTATTTTGAGGAGATTAAATAATATGTTCATTCTATTTAAATATTATTATTATTTTGAGTTGGTTTATTGTGAATGAAATTTATATATATATGTAGATATATTTAAATATATTAAATATTTGTATATGTGACATTTAAAGTGTTATTTGGAATTAAATAGATTTTTTGGATATATTCATTTATATATATATATATATATATATATATATATATATATATATATATATATATATATATATATATATATATATATAAAGATTTAAAAAGATTTAGATAAAGCAATAGGAAAAAAAAACTATATAATATGTGGTCGACCCCACCATGTGGGAACCGACCACATATGTTAGCAAAGCCAGCAGCATGTGGCCGCCCACTTGTTCCACTACAAAAATTTGTCAGATTAGCGACGTTAAAAAACGTCGCTATACTCGACGAAAACGTCGCTAAGAGAATTTAGCGACGTTTTTGGCGACGTTTCATGAACGACGGAAAAATATGTGTCGCTAAACGAGAAAACGTCGCAAAACGTCGCTAGGGCGACGTTATTTAGCGACGTCAATAACGTCGCTAATTAGCGACGTTATCTGCGACGTTTCTTCGTTGACGCTAATCAACGACGTATAAGGCGACGTCAGGATGGTCGCCGTTTAGCGACAGTTTTGCGACGTTTTGGCGACGACAAGCTGACATCAGATTTGGTGCCACGTGTTGCCACGTCAACATTTAGCGATGCTACTAGCGACATTTATTAACGTCGCTAAAATATAGCGACGAATATTAACGTCGCTAAAACCGTCTCTAAGTTAAAAAAATAATAAAAAAATAGGTTCCAGAATGCAAATGGAGCTGGAGCCTGAGCCAAAATACAGAATACAAAACACAAAATACAGAATCCAATCCCTGGGTTCGCCGACCCCCTCGGTGGAACACTCAACACCGGCACGCACAATACATTCCAGAATATACAAAAAATATAAAGAAAAAATACTATCCGCAACAAACAATGTCAATATATAATATCCTGAACAAACCAAATCAATATTCGCAAATACGTACAAACTCAATATCATCAACGAAAAAGCTGAATATCCCCAAATACGTACAAAGTGAAAAATATAGTACAGTACAAACTCAATATCCACAACTACTGATCGCCTGGAGCTGGACCCGATGCTGGAGGAGGAGCGCCACCAGATGACTGTCGTCGCAACGTCAGGATCGTCTGATACTCCTCCGGTGACAACAGGTGGACGAGCATGTCCTCCCGTGCACCGTCGGATGTAGACGATGCTCCCGGCGTACCAGCAGACGGTCGCTCCACTGCTATCTCCTGGAAATATTATATCTACTCGGTCAACCGCTGCGTAGCCTCCTGCGTAGCACGGGTCATCTGTTGCAGCGCCTCCGTAGTCTCCTCCAGCCTCTCAAAGCGTGAGATGAGCGCAGAATCATCTTTATGCGGCGTCCCCATCCTCTGTAGCATCTTGTCACGCAGAGCTGCGATCTGCGCAAGGACGTCACTCTCCTGCTGGCAGATCGACTCCTCAGTTTGTGCGGGGCCGGGCACACTAGTGGCGGTCGCAGAGGACTGTGACGCAATGAAGGCACCATAGGAGCCCGTACCATAGTACGTACCCCTATGCATGCCACCAACGGCCCTCATCCACAGCTCGTCATCTGACTGAGCTGCGGCCGGGGGCTGCTGGGAAGTGCTAGCGCCAGCTCCCTCCTTCCGTGTCGGCCCGGCCTCCCTAAGCCTCAAAAACTCGGCCTAGAAATAACATCTATATGAATTCTCACGTAGTCGCTAAAAATTAATACTAATGCACTAGCGTTAAGTAAAACTTCTAAAACTCGGCCTAGAAATAACATCTATATGAATTTTCTACATAACTAAAAATTAATATTAATGAACTAGCATTAAGTAAAACTTACGTAGGTGTCCCGGGCCTTATTGTCTACGAACTGCTCCCCCTTCTTGTGCGTGGCGAGGAACAAGGTCACCATATTCGGGTCTTCTCCCGATTCAACCTATTACGAAATTATTATATGATTTGTCAGTTAAGTTAAAAAAATATATTACTGTAAAGTATTAATTATGGGTATACGGCAAGATACGTACCATATGGGTGAAGAAATCCATGACGGACCTTGATCCACCACACCAGTGCGACCCCGTCTGTTGCGCTCTTTTAGACTTTGCGGACTTCTTCTTGTAGACTTCCTCATCGAATCTCTTTTTCAATACCGCCCAGTCGGCGGCAGAGATCCAACCCTGAATAGGCAATCCCCGGCGGTCGCGATCCTTTTGGTCGGTGATCGCTTCCCTAATAAGCTTGCTGGCGACGGTGGAAAATATAGCCTCGACAGCAACGGCACGGTGGAAAGGGAAGAAGTATGTCCGCTAAAAAAATCATAGAAGTACATAAGTTATAACATAACATACTAAATGTTAAAAGAAAATAAACTTTTACGTACCGAAAAGTGCTCAAACCAGAAGGCCTTCCTGTCGGCCGGGACATACCTCCAGTTGATCCAGGGCCCCCCGTAGTTCTGTCGCAGGAATGTACCCAACGCCCGGTGTATGGAGGAGGGATAATACCTGTAAAATGGAAATTAAAATTTATTAAACAAGTTTATAATAAATTTAAACAAATTAAATGTAATAATTTTACGTACCGCCTGGTCCGAGTACAGGCCCAAATCTCCAACCTCAGATCCCCCTCCAGGCGACACGGAGGATCTGTCTCAAATGGGAGCTGTACTATGCCCCTGTCCCGCCCCTGCCCCTGCCCCTACCCCTGCCCGTAGCCTGCCCCTCAGCCTCGCCCTCGCTCTCGGCGTGGGCCTCGCCATCGTCCTCGACCTTGACGTGGGCCTCGGCCTGCTCCTCAATAGTGGGGTCGACCTCTGGAATACTCGACGGTACTGGCTGCATAGAAGAAGACCGCCCTAGCCTCGAACTGCTAGAGCCGGGTACGGAGGCACTGCCGACGACTAGACCGCTAGTGTAACATAGAGTGCAGGGGGATGAGGAGTCGGTAGGAGTGGTAGATGGAGACTGTCGGGCTCGTCGACTCCCACCAGGATCGGAACCAAATGATCCACGTCGACCCATATCTAAAAAAATACAGAAGTATACCATACTACATTTTAAAAAAACAAAAGTATACCATACTACAGCCAGGGAACGTCGCTAAGTAAACCATACTATATCTGAAAAAACAAAAATAAACCATACTACATCTGAAAACGTCGTATATTAACGTCGCTAAAACAAAAGTAAACCATACTACATCTGAAAAAAAATAAAAGTAAACCATACTACATCTGAAAATTAAACATATTCAATCCTCTTCTGAAAATTCATCTTGTTCCGATTCCTCTTCCTCTTCCTCTTCCTCTTCCTCTTCCTCTTCCTCTTCACTTCTATCAACTTCCTCTTCCTCGTCTGATACTTCTACCTCTTCTAATTGATGAAACATGTCATGAGGAACTTCCGTTGAGTCCACATCGACAATATTTATAATAAGAGGTAGTTCGTCTTCCTGATAAGCTATCTCATCGACATCGAAGGTATTCCGAGCTTTAGTCTTACAGACTGCCCACCAATCTGCTCTCCCGGCTCCTCGTTTTGGATAGCTGGTAAAGTAAACTAGCTGAGCCTGGCTTGCTAGAACAAACGGCTCATAAGCTTGATATCGACGGCGATAATTTATGTCAACAATACCATGTTTGTCAACTCTCTAACCTTGACCCTAGATCGGATCGAACCAGTCACATCTGAGCAAGACGATCTTACAAGGTTCTATAGCATAATTGTATGTTAGTTCCACAATCTTCCGTAAGACGCCAAAGAAGTCATTGTCCACATTAGTGCTGCCCGCATATGAAAATTTTGTTTTTTCGAAGCATCATATGTGTACGCCCCTGTTTCCTATAGCTGCTTCAGCTCATCTATCAACGGCTGTAAGTACACGTCGATGTTCCTCTTCGGGTTGTTCGGACCGGGGATGATAATAGTTAAGAACATGTAATGTGTCTTCATACACATCCAAGGCGGTAGGTTGTACGGAGTGAGGATTACCTGCCAGCATGAATATTGGGAGCCTGAAAGACCAAATGGGGTAAAACCATCAGAGCAGAGCCCCAACCTTACATTATGCGCATCAGAAGCGAAATTAGGATATGCTCGATCGAAGTGCTTCCACGCTTCTCCATCAGATGGTTGATCTAACACTCCTTCGGTCTGTTGTCGCTTGTGCCAACTCATATTTTCGGCAATCTCTTTCACCATGAACAATCTCTGCAACCGCGGCATCAACGGCATGTAGTGCATTGAAGCAGTCGATCTTCTAGACTTGCCTGCAGCAGTTGGCTTGTAGCGATCAGCACCATAGAATTCGCACACTTCTGCATCCTTATGATCTTTGTAGTAAAGCATGCATCCATTCTGACAGCAATCGATCTTGTCGTATCCCATCCAGAGAGATCTCACCATCCTCTTAGGACGGTAGAAGTCTTTCGGTAACTTGGCACCCTTCGGCAAGATATCGGTAATCAACTCGAGCACTCTATTGTAGCATTCTTGGGACATGTTAAAGTCAGACTTTATGCTCAAGAGCCGAGTGATCACCTCTAACGGTGAATGGTTCTCACAGCCAGGGTATAAAGGAGTCCTTGTATTCTCCAGCAACTCCATGAACTTTGCGGCATCGATATTCGGTGCCTCCTCAGCTACATCACGATTGTATGGATCGAAACTAGGCCCCGCAGAATCGAAGACCAAGTTCATGTACTCGTTGTCGACACCAGTTCGGTTGTGGACATTCATATAATGCTCCACAAAAGGCTCCACATAAGGCTCCGTTTGGAATGCTAAAGGTACAAGCTCTCCGTGTGCGGTCCATTGGTAGTAATTCGGAAGGAAACCCTTTGTGTATAAATGATACGTCACATCCAATTCTGGTTGAAACTTCATGTTCTGACATTTTGCACACGGATACTTAATGTTCATGCCGTCCATGGATTGAGGAAACGCCTTCGCGAATTGGAGAAATTGTTCCACTCCGGCGATGTATTCATCTCGTACACCGCACCTGTCATCTCGAATGCGATTGTACATCCACGAACGGTCTATCAGATACATGGATATAGCCATTTCTAGATATCTGCAAATATGAATAAACTTTAAAACTAAAACGAATATACTACATATTGCATACTACGGCCGTGACTCGGGACCATTCCTACTACATACTATATACTAAAATGAATAAACTTCAAAACTAAAACTTAAAAACTAAAACGAATATACTACAAACTAAAACGAATATACTACAAACTACGGTCGTGACTCGGGACCATTCCTATGAGTATCGGGATCAAGGAAACTACGTGTTATAAATATCGGCACTATCGGTACGTGTTACAAATATCGGCACTATCGTGTTATAAATTAACCAACCAACAAAACTACGTGTTACAAATATCGTCACTATCGGTACGTGGTTTCGAATCGGAGTATCACATTTTTCGGTGTCGGAGAACAAATAACTATTACTAAATTATCAATTTTTTCGGCACTATCGGTGCCCCTGACCCTGTACCCCTCCCCCCTCCCTCCCCCTACACCACCCCTAACCCTAACCCGAACCTTATCCCTAACCCCTCCTCCACCAGCCCTCCTCCCCTCCCCAGCCCCCCAATTCCTACACCACCCCTAACCCTAACTCGAACCCTAACCCTAACCGCCTTCACCCCTCCCTAACCCTAACCCTAACCCCACCCCTAACCCTAACCCGAACCCTAACCCGAATCGCCCTCATCCCCAGCCGCCCTCACCCCTTCCTGCCCCACCCACCCAGCCACCCCCCAACCATTCCTCACCCCCAACCACCCGCACCACCCCTGTCCTTCCCCCCGAGCCACCAGCACCCTCCAAACACCAACAACAAATAGAGAGAGAGAGGGAGTCACGTACCAGAGGAGAGTCGCCGGAGAGAGTGAAGTTGTCGGAGAGTGTGAGAGCGAGAGCGCCGGAGAGAGTGAGAGCGAGAGCGCCGGAGGAAGAGAGTGAAATGGATGGGGGGAAATGAATTCGGGGGAGGAATTTAATTTAGTTAGAATTTAGTGACGTTACTATTAACTTTGTTAAAACAGTCGCAATTAGCGACGTTGTAGCGACGTTTGGCGACGACTAGCTCACGTAACTAGTATATGTCGTTGTCACGTCGCCATTTGTGTCGCTAGTAGCGACGGTTACCGACGTTTCATTTATACATCGCTAATGTCCACAATTTAGCGACATCTTTTTAACGTCGCTAAATATACGTCGCCAATTAAGCAGATTTTAGTAGTGTTCCCACAAGCAACAATAGGAGTAGCAGCAACAATAGGAATGTATAAAGAGGCCGAACCCCCTTCCTCCTTCTCACCTATATATATATATATATATATATATATATATATATATATATATATATATATATATATATATATATATATATGTAAGTTTAGAAAACCCAAACCCTAATCAAATTCCTTCCTCCTCCTCTCTCCTCCACTCACCCCGACAACAGTGGCAACAACAACGAGAACATCAACAACCACAATAGAATTCAACTTTGAGGTACCTAACTTCTCCGTTGGATTTCTCTCTCGATTCTAGTCCATTTTTAGATCTGTAAATTCGTGTAGAAAGCCCACATGACCCTCTTCAAGATCCCCAGGTGGATTTTGACATGGCCATCCAACTTGCTTAAAAAATCGAGACAAAGTTGGAGAAAAACCACTTTTCTGAAATATTAAAAACTGTTGGAAAACACCACCTTGTCGGCCAATTTTTGTTCTGTACTTTAAGATTTTGTAGAAACTAATTGAAGACAGTCAAAGACAACATAACCGAGATTGTAACGCATCTTCTGGATTCACTTTTATCTAGGGTGTAAAAAGCTACATGTTGTTAAAGTTTTACAAAAAATTATAAATTCTGTTTTCAAAAAGTAGAAAAACACCCGATACGGCGTGTGTCACCCTCATTTCCCGTATTTCCCGTATTTCGTAATTATACTCGTATCTGGATTTTGGCCTGTATTTTTATTTTTTTTTCAACTTGTGGAATTTCAGTATTTCTCGTATTTTGGGTTTTGGCATGGCTCGGTTTTAATTGGGATAGTTTGGTTTGGTTTGGTTTGGTTATTATGTATTGGATCACCTTAACATATGCTACACCCTCAACACACCACATCCCACCCTCTTTAAAACTCCACCAACATTTTCTCTCTCCTCATAACCACCATTTATTTCCTTCTTCTTCTTCTCCTTCCTCTACACAACTCTCCCAACCCTAGGTAAGTGCATCTTGCCACTACATGAGAACCCTCTTTTATTTGTTCATTTGCTAGATTAGGACATGGTGATCAACATTAGAACTTGGTATTTTGTGATTTGGAGCCTCCAATCTTCTAGATCTAAGTTTTCCTATTTTTGGATTTGCATGGTTTTGATCTATTTAAGTTGGATTTTATGGGATTTTGATGTTTTCATGTGGAAGAGCATTCAGTTTCACCCAAGTTGGAACTTTGGAAATCCGGATTTGGAGTTCGGATGGCCAAGTTACGATGCTGTGTAGCCTTGAGTTCAGCCATGGTGTTCTTGCTGTTTGGAGAAGACAGTGAGCAGTGTGCAGAGCTGATTAGCTTACACACACTGAGCTGCGCGCGCTCTTTAGCGCAGCGTACGTAGACTTGGGTACGCTTCCTGTTGGAAGCGTGTCCCCTTGAGCGTGCGTGACTTTTCACGTATGCAGCCCCCTGCGTGCGTGACTTTTCACGTATGCCGCCCCCTGCGTGCGTGACTTTTCACGTATGCCGCCCTCTGCGTGTATTACTTTTCACGTATGCCGTCCCCTGCGTGCGTGACTTTTCACGTATGCCGCCCCCTGCGTGCGTGACTTTTCACGTATGCCACCCCTTGCGTGCGTGGCTTTTCTCGTACGCAGCTCTCCTGCGGTCGTGACTTTTGGCTCTTGGAGTTTTGGCCTTATTTCTTTAAGCTTGGCTTTTCTATAGTCCTGTATATTGATATTTTATTAGATATTTTACGCCCATTTTATATCCTTACGCCTTTTGTCATGAACTTGATTTTACTTGATATGTTTGGAATGACTATTGTACATGGCATGGTATGACAAGGAACTAGCATAACACGACAGTGACCCGTAGTGGTGCACTCCTGACATGACCAACCTGACATGATAGTGGCCCGTGGCGGCTCACTCCTGACTTGTAGCATGACTTGATAACTTAACGCTGTTGCGACGGCTAACTTAACTTGACCTGCCTTGACACCGTGGGTGGTTCTTTCTTGCTTGCTTGTTAAATTCACTTGTCATGTCTTGCATCATGTCTAGGATGGGACTCCTGAGTACCACGGTCAGGAGCACCTACTAAAATGGATTAAGGTTAATAACTAGAATAACACAGTAGTCATGAAGAGATGACACAGCTACAGGCAATCCCGTTACCTGGGCGCTCTTGGGATCTGTAGCCTGCCGTCGAGTAGGGCACATTTCCAGCACACCGTCGCGTGTTGTACCCTCTAAGTCACCTAAGGGTACATTTGTCTCCCGGACGATGTACCCACCTGAATTCAACACCTAATTTTCGACCTGGGTAACCTGGATGGTCTGCAGGGCTTGTGGCTGTGGAATAATCTCACTGCATCTTGTTAGTAATTAGGCCTGTGATAACCCTAGTTAGTTAAAGTAGTAAGCCGTAGTATCTGCTTGGCCGTGATTGATTGAATGAGGTATAACCAGTTTAGCCATGTCTTGATACAGTACAAGATTGCTCCCTGTCTTGATTTTTTGCATTATTATCTTGCCGATAAATGGTAGGAAACCAAGTTCTGTTCAGAAAAAGGGTTACAACCCCGGTCCTTGTTTGGTTTACGGGTTGTAACCTGGCTATCGGAATAGTTCCATGGTTATCTCGTCGTATATCATCCTGACATGTTTTCATAAATTCTAGTTTTAATATTAGATTTTCTTGTGCTGATTGCTGGCTTTTGTTCTTATTTCGTGGCCTCCTTGTGGCACTTGCTCTTTCTGGGGTTGACCCAGTTGGTTTTGTGTGGCCAGATTTTGGAGCAGCTCTCGAGGATCTACCAAGCTTCCAGCCCAATAGTGGCGACTAGAAGGAACCCGGGCTACGAGTGGGTTTTCTATTTTGTTTCACTCACTCTATTGTAAAACTATTCTTTTGAGGCGTTTAGCCGACGAGCACCTGTTAGCTCGATGCACTTTACTTACTGTCTGCCTACGGGCTGTAAACATGATTAACAAATCCTAGGGTTGATCATGTATGACTTAACTCTTGCTAGTCCCCGCTTTTTGTACGACTAGCTTCATGATCAGCTGAATATGTAATATTTGGGACGTCTTATTATTGTATATTTAATGATCATACATCTTGCGACCTTACTTACTTGCTTGTGATTGAGACATTAGGCTTGTTCATTACAATAAGAGACTGTTGGCTTGTAGTAAACCCTCATATTTTTAGACAGCCGTGACCGTATATCGAGGTGGTTTCCATTTCAATATACGTAGCTGGCTATGTCTGCCCCGCTCTCCAGTATTCTGGTTCTGGTGCATGACAGCGTGCGCCCCGACAAACCGGGCGACGTAGTTGCGTACTATACACATCGAAAGGCGCCTATGGATGTTGTCGAGTGTGGGAACTGACGAAACCCGATTTCGTTGCATATGTGCGACGAAATCAGTGCGTATCCGTCGAGATACCCCCGTATCGACCCTTTGCAAATAAGTCACAACTTTGTGTACACTCATCAAATCGCACGAAACTTGTGCCTTTGGACTCGAAATTTTTTTGGTCCTGCGAGCCAAGTTTGGTTCAATTTGAGAAGGTTGACTGGGACGCCGTTTTGGTGGGCCCACAATCCCACTCAACGGGCGATTTTGTGCACGGTCTACCGGATCCAAAATTGGACATACCGTTGGGTTCATCTCATCAAAACAAATATGTAGACATGTATTTTGACGACTTCAGAGATCGTAGATATTGGTACGCATTTTGGTACAAAGTGGTTCCAACGACGGTTATCGTTTTGACCCGAAATTATGATTTTGTCCATGTCCAGAATTTAACTTTTGGACAGGCGTTTCCTAGGCATATTTTTTATTCCAAAACTCGTTCGTGATGTTTGTTGTAGCACTCTGGAGTCATCTGCAAGATTTGACTTTTTTTGCTGTTTATGCCGTGTTCGAGCTACTGGATTATTCTCTTTGCACATACCTCAGGCAAGACACCTTGCCTTTACTGTTTAAAATTTCTTCCTAAATATCATGCATGCTTTTTTATTTTTTAGCAAAATAAATATTGTTCTTTCAAAACTATATATAGATGCAAATTATTATACTTTATGCAATTGGCTTAGAGTTAAGGGACTACCATATATTAGAGCATCTCATAAACTGTCACGATGTACCACGGGTTGTGTGTGAGTTATGAGTCGCATATAGCTTCGGACTTGCATATCGACCGTACATCGGTGCGTACAGGCCGTGCGTTAGGATATAACTGCTAATAGATTGTGTAGAAGACTTGGGAGTTATTAAGGATTAAACAGTGTCGTGGAGACGACGCATGTATAGTATCATGGGGAGAGGAGAAGTTATTAGTGTAGGGGCTACATGTTCAGTAGACATATAGATTTGGGCCGATAGTGTCTCATATGAGCGCTACTTACTGCCCCGGGGCCGATAGTGACTCGGATGAGCGCTACTTTCAGCCCATGGCCGATAGTGTCTCTTATGAGCGCTACCTTCTGCCACTCTCTCTCTCCATCTATGCTGAACACCTAAGCTCCTGCATAGAACGTTGTCTTCTAAAGTGCATTATTCAGCCTAGAATGGTTAGGAACCTTTACGCATGTATATTTTCTATTGAGCTCTTACTATTCAGTTTATGGCATGATATTATGTGTCTTGTTACGTTCCTCTGAGGACCTGGTTATCTCTTCAGGTGTGTGCTTCTGTGATATTGTAGGTGTTCTAGTCGAGGTCGCGATCTTCTCTTGTCACGACCCGCACCCGCTTTCGGATACGAAGCGTGTCCAAGCCCAGCTTCGCATCGAGCGGACTCCAGCCCGACTCGAATACATAAACGCTGTCAAGGCTATGGTATACTGCCAACTCATGGCAAACAAATCAATATCTCAATCCACAATAAGAATATGAAACATGAATGAACACTATGGGTCGTGGTCTGCAGCCTACTAGCATATATGTCCGATAAGACTCTAAAAGAAATAACAAGAGTCTAAAACGGAATCAAGAAACAGGAATCTCATGATAGGGTATGAAAGCACGAACGGATAATAAACACAATAACGATACCTGAATCCCGCAAGAACCGTAAATCCTCTGCCATCCAGAACTACTAGCTAACTCCATACAATCGCTAAACCTGAGGAGATCATCAGGTCCTCAGAGGCCATAGCAAGATACATAACATACATGCCTATCTAACAGTTTTATCATGCAGGAGAAAATAAACAAGAAGAAACAGGAACACGACAATGACTACGAACACGAACACAAACTCGAACACAAACACGAACACGAACCCGAACAATGAACACTAGAACAACTACGTATAAATGAACTGCCGGATGAACGATAATCACGAGATCAATGGAAGAAACTAAACCCTCATCCCGAGTGTGGACTCTCTGGTTAGTAATAACCCTCGTCCCGAGTGTGGACTCTCTGGTGCAAATACTACATCCTCGTCCCGTGTGTGGACTCTCTGATGTAAATACCCTCGTCCCGAGCGTGGACTCTCTGGTGCAAGTCAAGTCAAGTCAAGTCTACACCCTCATCCCGAGTGTGGACTCTCTGGTGCAAATAATCGACATCCTAGTCCCGAGTGTGGACTCACGGATGTAAACAGATCAAGAAAAACACCCTCGTCCCGAGTGTGGACTCTCTGGTGCCAAGGAAACAATATCAAGGATTTAGCAGTTCAATTACACGTACTCATTCTATGACACGACTCAAGCAAGGTACTGACGAGAAACTCCAAGTGGGAACCACAAGACCAAACATGAACACGGCTATAAACAATAAAAACAACTCCACAGAAAATAACACGAAAAGCACATGTCCATAAATAATCTAAAAGCTAGAAACTGAAATAAAATGCATGTAAAAAACAGTAGAGGGAGGCAAGGTATACTTGCCTGGTGGCAGCGCGAATAACCAATAAGATACCGTCAACCGGTACGCCATAAAGTCCAAAATTCACAATTGTCTCCGAAAGCTGAAATAAACATTTCCAACGTTCTTAGAATAGTCAAATTAGCTAGGATTGCCTGTCCTTAAGTCCAATTCTGGACACAGGAGCAAAACGGTAATTTCGGGCAAAAACGGTATCTGTTGTTGGACCCGCTTTGCACCGAAAAGCGTGCCAGATACAATGGTCTCTAAAGTCGTCAAACTACATGTCTACAGATCCGGTTTTCCGATACGAACCCAACCGTATGTCCAAAGTTGGATTTCGGCGGGCCATGCACGAAATTACCTGTTGAGTAGGACCGTGGGGCCCGCAAAACGGCGTTCCGATTTTACTGTCTCAGAATCGGACCAAACTTGGCATGCAGGACCAGAAAAACGATACGGTCCTGTTGGCGCAAGTTTCGTCTTGATCTGACGAACGTGCATGAAGTAATTGGAAAATTTGCACAGAGGTCGATACGGTGAATTTCGACGGATACGTATCAAATTCGTCGCGCACACGCGACCAATTTGAATTCCGTCAAAGCCCACACGACCACGAAGCCGTTACGCAACTTTCGATGCTTTCGGTTCACGACCACGTCGCCCGATTTGGCGTGACGCACGTGGTATCGGAGAAATTTTAATATTTTGAAAACAGATTTTGATAATTTTTTCTAAACTTCCACAACTGATTTCTCTGTGCATATTTAATGATCTTTGAATCTACGAAATGATTTCTGAGCTATTATATGTGAACTAAAAGATTGTTCAAATGTATTTCAGTAAATGCTACTGGGTTGATCTGGATTCAACTTCAAACATGGAGGTTTGAACCATCGCATGCCCTGTTTACAAACAGGTATTTGACCGACTTTGTGTCGATTTTACGAGAAATCTGTCGCATAAAAAATGAATCTATGAAAAGGGGATAGAAGACCTATAGGTTGTGTACACACCTGAGCAATTGGTTCATGAAACGATCCAAGGTGCGCGACGAGAAGTCGATGCGAAGTTGGGCTCGAGATCGCTGTTGTGTCCGTTGCTGTCGTCTTGTGCGCGGGTTCCTTACTCGGTTCGGCCGGCTCCGGCGACTCGTGGCGGTTGCCACGGCGGCGGGTGGCCGCCCAGGGGTTGGGGAAGGGTGGCGTATCGAGTTTAGGGTTAGGTTTTGATCGGTTCCTCCTTCCCCTGTTTCTTTTTCTCGAGCGGTTATAAGGGGAATAATTTCCTCTCGGGCTGGGATGGTATTGCTGTGAAGGCTTTGGGGTTTGGGAAAGCATGGGCCAGGCTTGGGCCTCGGGTCTTTGGGCTGGGGGAATGGCCTGACTCTGCTGTAGTCCGGCTCGGTTTGGCCTGGCTGCTGGTTCTTGTTTCTTTTTCTATTTCTTTTTCTTTTCATTCTTTATTTATATACTAATACATATATATTTATATATATATACACATAAATATCTGCACACCTCGTATATATATCCTTAAATACTCAGTTAGCCAAAATATTAATATATATTCAGAGTATAATGTCTTATTTACAGGAAATATACACACATATATATACATACCATTTATAATAAATGATTTAATAAATATAACTCGTTATCATATAATAACAACAAAAAAGTTAATGATAATAATCCTAATAACAATTAAAATGGTCCAATAATCGTTTTGATGGATACAACAAGCACACTACTTATCTGGCTCCCGAAGATCATACAAATTTTGTAAAACACTATTTAACAATAAAATACCTATAATCTATCTATAACAATTATTTAGAAAATAATTGCCAATTCCTAAAAATATAATACATAATATTTGTATTTACCAAATGTCTACATAGGGCTGTAAAACGATTCAAACCGTTCGCATTCGGCTCGTGTTCAGCTCGGTCCAAGCTCGGTTTGGGCTCGTTCGTGGACTAATCGATACCGATTTCGACCATAGGTTGTTCGACTCGGTCTTGTTCGCAAACAGGCTCGAGCTCGGTTCGGTTTCTCATATTAGGACTTTTTCTATATGTTATGCCTTTTTTTAATAGATAGAAATACATTTTGTCTTAGACATTTTATTTTTCTGTTTTCTCTTATATGGTAAATTTATGATGTAAAGAGTATAAGTAATTCAATAAATCTCTTTAAAACTTGAGAGAAACAGTATGATAGTCTATACAACATGTCCTATAAATACTCACTACTAGGGCTGTAAAACAATTCAAACCGTTCGCATTCGGCTCGTGTTCGTCCCGGTCCAAGCTCGGCTCGAATCAAACTCGTTCGATAGTTAAGTCAAACCAAGCTTGAACACTCTTTGTTCGAGCTCGTTCGTTCGATTTTCAGCCCTATGTCTACAAGGTCGTATTTGGCCCAACTATATGCCTACCTGGACTTAAATTTGACTTGGGCTTATTCTGGACAGGTTCGGTACAATCGGGTTCCCGAAAACTCAATAATATAATTAAATAATAATAAAATCTTCGGTACGGGTTAAGTCGCAACTTGGCCTGGTTTTCCTAGTTAGGACACCCCTAAAGCTTTGCATTCCCCTACCATGGCTAAATACTAGTCAAAGCACGCCACTGCACTATCCGTGCCATGATTCCTAGTCGTCTGGTACTTCAAAACTCAACCATGGCTAAAATCATCTACCGTAATAATTTACTAAATAATTAATTCTAACATTCTAAAAATTATCATTTAAATAAAATAAAATAATAATAAAATATTTTTAAAAAAATTCGGGAAGGGGAGCTACAAATCTACCCACCTTAAAATAATTTCGTCCTCGAAATTCTAATTCATAACTATTCCTTAAAATCAAAGTCTCCTATTACCATAATCACCTCAAATTTAATTTCTCCAAAAATATTTTATGACCTTCTCTAGTCATTTTATAACCCCGAATACTTGAGGACTTCTACCCACCTTTGGTCACACTACTCCTCAAAACACGGACACTAAAGTCTTATAATCTTCTAAGTACTTGCTAACAATTCTACCGGCAGATATCTAGGCATATGGCATCTATAATCTGCATACCTATAAAACAACCAATATTCAATAGTCAAGCAATAATATACTATAATTAAGAATTTCTAATGAATCCTAGACAGCACAATCATTCGTCACCCCGGAATAGGAAGCGACGAAATCAATGGTACGGAAAGCAAGGAAGTATAATCGAGAGCAAATATAGAGTTTTCAAGGACGTAGAGAATTTTTAGGAGAATTTTCAAGGCAGAGTGGATTGAGATTTCTAAGGTTTAGTCAGATGCGCAGGCTCATATCAGTACAGTTACGTAACCGATACGATATGCTCTGACCTGCATGGGCCACCAAAAAACTTGTCACGACCCGCACACGCTTTTCGGATACGAAGCGTGTCCAAGCCCATCTACGCATCGAGCGGACTCCAGCCCGACTCGAATACGTAAACGCTGTCAAGGCTATGGTATACTGCCAACTCATGGCAAACAAATCAATATCTCAATCCACAATAAGAATATAAAATATGAATGAACACTATGGGTCGTGGTCTGCAGTCCACTAGCATATATGTCCGATAAGACTCTAAAAGAAATAACAAGAGTCTAAAACGGAATCAAGAAATAGGATATCTCATGATAGGGTATGAAAGCATGAGCGGATAATAAACACAATAACGATACCTGAATCCCGCAAGAACTGTAAATTCTCTGCCATCCAGAACTACTAGCTAACTCCATACAATCGCTAAACCTGAGGAGATCATCAGGTCCTCAGAGGACATAGCAAGATACATAATATACATGCCTATCTAACAGTTTTATCATGCGGGAGAAAATAAACAAGAAGAAATAGGAACACAACAATGACTACGAACACGAACACAAACTCGAACACAAACACGAACACGAACCCGAACACACGAACACTAGAACAACTACGTATAAATGAACTGTCGGATGAACGATAATCACGAGATCAATGGAAGAAACCAAACCCTCATCCCGAGTGTGGACTCACGGGTTTGAACTAAACACTAACCCACGTCCCGAGTGTGGACTCTCTGGTTAGTAATAACCCTCGTCCCGAGTGTGGACTCTCTGGTGTAAATACTACATCCTCGTGTGTGGACTCTCTGATGTAAACACCCTCGTCCCGAGTGTGGACTCTCTGGTGCAAGTCAAGTCAAGTCACACCCTCGTCCCGAGTGTGGACTCTCTGGTGCAAATAATCGATATCCTAGTCCCGAGTGTGGACTCACGGATGTAAACAGATCATGAAAAACACCCTCGTCCCGAGTGTGGACTCTCTAGTGCCAAGTAAACAATATCAAGGATTTAGCAGTTCATTACACGTACTCATTCTATGACACGACTCAAGCAAGGTACTGACGAGAAACTCCAAGTGGGAACCACAAGACCAAACATGAACACGGCTATAAACAATAAAAACAACTCTACAGAAAATTACACGAAAAGCACATGTCCATAAATAATCCAAAATCTAGAAACTGAAATAAAATACATGTAATAAAACTGTAGAGGGAGGCAAGGTATACTTGCCTGGTGGCAGCGCGAAGAACCAATAAGATACCGTCAACCGGTACGCCATAAAGTCCAAAATCTACAATTGTCTCCGAAAGCTGAAATAAACATTTCTAACGTTCTTAGAATAGTCAAATTAGCTAGGATTGCCAGTCCTTAAGTCCAATTCTGGACACAGGAGCAAAACGATAATTTTGGACAAAAACGGTATCCGTCGTTGGACCCACTTTGCACCGAAAAGTGTGCCAAAGTCAATGGTCTCTAAAGTCGTCAAACTACATGTCTACGGATCCGGTTTTCCGATACGAACCCAACCATATCCAAAGTTGGATTCCGGCGGGCCGTGCACAAAATCGCCCATTGAGTGGGACCGTGGGGCCCGCAAAACGACGTTCCGATTTTTCTGTCTCAGAATCGGACCAAACTTGGCATGCAGGACCAGAAAAATACGTCTCCTGTTGGCGCAAGTTTCGTCTTGATCTGATGAACGTGCATGAAATAATTAGGAAATTTGCACAGAGGCGATACGGTAAATTTCGACGGATACGCATCAAATTCGTCGCGCTCACGCGATCAATTTGAATTCCGTCAAAGCCCACACGACCACGAAGCCGTTACGCAGCTTTCAATGCTTTTTCGCGACCACGTTGCCCAGTTTGGCGGGACGTACGTGTATCGGAGAAATTTTAATATTTTGAAAACAGATTTTAATAATTTTTCTAAACTTCCACAACTGATTTCTCTGTGCATATTTAATGAACTTCGAATCTACAAAATGATTTCTGAGCTCTTATATGTGATTAAAATATTGTTCAAATGTATTTTAGTAAATGCTACTGGGTTGATCTGGATTCAACTTCAAACATGGAGGTTTGAACCATCGCATGCCCTGTTTACAAACATATATTAGACCGACTTTGTGTCGATTTTACGAGAAATCTGTCGCATGACAAATGAATCTATGAAAAGGGGATAGAAGACCTATAGGTTGTACACACTTGAGCAATTGGTTCGTGAAATGATCCAAGGTGCACGACGAGAAGTCGATACAAAGTTGGGCTCGAGACCACTGCTGTGTCCGTTGCTGTCGTCTTGTGCGCACGTTCCTTGCTCGGTTTAGCCGGCTCCGGTGACTCATGACGGTTTCCACGACGGCGGGTGGCCGCCCAGGGGTTGGAGAAGGGTGGCGTATCGAGTTTAGGGTTAGGTTTTGATCGGTTCCTCCTTCCCCTGTTTCTTTTTCTCGAGCGGTTATAAGGGAATAATTTCTCTCGGGCTGGGATAGTATTGCTGTGAAGGCTTGGGGGCTTGGGAGAGCATGGGCCAGGCTTGGGCCTCGGGGCTTTGGGCTGGGGGAATGGCCTGACTCTGCTGTAGGCCGGCTCGGTTTGGCCTGGCTGCTGGTTCTTATTTCTTTTTCTATTTCTTTTTCTTTTATTCTTTATTTATATACTAATACATATATATATATATATATATATATATATATATATACACATAAATATCTGCACACCTCGTATATACATATCCTTAAATACTCAGTAGCCAAAATAATAATATATATTCAGAGTATAATGTCTTATTTACAGGAAAATACACACACATATATACATACCATTTATATAATAAATGATTTAATAAATATAACTCGTTATCATATAATAACAACAAAAGTTAATGATAATAATAATCCTAATAATAATTAAAATGGTCCAATAGTCATTTTGATGGATACAACAAGCACACTACTTATCTGGCTCCCGAAGATCATACAAATTTTGTAAAATACTATTTAACAATAATAATACCTATAATCTATCTATAACAATTATTTAGAAAATAATTTCCAATTCCTAAAATATATATGCATAATATTTGCATTTACCAAATATGTCTACAAGGTCGTATTTGGTCCCACTACATGCCTACCTGGACTTGAATTTGACTTGGGCTTATTCTGGACAGGTTCGGTACAACCGGGTTCCCGAAAACTCAATAATATAATTAAATAATAATAAAATATTCAGTACGGGTTAAGTCGTAACTTGGCCTGGTTTTTCTAGTTAGGACACCCTTATAGCTTTGCATTCCCCTACCATGGCTAAATACTAGTCAAAGCACGCCACTGCACTATACGTGCCATGATTCCTAATCGTCTGGTACTTCAAAACTCAACCATGGCTAAAATCATCTACCGTAATAATTTACTAAATAATTAATTCTAACATTCTAAAAATCATTTAAATAAAATAAAAATAATAATAAAATTTTTAAAAAAATTCCGGAAAGGGGAGCTACATCTCTATTCATTCGGAGATGACGTGTCTTGGATTTTTCTTTGCTACTCCCGCCAAATCATTCTGTTTCCATATATATTTTTTCTTACTTGTTGGTAGTGGATTTGTCTTTGCCCAACGTCTTGTACAAAGACTTATTACAGTTGATTTTATGATATCTTTTATTCTTCATTTGTGGATAAAATTAGATTACTCTTGGTTTACTGTATTTTACAGTTTATGTATTCATACGAGGTTTTCATATATTGGAGTATGCTTCATATGTATGCAGCTGGCATGGATACGTACCTAGTCCTAAGTATTTTGGGACTGGGGCGTTACATGTAATTATAGTGGGCCATGCAGGTCGAGTTTGTCACTTCGGTTACGTTACTGTACCGATGTGAACCTGCAACATAGGATTAGAATATAGGAATCTCATCCATACAGCTTGACCTCTTCCCTTGGCTTCAAATTTCGAACTCTCGTTCGACTTTCTTGAATTGCATCTTGCTTGATTACTTTCTACCGTTGATTCTTAATTTCGTACTTAGTGTCAACTAGGAAGATGACTACACTAGTATATGCTCATAGGTCAAACACATGGCTAGAATGGTTATATGGGCAATTGGAATACATTTAAGACTCTAATTGAGTTAAAAAAGTTTTTTTTTAAAGTGTGATTTAATGATTAGTAATTTGTAAAGTAGGATATTACCATTGAAAGTTTTAATCTTGAGATTTCAAATAGTAAACACCATAGGATTGATACTGCAGGAAGAAAAAAAACATAGCTAGATTTTTATACCATTGATTTAAAAAATTGATTGGATTTTTGAGTTTTGATATTTATGAATCATGGGGTTATAGCTATACATCTTTGAACAAATATAAAATTGATTTGATTTTCGAGTTGTGATATTTATGATTTATCGGGTTATAGCTATACCACTTTGAACAAATATAAAGTTGATTTGATTTTCGAGTTGTAATATTTATGATTTATTGGATTATAGTTATATACCTTTGAATAGTTATAAATTTGGTTTGAAAATGATCTTAGATTTCAAATGTGGTTGTAGAAATTATTTAAATTTGCGTTGTACAACTTACAATTTTCGTGTTTAGTAAATTTTGAATTTTAAGTGAAGTAATGATGGTGAATTTTGGTTTAAAATATTTGAAAGTTATAAAAATGATTTTTGAGAATTTTTATTTTAAATTGTGTCCTATGATGGAGGATTTACAAATCTATTTAGATTTTTGGTTTTAAAAAAATATATATTATGACTAATAAGATTTTTAAAAATTTAGTTTAATGTTGGATTGCTAATATTATAAATTTTTAAAAAAATAAAAATCAAAATCAAATATATTAATGATGTGATAAGGTTGTTTTGATTGATTAAATAAAGTTACCATTGAAAAGTTGTGATTATGTTGGAATGACTTAGTATGAATAGAAGTTATAATTTATGAGTGCATTAAATTTTGAGCTAAAATTTTGAGATTGCTTTGTATGTGCTGGAAATTTTTATCTGGGGAGCTATTAATTTTTGTGAGTTTTAAAGTATGATTGATTATGGATATTTATATATAGACTCATGATTTATGAACTCTTGAGTTTAGAAGTTGAATTGAAAATGTAAAATTTTGAAGAAGTAGTAGTAATATGATAAATTTTGCTTTGAGATTTATGGAAGTGATTTAAATTTTTTTCATGATAAATTTGAACGGCTTGGAGTGAATACAAATTTTGGTGGTTTATTTTTGAAAATTTTATTAAGAAACTTTTGGAGGAAACTTGAGTTAAAATCTTAATGGTAAGCCATCAAGATAGCTCTAATAAGATAGATGTACTCCACACTAAATGTCATATCACTCATGACCATGATAGTAGTATGTACGCAAGTATTGTTAGCCATCTACCAAACTATGCGACTGTATCCCAATCTTGACTTACTCGACCCTTCATCGTGACCTACTAACCGTTTGCGGATTGAATAACGAATTGATCGCTCCTTGACTGTATTCATCTAGAAGACTATCTTCTCACTAGAACCGTGTCCCTAAATTATTATTTTACTGGATTCCTTAATTAATTTTATCTCATGCTTTAACTTGATCTCCATTATTATTGTGCATAAATTGTCACCCCATGAACTCCCACTTTCTATTTTTGATCTTTTGGCGTCCCTTACCGTGACTTGGATATTTGGAGTACAACACTAGGCTTTTCCTTCCAACAAATTTCATATGTAAGGCCTAGACAAGCCCACCTTCATGTACACATATCATGCCCCACTAAAACATCTTCTTGCACTCTATTTTCTTGATATGACTTTCTGGTCAAAATGGCCAAACTATAATTTTTACCATGACACCAAAATACTTCATGACTTCAATTAAGAGACCCAACCCTGACTCATTTCTTCCAACCCGATATGTGATTATGTTCTACGTAATTCCTTAAATGCTTAAATTCGTGGTTTATCTTGATTGCTTGACCCATTGTCCCATCACACTACTAGTTTAACTCTTGTAAGTTGGGTAGAATACCTCACCACCTAACAAACCTTTTTCCTTGTGAACCACATTGGTAAGTTCACTTAGACTATAAATTCAGAGGACCCTACCTTATCTAGTCTACCAAGCCAAATGAAGAAACACTGGGACAACTGTATAGGCCCAAACTTCGGACGAGCCTTGATTTTTAAAAGATCTTACTATTTAAAATTTTCTTCATCAGTACCTCCCCTGTTCATATTTTGACTATCTCATGCTGCTAATGTAACTTCAGTTTTGCAAGCTTTTTTCGTTATCAAGCATGATCATGACATATTTTATTGGGTGCACCCACTAACATATTGTCTAATCAGAACCGGTGCATGATGGTCTGATCAACCTATTGCACTTTGGTTCGCTTTTCATATATTCTACATGGATGGAGACATAGTTAAACTTGCCTTAGAGTCTCATCCGCGACAGCCTTGGCAATTTTCTTTTGAATTATTTTCGTCGCCATGAACCCCGCATTCGTACTCAATAGCACCGTCTTTGAAACCTTTTTGTTCTTGTCTTTTACTTATTTTGGAAAGACAAGGCACTGTACTTGCTAGATAGACTCAAGGTATCAACTTTGGTTGCCCTATTAGTTATTTACATGAAATGTAGATAACCACCGACCGACTCATGTGGCTATATCCTCGCCTTTAACTACTCCACATTCCTCAACCCTAGAATTGTTATCATGCCCTCCCAATTATTCTGGAGCACTCGAGAATGATTCTAATCGTTCACTTAAATCCAACTCTCAACCAAGACGATTAGTATCCAGTTTCTCTCTAGGAATCACATCTTCCAAATGTCTAAATCATTCTCTTTGATCTACTCAATTCTTTATTACTCTCCAAATTGGATTATCAAAATTTGCTACCTTCCCTAGCAACCTTTATTCAATTCCATAATCATGATATATTCTTGTATATATCAGCTTCACAATTTTCTAATGCATGGATGTGTTGAACGTCGTTTCCTCGCCTCCTCCAAATTTAACCGTATTTTGTTATTGATGAATTCTTTATATCCCTCAACCCTACCTACCCTGTAGCTCCCCTTCCCAAAATTTTAAAATATTTTATTTGTTATTTTAATTGATTTACTTGGTGATTATTAAATTTTAATAGATAATTTCTAGAAATTCGATATACGCAAATTATACGTATTATCATTAATATCTAATGGTGTTGTAGAATAATTGTGAGAGTTGGCAGACCAAAGAAAGACTTGGTGTAATAGGATGCATACAAGATACATTGATTTATTTCATTTTGTTACCATACTTATATTATTATTATTATATATTACTCTTACTATTATTATTGTTATTACTATATTATTTCTTAGTGTACCTGTGTATGTGTATATATAAATATACATATATACATAATATATGGGTGTATAAATAAATAACGTATAGATGTATACGTACAAATATATGTGTGTATGTAGGTATATATATATGAATAAAGATATACATACGTATATGTGCGTGTATAAGATATATATAGGTATGTATAATAAATATATTAAATGGGGGTAT
This sequence comes from Iris pallida, assembly GCA_029216955.1. Lineage (NCBI taxonomy): Eukaryota > Viridiplantae > Streptophyta > Magnoliopsida > Asparagales > Iridaceae > Iris > Iris pallida. The sequence continues at coordinate 9,137,721 of JANAVB010009995.1, read as the reverse complement.
TTAGATGTATATATAAATATATTATGCAAATGTGTGCATTTGTATACATAATAATATATGTGCAGAGATAGATGCAGGAGTTATTATCTATATATATAGATATATATACCTACTAACAATAGAAAGAAATGAAGGAAAAAAAAGAATAAGAATGACTAGCAGTAGCAGCCAGCATGAGCCAACCGAATTTCCCCCAAAGCCCCAAGCTCAGGCATGACCCAAGCCCACGTGAGGCCGAGACCCCCTGTGTTTTCTCTCAGCCACATGAGGCCGAGACCCCCCGAGGAGAATACAAGAGAGACCCGAGCCCTGTATATATACTTGATATATAGGTCGACGAAATCAACGGCAAACCCTAACCCCAATGCGCGCCACCACTCCAGGCTGCGCACCCCTCCCCGCGCGCGTGCGTACGCCCGCCGCAGGCGCCCTCCGGCCGGCCAGGCGCGGCGACGAGGCGGCAATGGCCGCTGAACAGTGCCAACAGGACTTCTACGGCAGAACAGCAGTTTTCCCGACCCAGGTTCGACCTCTCTTTGCTCCTTCATCTCGAAGTCTATCGACGAACCTATTGGTCGTCGCAATCACAATATATAGGGCTAGGAGGCCTGACAAATAGTTCAACCTTAGGTGCCCTGATTTTCCAGAAATTAAGTCGAAAGTTCGACGAAAAATCTGTTCGTAAACAGGACGATTACAGTCCAAACTCCATGTTGGGAGACGAATTGAGGATGATCCATTAACTTATTAGAAAAACTATTTGAAGACAGTCCTAGACACCATGTAGGGCTTCACAACCCTTTTTGCGGATTTGGAAATCATCGACTAAGCGTCGAGAAATTGAATCCCAAAGTTTCCAAAAACCTGTTTTCAAAAACTAAAAATTGTTCCACACGACGTGCGTCACGCCAATCGGGACGACGTGGACGAACCGAAAGCATCGAAAGCTGCGTAACGGTTTCGTGGTCGTGTGGCTTTGACGGAATTCAAATTGGTCGCGTGTGCGCGACGAATTTGATGCGTATCCGTCGAAATTTCCCGTATCGTGCACGTTGCAAATTCTCCAATTACTTTGTGCACGTTCGTCAATCGAGACGAAACTTGCGCCAACAGAACCGTATCGTTTTTTGGTCCTGCATGCCAAGTTTGGTCCGATTCTGAGACCGTTGACAAAATTACCGTTTTGCGGGCCCCACGGTTCCACTCAACGGGCGATTTTGTGCACGACCCGCCGGAATCCAACTCTGGACATACGGTTGGGTTCGTATCGGAAAACTGGATCCGTAGACATATAGTTTGACGACTTTAGAGACCGTTGACTCTGGCACGCTTTTCGGTGCAAAGCGGGTCCAACGGCGGACATCGTTTTTGCCCGAAATTACCGTTTTGCCCCTGTGTCCAGAATTAGACTTAAGGACAGGCAATCCTAGCTAATTTGACCCTTCTGGACACGTTGGTGATATTTGTTTTAGCATCCGACAATGTTTGTAGATATTTTTTCTAGGTGTCACCATTAGTTGGTCAATTCTTATATTTCCGTAATTCGGAATTAGTACAACCTCATAGTTTAATACTTAGAGACTAGAATTGATCCTCCTTTGACCAGGTTGACTATATTAACCACAAATCAACTATAGGTCAACCATTGGCTTAGTTTGACCCGGATTGAACTAGAATTTGACTTTAGTTGACCTAGTGGACTTGTTGATTGGACTTTGACCTAGAAGGACCTAGAACTAACTAGAATGTACTGTAGATTACTTTTATTTCATGTTAGACTCTTTTGTGACTTGTGATTGCTCTGAATAGGACACTGTGACTCCAGTTGGACATCTACACTTATCAGCGGCTTGGATTACCAGGCGAGTACAGTTTATTGTCTGCATTTCGATATTGATTTTCACTATATTTCATTGATTAGTCATTGGTTATGTGATTATTTTCTATTATAAATTGTTGAGTCGGGAATGAGAAGTACCAAGGATGTGTGATCTGACCTTAGACCGTGTAGACCGTGTAGACCGTGTTGCATTTATTTCTTGTAGACCGTGTACCGTGTTACTTTTATTTCAAGTAGACCGTGTAGACAGTGATTTATTTATTGCAAAGTAGACAGTGTAGACCGTGATTATTATTGCATTTAAACTGTGTAGTTCGTGATTATTATTCTGTAGACAGTATTTCTTTATTGCAATATTTTTGTAGACCGTGTAATTGTAGACCGTGTAACTGTAGACCGTGTAATTGTAGACCGTGTAACTGTAGACCGTGTAACTGTAGTCCGTGTAACTTTAGACCGTGTAGACCGTGTCGCATAATTGTCCCGAGATCGATCACATATCAAAGGTACTTCTAACAGTGGGGAAAGTATATGTGTCTATTTATTTACTATTGATTTTCTGTCTTTTCTACGGCTTTACAGTTTATTTTCAAAACTCATGATTGATGTCTAACCTTTGTTTTATAGTCATTTTCTTTATTGAAATTGCATTCAGTGAATTGTGCTCGTTCTATTCCTGACTGGAAACCAACATTTTCAGGTTAGCCGTGGATTCACTTAGCTTGGGGAGTGACGGGTGTACTTGCAGACGAAAGCCTAGTGACCAGCTAGATAGACGAATTATAGTCATTCCATATTTGTACAAGTTTATATTTTTCTACAAATGTAAAACTTGTGATCTTTGTAAATCAAATTAATGTTGTGAATGAGCATTATTTATGATTTTGGATCTTCATGGCCGTGACAGTGTACTACCGCCGACACTGCGGCGTAGGCTGGCTTGGACACGTCTCGTATCCGTTTAAAAAAAAATGCGGGTCGTGACAAGTTTTTGTGGTGGCCCATGCAGGTCTGTCTTCGCAAATCATGCGAACTCGTGATAGTACTTAAGTTAGATGTACTATTGCGAGCCTGCAACTAGAACATGCTCATTCACGAACAAGGATTAATTTAATTGAATGGCTAGGACTAGGAGTCCCTTACACAAATTGACCGATGGGTAGTCTAGGCCATGCAATTTAGGGTGAATGTTATTAATTTTGATAGTTGTCAAATCCCATAGGTACACTCTTACCTCTTGATTGAAAGTTATGGTCCCATATGATTCACTTAGAGAGGCAGAGCTTCCTGGAATTGATGATCACACCTAAACGAATTACTCAATTCCTTCTCGTTGCCTCTTTAGATATCATTCTCATATTAGTCCAAAGTGCCTATTTAGTTCCTATTTTGCCCCAGGAATTATTATTTCTGATTGGGTTATCCATATGCAAACCTCGAGTTAGTTTCGATTCAAGTTTTTCTCAAAGGCTTGAATACACATGGAATAGTTAGAATATTTGTATTTCTTTGTCTTCAGTTATTTCCTCCCTGTTTACCTTTTATTTTAAAGGTTGTGACTGATAGATACCTACGCTATCTCATAGTCAACATGTTTGAATATCTAGAAGCTCAGAAATTCTTACAGATATAGTTAAAGGAATGTTAGTTAACTCGTAATGGCAGGACTGCAGCGCACTGTCGCCATTTATTTAAATTCTGGAGACTATGGGTCCATTGCAGCCAGCAGCGCACTGGCAAGGCACGACCCCTAGAGTTAAAATTGGTTTAAGAAAATATAGGTTATAGAATTTTGCTAGAAATATGACTAGTGTCCACTCTTGATCGTAGTTATCCTTGAGCCAATATTGGATAGAGTTAAGAAGTGTTTGACTTTGTATCATATCCGAGGCCGAACCCCCTACCTCCTTCTCACCTATATAGGAATGTATAAGAGGCCGAACCCCCTTCCTCCTTCTCACCTATATACATATATATATATATATATATATATGTATGTTTAGAAAACCAAACCTAATCAAATTCCTTCCTCCTCCTCTCTCCTCCACTCTCCCCGTACCTCCCTCGGCGAGCCCTCGGCCAGCATCAGCCCCGCCTCACAGTCGCCATGGCAACAGCGGCAACAACAACGAGAACATCAACAACCACAATAGAATTCAACTTTTAGGTACCTAACTTCTCCGTTGGATTTCTCTCTCGATTCTAGTCTATTTTTAGATCCGTAAATTCGTGTAGAAAGCCCACATGACCCTCTTAAGATCCCCCAGGTGGATTTTGACATGGCCATCCAACTTGCTCGAAAAATCGAGATGAAGTTGGAGAAAAACCACATTTCTGAAATATTAAAACTATTGGAAAACACCACCTTGTCGGCCAATTTTCATTCTGTACTTTAAGATTTTGTAGAAACTAATTGAAGACAGTTAAAGAAAACATAACCGAGATTGTAACGCACCTTCTGAATTCACTTTTCATCTAGTGTGTAAAAAGTTACACGTTGTTAAAGTTTCACGAAAAATTGTAAATTCTATTTTCAAAAAGTAGAAAAACACCCGATACGGCGTGCGCCCCGAAAAATTGGGCGACATGGTCGCGCACACTACGCATCGAAAGGCGCGTATGGATGTTGTCGACATGTGGGAACTGACGGAACACGATTTCGTTGCATATGCGCGACGAAATCAGTGCGTATCCGTCGAGATACCCCCGTATCGACCCTTTGCAAATTAAGTCACAACTTCGTGTACACTCATCAAATCGTGACAAAACTTACGCCATTGGACTCGAAATATTTTTCTGGTCCTGCGAGCCAAGTTTGGTTCAATTCTGAGAAGGTTGACAGGGACGCCATTTTGGTAGGCCCACAATCCCACTCAACGAGCGATTTTGTGCACGGTCCACCGGGATCCAAAATTGGACATACCGTTGGGTTATCTCATCAAAATAAATCTGTAGATATGTAGTTTGACGACTTTAGAGACCATGGATATTGGCACGCATTTCGGTGCAAAGCGGGTCCAACGGCGGATATCGTTTTGACCGAAATTATGATTTTGCCCCTGTTCCAGAATTTAACTTTTGGACCGGCGTTTCCTAGGCATATCTTTTATTCCAAACTCGTTCGTGATGTTTGTTGCAGCATCCGGAGTCATCTGCAGGATTTGACTTTTCTTGCTTTGTTTATTTGTCGGTTCGAGCTACTGGATTATTCTCTTTGCACATAACCTCAGGCAAGACATCTTGCCTTTACTGTTTAAATTTCTTGCTCAATATCATGCATGCTTTTCTTATTTTTAGCAAATATTATTCTTTTAAAACTATATATAGATGCAAATTATTATACTTTATGCAATTGGCTTAGAGTTAAGGGACTATCATATGTTTAGAGCATCTCATAAACTGTCACGATGTGCCACGGGTTATGTGTGAGTTGTGAGTTGTATATAGCTTCGAACTTGCGTATCGATCGTACATCGGTGCATACAGGCCATGCGTTAGGATATAACTGCTAATAGATTGTGTAGAAGACTTGGCAATTATTAAGGATTAAACAGTGTCGTAGAGACGACGCATGTATAGTATCATGGGGAGGAAGGAGACGGTTATTAGCGTAGGGGCTACATGTTCAGTACACACATAGATTTGGGCCGATAGTGTCTCGTATGAGCGCTACTTACTGCCCCGGGGCCGATAGTGACTCGGATGAGCGCTACTTTCTGCCCACGGCCGATAGTGTCTCTTATGAGCGCTACCTTCTGCCACTCTCTCTCTCCATCTATGCTGAACACCTAAGCTCCTGCGTAGAATGTTTTCTTCTAAAGTGCATTATTCCACCTAGAATGGTTAGGAACCTTTACGCATGTATATTTTCTATTGAGCTCTTACTATTCAGTTTATGGATGATATTATGTGTCTTGTTATGTCCCTCTGAGGACCTGGTTATCTCTCCAGGTGTGTGCTACTGTTATATTGCAGGTGTTCTAGTCGAGGTCGCGATCTTCTCTATTCATTCGTAGATGACGTGTCTTGGGTTTTTCTTTGCTACTCCCGCCAAATCATTCTGTTTTCATGTATATTTTTTCTTACTTGTTGGTAGTGGATTTGTCTCCGCCCAACGTATTGTACAAAGACTTATTACAGTTGATTTTATGATATCTTTTATTCTTCATTTGTGGATGAGATTAGATTACTCTTGGTTTACTGTATTTTACAGCTTATGTATTCATACGGGTTTTCATATATTGGAGTATGCTTCGTATGTATGCAGGTGGCATGGATACGTACATAGTCCTAAGTGTTTTGGGACTGGAGCGTTACACTACCATCTGAGGAAACCCTTCCAAAACACGAAGAGTCCTGAGCTCTTTGATGTGTGCGTTAAATGTTGCATCTTCACCATGCCCAGAATCGTCGATGGTCCTGGAGAAATTTGCTAGCTAGAACCCTTCCAAAACACGAAGAGTCCTGAGCTCTCTGATGTGTACATCAAGGGTTGCATCTTCACCGTGCCCAGAATTGCCGATATCGATCCTGGAGAAATTTGCTAGCCAGATCCCTACAAAACAGGCAGAAAGAAAGTCAGACTTAGAAAACTACAGAAAAAACTAAGTCCTGAAGGCTCCTATGCGCCTAAAGGGATATGCGCCCAAAACTAGACATACGGGCGCATACACTAACAGTAAGCAGGCATATAACATGCCAGTACTTAGAGGGCATAACGTGGCAGCACGTGGCACATAGCACACCGCAGTACTGGCGCATGACTTCTGTGGGCGCATAGTAATGCTCAGAGAGTATGTTGCCTTAGGCACAAGCACCCGGGCAGAAAAAAGTCCAGCGTCGTAAATAATGCTCGAGACTTTGTTTTTTTGAAGCATGTCCTCACCCAGAATCGGGTCCTGGACTACCGAAGACGCTGCCGCAGGGGGAGAGTCACTCGACGCAGCCCCCTTGCCCTTCGCAGATCTTGGCGACCTTGGGAGACATGGTTCTCAAAGAAAGAAGACGAAGAGTTTTTCTGAAAAATTCAAACAAAAGGGATAATGAAATTTCTCTCTCCTCCAAGGGTTTATTTATAGGCACGGGCTATACTATGCGTCCGCCTGCAGTATGCGCCCATTGTGTACTATGGGCCCATTACAGCCTATGTGCCTACGTGAAGGATCAGCTCTCTGCATACTAGGCGACTGTCCCTTACTGACGTGGACGACATATGAAGGATGGACTGCTTCAAATTTCGTTCCGATGAATCTGTCAGTTCGATTTCGAGGAAAATCTCAACAGTCGTATCTCCCTGACAGGCTGGCCAAAACAACTATTCGCCCAAGGAGAGGGCCGTGCTATGCGCCCTTCGCCTCGCAAGAAGACGATCCATGCTTCTTTCAAAGTATTTTAACATTGTTCAAGTATCGAAAACTTTGAAGGGGGTCTTGTAGAAGCATGAAAAATTTCAACAAATGAAGCCCCATGCGCCAAGTCAGTATAGCTCCATTCGCCCAAGTCAGTGAAGCCCCATGCGCCCAATCAGTAGAGCTCTATACGCCCAGCCAACGAAGCTTCATGCGCCCAGTCAGTACAACTTCATGCGCCCAGCCAGCGAAGATCCATGCGCCCAAGACTAACTCCCCCGAAAGGAGGGCGTATAGCCTGAGACATGGCTATGCGCCCAAGCCTGAATCAGTCAAAGCCATGATCAAAACGTGCACCGAAGCACACGGCCACGTCAGTCTCCATGAGCAGTCGTGCACCGAAGCATGCGGCCACGTCAACGCCACGACCAACCCACGATCTTGCAGCCTGTATGCGCCTACGTCTATGCGCCCAAAGCAGGACTATGCGCCCACATAAGAACCAGCGTGTTTCTTATGTGGGTGCATAACACCATTCCAGCTCAGGAACTACTATAAAAGGGGGGCCTCATCCCTCTTCAAACACACAGAACGGAGAGCATTTTCAAGAGCCAAATTGCTGCACTTCTTGCCAGTGAGCGAGAGTTAGCAATTTTCTTAGGTTTTCTCCCACTTTTGTAATCGTAGTGTCAACGGAGTAAAGGAGCAACTGCCGCTCGATCTCCATCGTCCCATTCCAGAATTCTTTTTGTACTCGGGGATCCTCAGCGCAGGATCTCTCAGGCATACTCGATTTGTGGTGCCTTGCGCCAATAAAAGAAAAGACAGTATTTTCTTCTTCTTTTGTGTGTGTCCACAGAATTATTTGTTTTGCTTCTTTTCTCGCAAGACAGCGTAGGAGTAAACCGTCAAACGTTCGTCGGTAGAGTGTCTTTGTAGTATGATTATAATAAAATCTGAGTGACCGCCGTCAATTGTTGTAGCCTCCTTAGGATCTTCGGGTAAGATATCATGGACCACAAAGTCTATGAAAGGATCCCTCCAGTCTTTATCGATGGCACAAATTTCAACTGAATTATTGAATTCTAAGTTTGGGTTGTTAGCTTCAGTATCTAAGTTATTCTCGACACAAAATAACTCTCTATTAGTGATGATCATTTGTTGCCTTCTTACGGAATTGCTAATACTGCTGTAAGATTAGCGAGTGCATCAGCTTCAGTGTTACACGCTCGGTACATACTCGATAAGTCTTTGAATGAAGTAGCCATCCTGATTGCTGCATCATATATGGAACCAGATCTTGATGTCGAACTTCGTATGTGCCTCTAATTGATTGACAATCAATTTGGAGTCTCCGTAAACTTCAAGATACTCAATATCTAATTGTTTAGCCAATTGGAGTCCAATGCAGTGCGTAGTATTCAGCCACATTATTGGAACACGACTCATCTAAAATAAGCTCTTTGAATAGCTAACCCTTCTGGTGAGACGAGGACAATTCTGACTCCAGCAACAATAACATCTTTTGGTCCAATTCTGGATGCACCAACAAAGAATAAATGCCATGTAAGAATTTCTTCTAAAATCATGTTGGACTCCAAGGTTTCATCTAGAATCTCATCGTAGAGTTTAGACGTTTCGGGAATTGGATGAGCTGCCAGAAAGTCAGCAAGGGCTTGACCTTTAACAGACTTTTGAGGAACATAAACCATATCATATTGTGCTAACAATATGGCCCATGTTGCAAGCTTGGAATTGAGTGTACTGGGCTTCTTCATCAAAACCAGAGGGTTAACTCTAGAAATAACGTGAATATTTTGGCCAGTGATATAATGTCTCATTTTTTGAACAACAAACATCAAAGCCAGACATTCTTTTTCATTGGTGTATCGATGCCCAACTCCAATCATTGTGCCTAAGATAATAAATAGCCTGCTCATGACCTTCTTTATTCTTCTGAGCTAATAAAGCACCTAGGAAATGGTCTATTGCTCGAACATACATCAGGAAGGATATTCCTGACATTGGAGGCACTTGAACTGGAGGGTTCATCAAGTACCGTTTATATCTTCAAATGCTTGTTGACATTCTTCAGTCCAAATAAAAGACACACCTTTTCTCATGAGTTGAGTGAATGTCTACAGCATCCAGAGAGATTTGAAATAATCTCTTGATATACGCAAGCCATCCCTGGAATCCTCGCAGCTCTTTTAGGTTGCAAGGAGGATGCATCTCTTGAATGGCTTTAATTTTTTCAGGGTCAACGTGTATAACTTTAGAGGTAATAACGAATCTAAGAAATTTGCCACTAGAGACTCCCAGGAATGACTTGGTGGGATTCATCTTGAGTTGATGCTGGCGCATTAGATCGAAAATAGTTCTCAAGTCCTGAATGTGATCTTCTTTTAGACGACTTTTGACAGAATATCGTCAACATAACATTCAACAGTCTTTCGTAAATGATCACGAAAGATAGTACTCATGGCCTGCTGATAAGTACCAGCATTCTTAAGACCAAATGGCATGACGGTGTAGCAATAACCAAGGGGAGTGCGAAAAGATGTATATTTTTTATCTTCTGGATGTATTTTGATTTGATTATATCCTGAGAATCCATCCATAAAGGACATACATTCAAATTCTCAAGTATTATCTATCATGACATCAGTGATTGGAAGAGGAATTCATCTTTCGGACAAGCTTCATTAAGGTCTCTGAAATTGATGCACACTCGAACTTTTATGTTTTTTTCACAACTGGGACAACATTGGCCACCCAGTCCGGATGTTGTTCTTCTCTGACGAAATGGTAGGCGATGAGTTTCTTGACTTCAGCTTCTATGGCATCCATCATGTCATGTCGAAACGACGTTGTTGCTGTTTGACTGGCTTCGTATTTGGTAGGATGTTGAGCTTGTGGGTAGCGATCTGAGGATCCAATCCCGGCATGTCTTCATAGCTCCAGGCAATATTAATGTATTCTCTAATAAGCTGGATAGTTCTTCTTTATCTGTTTCAAGGAGGCTTTTGCAGACAAATATTGTTTTGGGAAAATTTTATCTCCAACATTGACTTGAACCAACTGATCTTCAGTAGTGGCTCACGTTGTTCAAAGCGAATCTCCCATTGAGTATCCACCTTTGTGTCCAAGGATCAGATTCAGAGACTTCGGTAAAATCTATGTCATCTTCTGATAACTCAGCAGTTCCCATATTGGAAGATAGAGTCACTCGATGGACGTGCCCTACACTGGTATCTGAATCCCATAGACAGAATCAAAAAAGTTAGATCGTTCTTTTCATCGGATTCGGAAGCTTATGGAATCGAAATTGGTGAAGTATAACCTAATCCCTGCTTCGTTTTGCTATAGTATTGTTGTGATTTTCCTTTCGGTACAGGAATAAGAATAGGAGTTCGCCTTCTTTTGCCATTATTGGGACCAGCTTTAAAGTTGTAGACCATCTTTCGAATGATATCTTTTGATTGCTGACTATAACGACGTAGTTGAAGTCTTTCGTTATCGTGATTTTCTTCTTCACTATTGGACTGATCTTCAGTTCCGTTCCTTTACTAAAAAGTATAGGAAGTTCATCTTTCTTCCTGGAAGGAACTAGGAAGAAGGAGTCCTGCATTGGCTCGAGCAATACTTCATTTTGGGAAACTTCAACTGCTCCTATGGTAAGTGGTTCGAAGTTATCTAACATTTTTAAATAACATCAGTATAATAAAGGACATCAATATACTGTAAAGGAGATTCTACTTTATTGACTTATATCATCATTTACAACATGATTCTTAGTCTTAACAGAAGGCATAGTAAGGTTGATGACTAGAGGAGGAGAAGGAGAAGGGGAAGGTAAGGTTTGTTACGACGAATGTCGATAACAAGAGGCTCAGAAGAGGTGAGCTCACTTTGTTTCCTTTCTACAGCAGGAGGCTGTTTGTTATGAGAGGAAAGATGTATAGTCAACGTCTGAGAAGAAGAGGAACAAGTAGCACGTCCTTTGACGGGGATCATGAGAACATATTTTGAAGTCTGTTTCTGATCTTCCTCACTATCCATTGCTAATACAACTTTCATGAACTCATTCTTGTACATCCGAGAGTCTGTAAAATATGCTTCAATGCCCCCTGAAAGGATTTAAATTGGCAACTTTCTTTTGGACCTCTCCATTGACGTCCACATATTTTAAGCATTGATGTAAAGTGGATGGTACAATGTTATGCTCGTGCAAAAAGGGTCTTTCCAGTAAACATTGTAAGAGCCATGATTATCGATTACGTAGAAAGTAACCTTCATACGAAGATTGTCTATTTGAACTTTCAGGCGAATCTTTCCCAATGGTTCACTTCTTCCATAATTGAATTCTAAGATTGTCGTGATGGTTGTTGAAAGATTGTGTACAGGAATTTTAATGCATCTAGTAGAGTCTTTGTATGATGCTAAGTGCAGACCCAGGATCGATCAAAATACGATCAACCTTCGTGGTATCGACATATCCCGTGAAGTAGAGGGATCGATCATGACGATTATCTTCCAATAGCATATCATCTTGTGTAAAGGTGATGTTTGGCATCAATTCCGTCATACTATGACAATGAAGGCATTTTGTAGGCTCATCCTCCGGCTTCTTGAGAAGTGCTAGACAAGTATCAGCTTGCGTCAAAGCTTCACTCAATATTTCTCGAGTTTCCTTTGAAAGACGGAGTAGCTCAAAAATTGACAATCTTGCCAGGGTATTAGCCAGCTGAGCCAGTATATCAAAGTTATATGGCTTCTCAAGTCCCAAAGTTGAAGTCTTTTTCAATACTTTATCGAAATGAACATATTGTTTACCTTTGTCGGCTGTCGTCGGTTTGGAAGAGTTGGCTCTATTGAGATAATGAAGCTGATGGATCATTGACAGCAGGAGAAGATGATGCTTGACGATCCTCTAGAGCTGGAGCAGGGTTTTCTTAACCTTCTGAATAGTGTCTTATGTAAGATTTTCCAGACCTGGTACCAGTTAAGACTTCTTCTTCGGATACAGGCTCAAAGGACACTATATTACAACTTTGCCTGGATCTTAGTAGGTTTCTTTTGGCAAAATGGAGCGTTTGTCCAGTAACCCAAACCAACCCGAGATTGGTTGTGAGAAAGACATAGGAAAGAGGTACAGGAGATCCCTTTCCATGATTCAAACCAGAGGCCTTTTGTAGATCATATCTATTTTGTCATGAGTTCACAGACTGGGACTATACAGATAAAGCTGGTTGGAATTTGGCTTCTGATTTTGTCAATGTTGTCTCAGCAGGGGAAGAAATGAAGATTATTTGCTGTCGAGATGAAGGTTGCAGTTAGAGGTAGAAGACACTGTTCACCAAATGAAATCATGTGACATGATTTATTTTTAGTGGTCTTCTTAGACTTGGTGGAAGAAGATGGTGTTTCGAAGTCTGCCACTAAATCTGGATGGATCCATATAATTTCCCCTTTATCAGTAGACAGAGGAACAAGACCATCAGTTCGTACAGGTGGAAGATCAAAAATCTCCAGAGTAGTTCTCGGGATGGGGATGACACCGTCCTGCACAAGTTGAGCTGGAAAATCTCTAAACTGTAAAGAGACGACATTAGCTGTTACAGTTTTCTCGTCTTGTTGGAGAGTGATTACACCGGAATTGACCATCTCCTGAATTTTACCCTTGAGCACATAGCACGTACGAGTTGGATGTCCAATAAACCTGTGGTAAACACAATATTTAGGATGGGCAATCTTACCAACTTCATCTGCCGTTTTGGTTCTGGCAGTTGAAGTTTATTGCTCTTGATGAGGCAATCAAAGATACTCATGATATCATCTTCATCAAAAGAGTATTTTTCTTTTGGACGTGGTGCCCGTTGTGATGGTGTTGTTGGGGTAGATGTTGGCTGATTTACATTGATGGTTAGGGCTTCTTTGCCTTTAAGATTAATGGCCAAAGTCTCCTTGCTCTTGCGATTATTCTGACGGCTACTATTATTTGGTGTAGCATGTTCATCTTTATCAAGATTAGGCATTTGAATACCTAATTGCTTGAACTTGTCAGCTGTAACTCCCCTTCCCAAATTTTGAAGATAATTATAATTATATATGAATAATGTCTTTGTAGATTTTTTAGGATTGTTGGAATCAACAGTTTGAATACAGGTGTATATATATAGTTTTAGCTAAATACTTATATACAAATACAGAATTATACATTATTGTTATATGCATACCGGGTATATGTACTCTATATATGCAATAGCCATATGTATATGATAAATATGTAGAGGGCAATTTAATTAATATTTTATTTGTAGATATGATAAATAAATTTCTTTAAATATATATTTGGTATTTATGGACTATATACACACGTAAATATGTAATATAAATATATAAATAATATATTTTCTTGAAGTCCGTCATGCCACACATCGCTATTCCTCGTTATAAATTCTACTTCATATGCCTAGGTAAGAAGCCACAATCAAGCTTAGCCTATTGGTAACCTACTTATTTATTTGGGACTTAAGACCCGATTGCAAAGTTTATTATTGTTGGGCCTAAATACCATATAGGATAAATTGTTTGTTGTACATATTTTGGGTTCTAAGCCCAATATAATAATTTTCATTCCTTCTGTAGTCAAGCTCAAACCTTCCATTATATCTTCCCTAACAATTTGACCAACTAAGCGACAACCATTATTCTGTCCTATTAGTTTACTTAGCCAAATATTCATACTTGCCCACAAGCAAGGCCAAATCTCTTTCAATCTATTATTTTCCCTTTTCCTTTCAATAGCCCAAATTTTTTCATACCTCCTAAACCAGGACAAACCCAAAGCAAACCCTTAAAATAACAAGCCCAACTCCTAATATGGTTTCTGAATGACTAACCCGGCCCATTATACCATAGTAACTATTACTATATAAGGAATATAAAACCCTAGTAACCTTCACCATCACATGAGTAGGAGCAGCAGCCACCAACGCATGGCTAACACCATGCGTGAGCAAGCATCAATATCACCTCCATTATGGACGAACCCCTGCCGAGATTCTCTTCGATCCTTCATCTTCCTTCTCTTCGCGCTGCAGCTTGGGAGTTCTGGCCATGGCGTCGTCGGCTTGGGTGTGATCCCACCGGAGGATTGTCAACGATGAGTTCTACAGATCGGTATCGAAGGACGCTCAGCGACAGTGATTCCCGACGACTCCTTCATTGCCGTGGCTTTTGACCACAGGAACGTCGGTCGACGAGTGATCACTACCACCTCTCTGGTGCGGATGACGACGGCGGCGATCCCCGCCACCGAGAGATTCTTGATCGCGACCTCCCCGAGTCAACTGTACTGCAAAAACATTTTATCTACGGGTTTTCCCTCCGTCGAGTACATCGATGGGCTCTACGAACGATCGGTGCTCGATGTATTGACTCAGAACTGTTTTGCCTGTCCGGACACGAGGAGCGAGGCATCGGACACGCGAAGGGCACTTTTGACTCTGCAGACTGCACGGGTATTCCTGTACTTCTCTGTTATCTGTGATAAACTTTCAGTATCCTGAGGACACGTTGTGTCAGGTTGACACAGTTTAGTAGTTCTATAGATAGCAGGTTATAGGTATCAGTCTTCATGAGTATCACAGGTTTGTTTGGTGCTAGTTGGTATCCATTGTTGAAATAGTGACCTATATATCAGGAATGGATGGCCTTTGCTATTTCAATATTTTGACCGTTAGAGAGAGAGGTTTCCCTACTTTAGTTTGAGTCATTATTGGTTATAGCAGTTAATGGAAAAAAATGTTCGGTGGAAGTTGGACCTATTTTGCAGCAAGGTGGACTTTTGGAAGTCAGAATAAAGAATAGTTTAGTAAGTTGAGTCTGTGGGCTTGGGTTGAGTTAGGCTAAACGGATTTTCTACTTGGGATATAGACTGAAAGCATAGCTTAATCTGGTCTTAGATTGTCAATGTTAAACTAATAAGGCTGTGTGGGTTAAGGTGAGGCCAGCAGAGTATTGGTAACCAATGATTAGTAAATAGTTCTATTATCCCTAGAGTGGTTGGTTTCAGATAGAAATAGATGAGGGTGAGTAATAAAATTTTTGGGATTAACTTGTAAATGATTAAGGAGAATTCTTGATGATTCAATATTGGGTTCATTTATTAGATTGGACTGAAGGAGCTTTTGGACAACT
This sequence comes from Iris pallida, assembly GCA_029216955.1. NCBI lineage: Eukaryota > Viridiplantae > Streptophyta > Magnoliopsida > Asparagales > Iridaceae > Iris > Iris pallida. The sequence goes on along the minus strand of JANAVB010009995.1, from coordinate 9,122,328 downwards.
TGGACCCCAGGCAAGTACACTTTCTGATTGCTTTCGATTCATAGTAGTCTTTTCATTTCATGTTTATACATATATCTTGCTGCTTGTTGACACGCTCGTCACACGGAGTAGTCGGGAGGGGAAATATCTTAGTATACATGTGGACTACCCAAAAATATCCCTAAAATGTCTATTCTTGCCTGATAGCAGCTGCACGACACGTGCAGGTGCCGGATTTACCCCTAAGCCATTACATATCGAAACGGATATTTTATAACCACCTAGATAGTTGTCTTTTATTTGTTTTCATTGTCTTCTTCACCACTGCCTTGTCATCAGTTACTTTTTAGCTTTCATATCTCATATGTTATTTTCATATCTTGTTAATTCTATTGTGTTTTCGCATTGCCGTCGGTTTGTGTACTTGTTCCATTCCTGACTGAAACCAACATTTTTCAGGTTAGCTGTGGCTTCACTTAGCATTGGAGATACGAGTGTACTTGCAGACAGAAACCTAGAAGTAGATAACATTTGTATCATTTTCATTAATTGTGAGAACTTTATATTTTTTTTAAATATAAATGTTGTAACTGTTGTAATAAACTTAGAAATGTGAATGAGCAGAAATGTTATATTTTGTGATTTTGAGCATCTTGGCCATGACAGCGTTCTACCACCGATTCTGCGGCGTAGGCTGGCTTGGACACGTCTCGTATCCGAAAAAGCAGGTGCGGGTCATGACAAGTTTTTGTGGTGGCCCATGCAGGTCAGTTTTCGCAAATTTACAAACTCGTGGTAGTACATATTAGTCGTACTACTACGAGCCTGCGACTAGGAAATGTTCATTCACAATTAGGAGTAAATCATCTTTAAGGGTGATTAGGACTAGGAGTCCCTAATTTAAATTGGCATTTGGGTAGTTAAGGTTGCTACCTAGGTCTTACTAGATGACTTTCATAGAAGGATATAATATCGCATTTTGATTTGACGGTATTTTCAGGAGGGTGAATTCGTAACAGCTTCCGAAAGTTTGGAAAATATCCTCTTTATTTATTTGAATTAAACTATATTTTTGGAATTTTATAAATATTTAAGGATGCCTTAGTCATGGTTAAACTTTGGAGTGCTGAGTGACTAGAAGTGGTGGCACGAATAGTACAGTGGCGTGCTTTGACCAGTATATTAGCTATGGTAGTAAAGACCGAGCCATAAGAGTGTCTGAACTAGAAAAACCAGGCGAAGTCGTGACTTGATCCCTGTAAGTAATTTAATTAGTTATTTGATAATAATACGACTTTTAGAAGACCCGGCTGTTCTAAACTAGCCGAACCCAAGCCCTGGTAGTCATAAAATAGGCCAATGACGTCCATGTAGATATATAGATGTGTATATATTGCTAGTCCATTTTGTCTCATGTAATTTCTGTAAATTTTATTTTGAATATAATATATGTATTAGTGCTATTTAAAACTTATATTTTACTTGGAAATAGTATAATTTTCTCTTAGATTGATTTTTGGTATTTTACGGATTTATTTAGGGTATACATAAATACTTGTATATAATATATATTCATAGCAGGTATACGTAGTGCTTTATACATTTTCCTCCAATCTTGAATATTAGAGAAACATAAATTAAAGTTTGTATTTCTTCTATCTTCGACCACTCCCTTCCTAATCAATCGTCTGATTTTAGAACAGATACTTTCATTTCAAGGACGGATACGTACACTTACCTATCATGATCAGTTTATCTAAATTTCTAACTTCCTCCATCATATTCAATATGTTTAAAAAATTTAGAAGCCCCTTTGAAATTTTATGGATATAGTTGAAAGAATGATCGGTGACTTACAATGGCAAACAGAAGCACATTGTCATTTACTTGACTTATGGAGACCGTGGGTTCACTGCAGCCAGCAGCGCACTGGCGAGGCATGATCCCTAAGTCGAAGTAATTTTAAGTAAGTAAGTCATCAAATATTGTTAAAACTATGCCATGGTTATCTTTATGTCAATACTGGGTATAGTTAAATGGGTATTCGTTACCGTATCATTGCTTGAGTTGTGGCACCAAGAGTTTATTGCAGCTAGTTGTACACTGGCGAGGTATATATTCTCGGTGAAGTGACTTCGAATATTTTATGAGTTTCGAATACCATAGAGGTTATATCTTTATTGGCATATGACTAATGATTTTCATAATCAGCAAAGCTTCAACTTACACTCCAAACTGATTTGATATCTCATTCCTTACTATCAAATTTTAAATGAAGTTTGTATTTCATCCTTCTCCTTCTCCTTATCCTCTATTTATCGAGTTGTCATTCGGTTCCTCCTTATTTAAACCTATAACTAGATTTTAATACATGTTCCTCTAGATCTACAATTGCACCTAAATTTTGGTTCCAGGGTCATACCGACATAATTAATCGTGCTAGAACGATTTCGATTAGATCGCCCTTAACAATTTTTTGGTCACAACTAGACCATTTCATTATATCCCGATCGAGTCAATTCACATATTTTTGTAGAGTTTACATGGTAATCGTGCTTAAATAATCTTCACTAAATAGTTAGTCGTGCCAATACTTCAACTCTATTATTATTAATGTTTAGATTTCATTCCACTATGAACAACATTGTTCTGGTCATATTTATATTAATACCAAATCTTATCATGCTTGGATGACTTGCATGACTAACCTTGATCATGACTGCATCTTAGTTGTATCTAAGCGATTTTAACCATGTTTAGACTTCGTCTAAGTTTAGATCGTTGACCGTACCTATAATCCCAATAGCTATTAATCGTGCCTGACGATTATTAGCTAAATCTATTTTTTATCCTTGACCATCGCGACTAGACTCTTCTGACTATACCTTAATCATGCCATGGATATATTTTTAAAATTAGATACTATTCACGACCTAATCCATTATAATTATTGATCATCATTTATTGATTATACTCTTAATCATGACTAATCGTGCCCTTCAAAAAATTTTGAGGAAGAAATTTTCTAAGGTGGGTAGTCTTCGATTGATGAACGTTTGTCGAATTCGTTTTGAAAACATTTTAGAGCATTTGTAGAATTCAACCATAGCCAAAGGTTCCAATACCAAGCTACCTATTCCCTTTCCATTTCCACCCTAGTTGATCAAAGCCTTTACCATAGAATTTTATTATTATTATTATTAGCAGTTTCTTTTTTCTTCCCTTTTCTTTTCATCTATTTTAACAATATTTTCCTTATCATAATTTTACCATCCTTTTTTGTCGGTCAAACAAGTACCGACTATCCTAGTAGTCCTTAAATTCGAAGACGAATTTATTTTCTAAGGTGGGTAGATCTGTAACTCCCCTTTCCAAAATTTTGAAGATAATTATAATTATATAATGAATAATGTCTTTGTAGATTCTTTTAGGATTGTTGGAATCAACAGGTTAATACAGGTATATATAGTTTTAGCTAAATACTTATATACAAATACAGAATTATACATTATTGTTATATGCATACCGGGTATATGTACTCTATATATGCAATAGCCATATGTATATGATAAATATGTAGAGGGCAATTTAATTAATATTTTATTTGTAGATATGATAAATAAATTTCTTTAAATATATATTTGGTATTTATGGACTATATACACATGTAAATATGTAATATAAATATATAATATATTTTCTTGAAGTCCCGTCATGCCACACATCGCTATTTCCTCGTTATAAATTCTACTTCCATATGCCTAGGTAAGAAGCCACAATCAAGCTTAGCCTATTGGTAACCTACTTATTTATTTGGGACTTAAGACATGATTGCAAAGTTCATTATTGTTGGGCCTAAATACCATATAGGATAAATTGTTTGTTGTACATATTTTGGGTTCTAAGCCCAATATAATAATTTTCATTCCTTCTGTAGTCAAGCTCAAACCTTCCATTATATCTTCCCTAACAATTTGACCAACTAAGCGCAACCATTATTCTGTCCTATTAGTTTACTTAGCCAAATATTCATACTTGCCCACAAGCAAGGCCAAAGCTCTTTCAATCTATTATTTTCCCTTTTCCTTTCAATAGCCCAAATTTTTTCATACCTCCTAAACCAGACAAACCCAAAGCAAACCCTTAAAATAACAAGCCCAACTCCTAATGTGGTTTCTGAATGACTAACCCGGCCCATTATACCATAGTAACTATTACTATATAAGGAATAAAACCCTAGTAACCTTCATCATCACATGAGTAGGAGCAGCAGCCACCAACGCATGGCTAACACCATGTGTGAGCAAGCATCAATATCACCTCCATCATGGGTGAACCCCTGCGAGATTCTTTTTGATCCTTCATCTTCCCTTCTCTTCGCGCTACAGCTTGGGAGTTCTGGCCATGGCATCGGCTTGGGTGTGATCTCCATCGAGGATTGTCAAAGACGAGCTCTACAGATCGGTATCGAAGGACTCTCAGCGACCGTGATTCCCGGCGACTCCTTCACATTGTCGTGGCTTTCGACCACCGGAACGTCGATCGACTAGTGATCACTGCCACCGCTCTGGTGCGGATGACGATGGCGGCGATCCCCGCCACAGAGAGATTCTTGATCGCGACCTCCCCGAGTCAACTGTACTATGGAAAATATTTTATCTACGGGTTTTCTCTCCGTCGAGTGCATCGATGGGCTCTACGAATGATCGGTGCTCGATGTATTGACTCGGAACTGTTTTGCCTGTCCGGACACGAGGAGCGAGGTATCGGACACGCGAAAGGCACTTTTGACTCTGCAGACTGCACGGGTATTCCTGCACTTTTTTTGTTATCTGTGATAAACTTTCAGTATCCTGAGGACACATTGTCAGGTTGACACAGTTTAGTAGTTCTATAGATAGCAGGTTATAGGTATCAGCCTTCATGAGTATCACAGGTTTGTTTGGTGCTAGTTGGTATCCATTGTTGAAATAGTACCTATATATCAGGAATGGATTGGCCTTTGCTATTTTAATATTTTGACCGTTAAAGAGAGAGGTTTCCCTACTTTAGTTTGAGTCATTATTGTTTATAGCAGTTAATGGGAAAAAAATGTTCGGTGGAAGTTGGACCTATTTTCAGCAAGGTGGACTTTTGGAAGTCAGAATAAAGAATAGTTTAGTAAGTTGAGTCTGTGGGCTTGGGTTGAGTTAGGCTAAACGGATTTTCTACTTGGGATATAGACTGAAAGCATAGCTTAATCTGGTCTTAGATTGTCAATGTTAAACTAATAAGGCATGTGTGGGTTAAGGTGAGGCCAGCAGAGTATTGGTAACCAATGGATTAGTAAATAGTTCTATTATCCCTAGAGTGGTTTGGTTTCAGATAAATAGATGAGGGTGAGTAATAAAAGATTTTTGGGATTAACTTGTAAATTATTAAGGAGAATTCTTGATGATTGAATATTGGGTTCATTTATTAGGTCGACTGAAGGAGCTTTTGGACAACTTGGACCCCAGGCAAGTGCACTTTCTGATTGCTTTCGATTCGTAGTAGTCTTTTTTTTCATGTTTATACATATATCTTGCTGCTTGTTGACATGCTCGTCACACGGAGTAGTCGGGAGGGGAAATATCTTAGTAGACATGTGAACTATCCAAAATATCCCAAAATGTCTATTCTTGCCGATAGCAGCTGCACACGACACGTACAGGGTGCCGATTTACCCCCTAGTCGTTCACATGTCGAAACGGATATTTCGAACCACCTAGATAGTTATCTTTTATTTGTTTTCCATGTCTTTTCACCACCTGCCCTATCATCAGTTACTTTTTAGCTTTTATATCTCATATGTTTTTTCATGTCTTGTTAATTCTATTGTGTTTTCGCATTGCCGTCGGTTTGTGTACTTGTTCCATTCCTGACTGGAAACCAATATTTTTCAGGTTAGCTGTGGCTTCACTTAGCATTGGGAGATACGGGTGTACTTGCAGACGAAACCTAAAGTAGATAACATTTGTATCATTTTCATTAATTGTGAGAATTTTGTATTTTTTTTAAATATAAATGTTGTAACTGTTGTAATAAACTTAGAAATGTGAATGAGCAGCAAATGTTATATTTTGTGATTTTGAGCATCTTGGCTGTGACAGCGTTCTACCGTGACTCTACGGCGTAGGCTGCTTCGACACATCTCGTATCTGAAAAACGGGTACAGGTCGTGACATCAGCGCTCTCTTCTACTGCTTTGGCGTTCACTATAAAGGAAGGCCAGTCTTGGAATTGTGTTGATCCTGTCCACATGTTGATTATAGTCAACAAGTTTGATTTGCAAATGTCTATAGTCAAAGCATCTGGGCTTCCGAGTGGCATTTTGAGTGCTTCATGGCGGAATCGTTTAATGAAACGTTCAGTAGTTCCATATGTCGTTGTTTGATTTTGATGAGAGCAGACATAGTCATGTCGTTGGTTCCCTCATAAAATCGTTCCAAGAACATTTGTTTGAAGCCAGCGAAAGAGGTTATATAACCATCTGGTAAACTACGATCCCAATCAAATGCTGCACCAGCTAAACAACCGACAAATACTCTAGTAAGAAGAGCATTATTTGGTTGAAGTTGATCAGTCATTACTTCAAAATGATTGAGGTATTGACTTGGAGACGTACTGCGATCAAACAACATAATAGTAGAGGGTTTGTATTTAGGATAAAATTGGACCTCTTTCCATTCTATCGGATAAGGTTGTTTGATCCCAAGCTTCTGCAGGCCATCCTTCTGTTTGAAAGCTTCAAATTGAGTATGTAAAAGTTTTACGGGCTCATTAGTATCTACTGTTGATTGTAGAGAGTGGATTGATTTGATATGTTAGGAGGAGGTACTGTATGATAGGTACCACCCCACAGATTGAGTTGGAATAGCCTGCGCAGGAATGGAAACGGTGTGAGAAGACTGCACCCCCGGATCAATATTGATGGGAGCTGATATTGTCACAGGTTCCTGAGTCGGAATCAGATTCACGACCGATGGAACTGTATGTTGTGCCATGATCACAGCATGCATGTCTGTCATTATTTCAGCCATGTTCTTCAAACTAGCCTCCAAAACATCAATTCTCTGCTCTTGACTGCTAGAACTGGAAGTATCTTGATCTTCTGTGACGGCATAAGCAGTCACTTCTCTGGCTTTTGAAGACGAGCTAGTGGAAAGGATGGTCCTTACAGAACTTTCACTGTCAGCATCAAAGTCACATAAAGAACAACCCCCAGAATAAGTGATAGGGATGTCTTTTTTACTGAAGAAATCTGGTTAGAATCAAAAAGATTCCTTTGATCGATTATTTCTCGGCTTCTTGATCTAGTATACTAATAAACTCCTTCACCGGATTCATGAATACGATCTAAATACTATTGACTGGGATTGTGGATGCATTACGTTTTGGACGTTTTCTACCCCCAGTGCTTCGAGATGCCATGTTGACAGGAGCATAGAGTAATTCATCTTCGTCCACTAGGATTGGTTCAAGAGTCTAAACATAATTCAAATGGTCAAAGACGGACTGCTTGGCTGACTGACAACAGCATTTGATGACAACTTTGATGGTGATTGTAATGATGTCCTTATTGTTGGTTCACCGCTAGACGGGATGGATTTACAACCTTCCGCTTCTGTATTAAGAGTTCACGGAGGTCACTAACAGGACGAGAAGAAGTGGCAGGAATATAGTCCTTGACGATATTTGGGACATGGTTCCTGTTCTTGAGGTGTCCCGTACCTTGAGTATACAAGGACGTGCTAAGCTGGTTAGCATAAGTCATAGGATCTTTCGCCTCAGAATTCTTCCTCTGGCACAAATTGGCAACTGGTGCAGGTTATGCTTGATATCTTGTGATTTCTCGAGGTTGACCCTAATTGGCGCCTGTTGATATAGGTGCGCAAGTCTGATAGGGGAGCTGCCTGTGCATCTACTTGCGATACTAGCAGTATGCCTTGTCGAGATCTTGAAATACATAGGGTTGGTAGATCCTGTCCTGACCTTTTTGGAGTAGGCATAATACCTTTTTGCGTAAAAGTTTATTCTGAATAGAACCCATCTTCCCGACATATATTTGGTTGTCTCTGTTAAGGAGAATAGAATTCCTATCTGAATTAGCAGTACTTTCCACCCAGTCATTGACTCGAGCAGAATAAGAAAAGCTAAAGAGCGTTTTCCTTGATTTAGTGATTTCTTACTAAACGTTTGGTTTGATGGCAAAGAGGGAATCACTAAAAAGTGTTTCTCTTTATGTTGTGCTAGTGCAGAAGTATGTGCAAGTTGTGCCGGAGCATGAACTTGTGCAAGTTGTGCCGGAGTAGGAACATGCATAGGTTACGCCAGGAAGGAAAAGGCCAAAGGGCACTTTCCTTTGTTTTGTCTAGCAGTTTGTTGAGACGAGTCTCTTTTAATTTCAGAGTTGAAGAAGTAGAGGGGTTAGCCAAAAAACTGTTTCCCTTAAGTTGCGCCAAGGCAGTGATGGACGTAAGTGCACAGAAGTAAGAGCAGGTGTAGGATGCGCCAGGAAAGTAAAGGCCAAGGGCACTTTCCCTTATTTTGGATAGGAGTGTGTCGGGACAAGGTCTCCTTCGATTTCAGAATCGAGAAGTGGAGGGATTAGTCAAAAGACTGTTTCCCTTAGATTGCGCCAAGGCAGTGATGGGCGCAAGTTGCGCAGAGGCAAGGGATTATGTCATCGAGGACTTAGGAGTCCAAACAGAGCGCGTCTTGCTCTTAACAGCGGTAGCAGTGCGCTTGGCACCTCCAGCATTGATCATGGCCTCGTAAGCTGTCTGGTCGACTTGAACGACCAGGGTCTCTACGTCTTGCCGATTGACGCGGTATCACATTGAGTTGTCACTTTCTCGTCGGAGGAGAAAGTCGTCCCCAGCAGAGTCGCCATTTTGTTTGCAAAGAACAAAAATATGCTTATTTATTACAAACTTAGAAAAGAGTACAAGAGTACAATTAATTTTTAGGGAAGTACAACTATAGGATCTGATCAGAAGACGATCACTTTATCCCTTGGACGATGTGATATCGAAGACACGAGCCACTGGAGGATGCAACAGCACTTTAACTGGAGATTATGATCATTCGTGATGTTTTGAGATTGATTTGAAACTCTATTTATAGATTTCTTGAAATAACTGTTTAGCAGTTATTCTGGGTTGTGCACATTTTAGGTTATGCACCTCCTGTTCATTTGTGCGAACGGTTGTACTAACTGTTGTGGACGCGTAGCATCGTTTGATTGAGATGCGCATGGTCGTGAGCAGTATAGTGGGCACGTTCTACGAAGTTAATGGCTTGTGTGCCACGTCACTTTGTTCTGAACACTGTTTGATCACCTTGCGCGAGCTTTCAGCTTGCGCGTGGTACAATGTAGCAACTTGCGCGAGCGGTTGCACCAACTGCTATGGATGTGTGGCATCATTTGATTAAGATGCGCGTGGTCATGGACAGCGTAGTGGGCATGCTCTGTAAAATTTGGCTTACGTACCACATCACCCTGTTTAAAAATAAAAAGTTGATCAAGTGGCGCCAACTTGTCAGGCTGCGCATGGGCGCAACCCAACAACTAGCACTTTTGACTAGGTCTCCTGTGTTGTGCTGATTAATTCTCGTGCTACACAATGACTTGCGCGAACCAGCTGTCAGCATTAATTACATGCTGACAAAATCTTCTCGAGCACCGCGTTGCATGGGATTCGAACGGATTTTCCTTGATCTCGTGCTGTCAGCTGTCCAAGAAATGATGACGCCATTATAGCTTCTCGAGGAAGTGCGCCACGTGTCGCTCGCGCAACCTGACTCCTGCGCAACCAGATGTCGGTGCAACCTGATGATTTGGCACAACGTAATGATTTGGTGCCATTTGATGATCTAACGCTTTAATAGGTGGCACAGCTTGATTTTTAGCCTCTACATACCCTATTACTTATTATTGAATATTAAAGCTTGTAGTTCGCCATTTCTTATATTTCTTTCTTACCTTATGATCTCGAGTCGTCAATTATCTCCTCCTCATTTAAAACCTATTATTAAAACTTTAATCCCATATTCTACTAGATCCATAATCGCACCCAGGTTATGATTCTATAATCATGCCTACATTTGATTGCGTGCTAAAACGATTCCAATTTAAAATCATCCTTATGACTTTGATCGCAACTAGAATATTATGGTTATATACAGATCAGTCAATTCGCATACTTTTATGATTTTAACACTGTAATTGTGCCAAATAGTATCGCCTAAAATAGTTAATCATGCCTAACGACTTTCTCTTTGTTTCGCTTATCCTATTTCGATCATATCCATGACCCTTGTGACTAGACTTTTTTTTTCGTGCCACGTGGTTCTTTCTTAAAGTTCAATTCTATCACGATCTAACTCATTCT